>JARHVA010001591.1:1855000-2095000 GCA_037957365.1 Torreya grandis
AGTACTTGAAATTATGTGTTTGTAGGAATTTTAAGTTTCCCATCAAAATCAAGAATTTGACAATTTAAATTTAGATTTAAACTTTAGAGTGTTGTTTTGAGTATTAATGGAAAAAATGTTTGTACATGTTTTTAATGGTATAATAGGTTTTATAAGAGTGTTTATTGGTTTTATCAACATGAAATTCATGAAAATAACAACATAATCTAAGAATGGCATATATGTAACTGCTTTCCATGTGTGTAGTTGGCAAAAAAAGAGTTGATGCATGTTTGGCATAACAAAAGGTGATAAATGATTGTATATTAGGGATTATAATGGAGATATTATAGATAAATTTTAAGGATAGAGTATTTAGGTATGTAAAATAATAATAAAATATAAATATATGTAAATAGACTACCTGCCTTGTAAAAATTCTATTTTTAGACTGTACATATGCTAGAGAGGATTGAAAAAGAGATGTGTTTGAGGAATTATTGTTGAATATCATGGATTTTTGTATATATAAGTGAAGTTTTTGAGTATTATTAATGTTTTTTTTGTGTTTCCTTGATAATTATTCATATAAATAGGTGATACTTATAATACAATCACAAAAGAGAATAATTTTGTGTTTACTTAGTCCAAGAATATGACTAACCACGTGCTAAAATTATTGGTAAGAATTGGATGAGTTTATATATGGTGTCTCCAGGAGTTGAGAATATTTATTTAGGTTTTTAAAGATAATTTAAGGTTCAAATATCCATTATGGATTGCAAGAGACTTACAAAACCTTCACACTCAGTTATATGTGTTTCCATGATTATATAACTTTGCATGTTCGAGTGTTTTTAAGATTATTCATGAGATAATAATCATTGAATAAGTTGATGATAGGTAGGTAATATCTAAAAGATACCTCATAACCCATTTTAATATTCACGTTCCATTTATAAGTGTAAATTTTCAACAAGACCTTAACACACAATCTTGAGAGGCACTCACAAGTCTGCATCAATGTATGCATGAGCCATTTAGTGATGGATCAATGTGAAATATATATTTTAGGATATTAAGAAAGTATTTTTTAGATTAATCCAAGTATTGGAAGTCATTAAAGTGATAAAAACTCAAAATATTCCTTTTTCTTAGCTATCAGCCTACACATGTCTGTGTTAACCTAAAACTAGGGTTTCAACCTTGAAACTTTTATAAATTTTACTCTTGCCATAAAAAATTGATGAAATTTTGGATTATAATTTTATTTTGTGTGTTATAAATTATTTTGGTGTTTTTATGTTGATATATCACCATAGCTTAAAGTATCTAATTTTGTAGTTTGCATTAGGCCTAAAGATACCTAATTACCTGAGAGGAGTGTTGAGTTGGTAGGCTTCCATTAAAAGTTGAGTAATGAAAATTTGAATAAAGTAAGAAAGAGATAATGGGTATCTGAAAGTGACTTTAGTTTTATTAAATTCCTTATATTTTATTGTTGCCTATTAAGTTTTTCTAAAAATAGGGTTAGTAGAAAAAGAGGTCTAAATAAGGAAAATGAAGATTGGTGGAGAACATAAATTTGGGGATTTATGTTCTTATTGTATGTATATGGGAGTAAAAATGGGAATGTGTTAGGACATAAGATCACTTGAATAAAATATAAATAACCCTATATCCTTGTTTTAGGTTTATAAATCCTATGTTTTATACCAAAGGATGAACAAGCTTAAACCAATGGAAGAGAGTGATGTTTTAAAACATGATGGATGAGAAAATGGTATTGACGAGAGAGATATTGAAGATAATGTTGATGTATATGATATTTATTCAATACAAAGGAATTATATTCATGTAAACAAGGATTATGAGCCTAGAGAAGAGAGATATTAATAAAGAGAGGTCAAGAAATAAATAATATACATATAGAAGCAAGAATCAAGGCTCTACATCATTGAATAAATAATTAGTTATTATAAATTTTTATAGATTATAGTACACAATATAGTCTTGAAGGGTTTCATTTATATTTGATTTGAAAACCTTTTTGTACCCTATCATTCCCTCTTTTTCACTTTTTTATCAAATCCACTTAGGTTAGTCTCTACCCAACCATCTTAAGTTGACTTTGGTTTTATTTTAGATCTCATAAAATCAAATCATCATAGGTAAATATCCCATTTTCCACTACTCTTCCACCATCAGGTTATGTATAAAATTGAATACCTCATAACTCATCCCTTTGAGGCAATCTTTCTTCACTGATCATAAAAAATTAGAGAATATCTTGCAAGGTTACCTACTATGCAAAAAACCCATGTCAATCAAAATTTATTTGGATATATAAGAAAGGCATTCACTTCTTTGTAAATATCAATTAAGTTGCACTAAGTATAGTTATAATACTAGCAAGGTCCACCTCAAATATCAACCTATTATTCCCACCTTTACAAAACCATATAAATGTTAGGTCAAATAAAGGTATCTTAAGTAGACCCTAAGCTTAATCATATTCCACAAATAGATGAATATATCTTCATTTATGCATAATATCCCTATCTTGGATAACTAATTCTACTATTTCCATATTTGGAGATGTGCATGATCTACTGAGAGACCATAAAAATATCTTCCTTTTTTCTCCATTGGGAGTTGGGACTAATAAAAACACATAAATAAATTTAAAAATTCCTAAGGGATACTAAACATAACCCATGAATATTTATCCTACCAAATTTTCTATTTTACCATGCATGATGTTGTTTATGATTGGTTTCTCAACTTCCCAGAATGCTCAATTAGCTCTTAGAACTAGTGTCTAAATATTTTTTTGGCACTATTTAGATAGGTCACTATCCTAAGTGTTTATATCAATAATTTTATATCATGAGGAAAGAACCTAATGAACCAATTATATCCTTTAATGTAATATTCCAAAAGATGTACAACTAACTCAATGCTGCTTATACACTTGATGAGGCATTAACACTTGAGATGTACAAGAATGTTTTAGATGTTATAATATTGAATTTATAAAAAGAGTATGTAATGATAATATGATACCTTTGGATTATGATAAGGCTATCAAGATTGATAAAAAAAATGAATCCTTAGTCATAGGATATGACACTGCTTAGTATTGGTTCTAAATTCATGTCCATCAATCCCATTCCAAATGTTAATCCGAATGTTGTGGCTCAAAATTAGAAATAGGTGTAAACCCAGTTTCCTTTAGACCACATTATATATATATCCATCACATTAGCTTCTTGAACAATCATATGTATTCATCCAACCATCACAACTACATCTAATATTTGATATAAGTTAATACTACTACTACACACAGTTTCACTATTGATTCTACAAAAGCATAATTAGACATTATCAAGTGAATAGTATAAAAGTTAACCAACAAGTTTTTGAGCATGAAAAAATTAATGGTAAACACCATGGGGAATAATACTAATCTTAATTTTTCATATCAAAGCTACAAAATGCCTTCTAATGGTCCTAGAAATAATATAGAGTAGTATCCACCTAACAAGATGCTAGAGATAAAAATCTTGTAAGCAAAACTTCCTAATTGGTGTCAAGTTCCCAAAATAATGTAACATGGAAAATTATATTACATATAATAATTCACCTAATTTTAAATCTTTTAAAAATAAATGGATAGATAAGAAGGCTTTGCAAATCAAATAGATCCATCTTCCTCTACTACTCTAGGTCCTCCCAACATATCCATGTTCTTTGAGACATATGAATTTTCATTCCAATTAGATTAAGTAAATAAACTTGAATATAATACATGAAATTCATGCATTTAAATAGTTTTATTAGAATAACTCTAATTTGAGGAATAAACAACTTTATACTACTTTCACACCACCAAATAACAATGTTACTACTCCTCCAAAACCTAAGGCTAGAAATAATCTTCCATGTCCAAAAGGGAATAATTAATTACATAGTGTAGGCCAAAAATCAAAGGAGGATATAATATTGTTGAAGATATGAATAAAATCAATATAAATATTAATCTTCATTAGCTATCTCAGATCACTGAATATAAATAGTTATTATTCAAAGCCTTGACTAGGAAATCATCTAGGGATAAGTCAAAAGTTACACATAAAAATGTGGTAATTTATAAGGGAAATCCTAGAGTACCACATTTTTATTAACCATTAGAATGGTTAGAAATAATGTGCATAATTTTTTAGTTAACTCATGTTCCTTAACCAATTGTGCCTTTAATAGTATACAAGAAACTCGATTTAACCCTAGATAAATATAAAAGTGTGGTCTTGCAAATAGACAAGTCTTCTATACATTGTGTTTGGGAGGTGAAAAATGTACACATATAAATTGTATCTGATCCATATGTAGATCAACATATATATATATATATATGTGTGTGTGTGTGTGTGTGTGTGTGTGTGTGTGTGTGTGTGTGTGTGTGTGTGTGTGTGTGTGTGCGCACGCGCGCACGTGTGCGTGCGTGCGTGTGTGTGTGTGTGTGTTTGCGTGTGTGCGTGTGTGCGTGCGTGTGTGTGTGTGTGTGTGTGTGTGTGTGTGTGTGTGTGTGTGTGTGTGTGTGTGTGTGTGTGTGTGTGTGTGTGTGTGTGTGTGTGTGTGTGTGTGTGTGTGTGTGTGTGTGTGTGTGTGTGTGTGTGTGTGTGTGTGTGTGTGTGTGTGTGTGTGTGTGTGTGTGTGTGCGCGCACGCGCGCACGTGTGCGTGCGTGCGTGTGTGTGTGTGTGTGTTTGCGTGTGTGCGTGTGTGCATGTGTGCGTGCGCGTGTGTGTGTGTGTGTGTGTGTGTGTGTGTGTGTGTGTGTGTGTGTGTGTGTGTGTGTGTGTGTGTGTGTGTGTGTGTGTGTGTGTGTGTGTGTGTGTGTGTGTGTGTGTGTGTGTGTGTGTGTGTGTGTGTGTGTGTGTGTGTGTGTGTGTGTGTGTGTGTGTGTGTGTGTGTGTGTGTGTGTGTGTGTGTTGATCTACATATGGATCAGATATAAGTTATATGTGTACATTTTTCACCTCCCAAACACAATGTATAGAAGACTTGTCTATTTGCAAGACCACACTTTTATATTTATCTCAGGTTAAATCGAGTTTCTTTTATACTATTAAAGGCACAATTGGTTAAGGAACATGAGTTAACTAAAAAATTATGCATATTATTTCTAACCATTCTAATGGTTAATAAAAAGGTGGTACTCTAGGATTGTCCTTATAAATTACCACATTTTTATGTGTAACTTTTGACTTATCCTTGAGTTTCTTGTATACTATTAAAGGCACAATTGGTTAAAGAACATGAGTTAACTAAAAAATTATGCACATTATTTCTAACCATTCTAATGGTTAATAAAAAGGTGGTATTCTAGGATTGTCCTTATAAATGACAATATTTTTATGTGTAACTTGTATCTGATCCATATGTAGATCAATATATATATATATATATATATATATATATATATATATATATATATATATATATATATTCTAGCTATTTATGTTCTAGAATCTTATGTCTTATTATTGAGCTAGGATTGGTCAAAGACATTGAATGTATACATGGCTATTGAATTCTCACACATATGGCTACCTTGGAAATGAGTATCCAACCATACTAGAGTAGATCAATAGCCAAAAATTAAGCACATGATTACATAATACAACACCAATAATTAGAGGTTTAACTTCACATATTCACATGAAATACATTAACTATGAATAATTAACCTTATGAATGAGAAATTAAAGGACCTTCATAGTTGTGGACTCTCCATTTGACAGTTCTATGTCTAAGGAAGGTTCAATTTTGGGCATAACATTGGCCAAAGTATATGGAAATCAATATCTAACTACATAAAAACTATAATTTCTTTACACCAATAATCAAGTTAAATATGAATTTTTAATTCAAGGCTTATAATTTTTCCTAAGACGCAATGTCAAAAAGTAGATATTCAATGATTTAGAGATGGTTTTAAACCAAATAAGAAGGAAATATTAGTGGAAAATAACATACTTGCATAAATAAAAATATAAACCTTGAGATATAATTGAGTCCTTAAAAGAATTCAACATCAAAGCTATCCCACGAGAAGAAAATTAGACAACATATTCCCTATCATCTTTAGTTGCCAATTCGACACCACTCCAAGAGTCCAAAATATAGAAGTTTTGAATGAAACTAGCTACTTGTCATTTAGTTCTACTTAATATAGATAAATTTCATGTCTTTGATGACTATCAATGTATCATATAGTCCATGATCAATTTTGGGGATTTTAAAGATCAAATAATAGTTGAAAAAGACTTTGAGCACATGGACATGGAATACATTGGGGATGATGTCATATTAAACTCAAGTAAAATCAAATACCCATGGGAATGGTATTGTTGATGCCTAAATATGTACCATAGGTGCTTTGAGTGTTTAGGAACACTTTTCATTTTAGAATTTAGAGAATTTAGTGCATGAGTTATAGGTTATGATAATCATGTTATCTATTAGTAGAATAGAGGCATAACAAGTGATTGTTTCACAATATTTATATTAGTTGGTGGTTGGGAGCCACCATAGACAAACAAAAGATCTATGTAAAGTATGAAATAATTATGTAAATAATAGTGAATTATGATCAAGAAATAAATTAATAATTAATTTAGAATGAATATTTATAATAAAAAGCTAAACTAAGGTATTCTAGGTTTAACAAAGAGCGAAAGGAAGGGTAGGGCATAAACAAATATTATTGATCTTCATTCCAAATATCATGACAAAGTTCATATTTCATCCAAGCATGCACTTAAAACCAATGTATGATATGAAATAACTTGAGCCCAAATCTTACCATACATCAGGCAAACTCCTAAGGAAAGTGGAAATAATACAAATAAGAATCAATTTCACTTTAAAGATTCTACCCCTACAAGCAAACAACATTATCCCAAATACAAGAAGAGTAAAGGAAACAAAATGAAACTAAAAACTTTCAATCAACCTATCATTGGCATAAGTTAACAACTCTAAAATTAAATATGCACACCAAGCATCTATAAGAACCATTAAAATCTAAAAGTTAGAACAAACAAATGAGAGAGAAGCCATGATAGTAAACACATAGACAAAAATTAGATAATCTTTGCAGAACTCCTTACTTGTATTGCTTACTTCAAGTTTACAAAGTAATCTTAGATCTAATAATTACCTCTATTTAAAAAATGAAAATATTACATTTTATAGAATGCCAAAGTAACATACCGATCAGTCATGTTGACAGCAAATGTATAAGAGTAATGACAACTATGCTTTTTACAAAGTTATTAGAATACACTAGAGTTTCCTAAATGATTTGATCTCTAGGTCAATATGTTAAAACACTAGCACATGCCTTTACAAAATAATATTTCATTTTTTAATATTAAAATTTTTGCTAAAAAATAAAATATTTCTAGTTGGCTGATGGACCCTATGTTGATGAAGTCCTTTGTTGTTGTTGAAGAATACTTATGGATGTATCTGCATTGAGTGGCTATTTTTTATTTTTTTACTTCAACCCAGACATATATTGAAAACCAATTAAAATATTGGTTTTCATTTAATAATTTTTATTAATGAAAATATTATATGCTACATAGCCTTGCCATCAAACTATTGGGACCCTCCATTTAAAATCCATCAGCTCTATTTTCACTCCCTAAAAAGTGGCTATGGAAAAATAGTAGAAAATGATTTGGAGGGTAACTTTATATTCTTGTCTCTTTTGGCGTGTTTTTTTTATGTGAGATAAAACTTGGTGAAAATAGTTTTGGCACAAAGGTTAACAAATATATTTGACCATTTATCTTGAAACACAACACTTTTGAGATATGGCCTCTTCAACATGCTCACTAAGATCAATTTGTACCTTGCAAACCTCACAGAAAAAATAGTGGAAAATGTGTTGGAGGGTAACTTTCCATGCTTGTATATTATTTTGTGCTTCATCACATGAGCTAAAACTTGGCTTATATGATCTAGGTATGAAGATGAAAAAACCCATTTGGCTATTTCTCTTGAATCTTCCATGTGTGAGAGATATGATTTCACCAATATGTTCACTTAGCTCTATTTGCACTCTGATTTGACATCCATACAGACGTATTTGAGATCCCAAAGACTGTAAAATTTAATCTCATTTTACTTTTTATATAGGCTTAAATTTTACATCCATACAAATGTTATATTTTTTCTTGGGCTTAAATTTGATGTCTGTATGACCATTATTTGATGTCCATATGACCATATTTGACATCCCAAAGACTGTCAAATTTAATCTCATGTGATTTTTTGTATCAGATTAAATTTGATGTCCACACGACCATCAAATACAGTTGCATGACCATTAGGGTCAAAAAAGACTATGGAAAAATAGTAGAATTTTCATGAAAGGTCTTTGAAACCTATCCATGGCCTTTTAAAATTGATAAATGACACCTTAAGTGAACTCATTTAACTTAACTTTCTACAGAACAAAGGCTATTAAAGGACCAAATTAGGATTAAATCATGAAATTCAAACATATTTCATTCAAGAAAGACCTCGTAAAATTTTTAACTTGAACATGAAGAACAAATGTTAACAAATTTAGACAGGGTTAGACTAGAACCATGAACCAATAAGTTAGCCATGCCATAGTGTGGATGAGCTTTAAATAAAAAAATATGCAAACATGTAGGTGCACTCTGATCAAGTGAATTTTTGATTTTAAGGTATAAATTTTCATAATTTGACATAAGGGTCCCCATTTTTCAAAAATGGGGGTATGTTGACCTCAAGAAATAACACCTTCTAAGGGAAACATAATAATATGTTAGAATTCAGAGACTCTGGTTCAAACCAATAATTAAGCTACTTATTATTTGTAATTAGGTACCATAATTAAGATCACTTCATGGTTAGAAAAAAATATTTCATATGCAAAATTAAGATCAAACATCAAAACTCAATCATGTTGTATGTGTACTTTGATTCCACTTATTGATTGCCAAAGGATTTAGAGAATAACTTCCAGGTTCATGGCTTTAATCATTAACACTAACTTTCAACATGTTTGAATATTCATTAAGAACCATGCCTTATCTCAAGGAAGGCTTGGACATTTCTCTACTTCCATTCAATCATTCATATCCCTAACAGAGATGCCTTTATCTCTACTCACAATCTTGCTCCACTGCCAGATACACATCCATATCATTGATGGAGATTAGCAGAAACACCTTTGCTTGAAAATCCTTTGATTTTGTAATAATATATATATATATATATATATATATATATATATATTTTAGATCATTTTTGGCCTTTTAGAAAAGGTTGGGAACCAAATTAGCCAGGTTTAGGTATTTGGTCAAGTGTTTGATTTTTAGACAATCATCCTTAGCTGTAAACTTTGTCCCAAGAAATTAATATTTTTTTAGTGTAAGCAAGCCTATGTTATAATAGTTTAAGCTTTCATCCTACATGTGCAATCCTTCTTAAAACCAAGATTAGATCAGAATAAAGTTTAAAATATTAAGGAATAATTAACTTATCTACCAATCTTTACTAGTTTCTTTAAACTACAACATCAAGATCACATTCCAAAAACCCATGATCGATCAATGTTGAGAAGTCATACCTTAATTTCTAAACTGTGAAGGTCTTGAGTGGTCTAAATGAAATTCAAGCTGAGGGTTATCTAAAACTAATTATTTAGAAGCAAAAAACAAAGCACAAATGGCAAATAGATATGTTTAGGTGTTATATACAAACAAGGGATAGGAAGGAAAAAATAAAAAATAAATAATAGGAAATAAACTAATTTAAGCCCTATATTAACTTCATAAAATACTTACCTTCAGGATCAAATGGAAAATTATTTAGTCTACTACATAACCTTGAAACTTGAATGTTTTCTAATGGCATCCTCTTACAAATAAGGGCATTTAAACATCTAGGTCTTCTAGATGGTGTGACTTGGGCTCTCATATACATCTTTAAGTGCATGGATTGAAGATATGAGTCTAAAATCCACTCCTCTTCCTCTCAAATCCTTCTACTTTGCAACAAGAGTGCTAGTCCTACTTCATCCATAGATAGGTATTGGCTTATATGATCTTCACTCAATAATGGTAGCTTGGCTTGCATCCTCAGATTGATGTCTTCATTAGGTTCTTTTTGAGGTGAAAGTGAACTACCAATGTTTGCATAAAAATATTCCAATTCATCCCAAAAGGCTTTTTCATCTTGATCAGCTGAATGATGTTCATCTAGAATCTCATTATGAGAAACATATTTATCCCACACTGCTGACATCTTGATGAAGTCATATTCTAAATCTTAATCTAATTCACATGCTTGATATTCATCTTTGGTGAGGAGGGGATCTCTTCTATCTAATTAGGCTTTATCTTGTCTTGGTTTGATTCCTCCTAAATAATACCACCTTCTAGAAACTCTAGATCATTAGTGAAATCCTTAGATGAAGAGTCCATGTGTTGTTTTATTCCTTCATTTACCATCTCTAGATCCTTTATTTTATTCAATAAATCATGGTATGACTACTTCCAATGATCATCTTCTTCAGAAGTATTCTCTATTTCAAAAATAAACCTATGTGGGCTATCTTTTTGGCTACCTTCTAAATAAATATCATTTTCTATTTGATCCATATCCATTTTTAGCAACCCTTCTTCTTCATCTATAAATTTACAAATGATGAAATATTTTTGATCTTCAATTGCAATCTCTCTTACATCTTCAAGAACACAAGTCATCTTAGAAGCAACTTCTTCAATTAGTTCATCTTCATCTTCAAATAAAAAATCAAAGGCTTTCATGAAACCTTGAGATGTTAACGTAAATCCAGATGTCCCTATAATAATGTCTCTATTAGGCACAATTTCAGAGGTTTCAAAAATATTACAATGATCAGTCAAAAAAATATCATGGAAACTTAGTTGTATGTTCTCAAATGATACATTATTTTTGATATGAAACTCATTTGGAGGCCTATTAGACCTTCGATAAACATATCTTCTTTCATAGCCTTCCCTTATATTTATTACTTATTCTTGTAACTAATGAAAGTCAATGCTTAGTTTTTGGATCATTTTTAATATTAAGTCATTTGAATTTTTTGGTGTCTCAAGATCACAAATTAGAGTATTATTACTAGCTATGGGAATTAGATTTTTATAATTTTGTGGATGAAATCCACTTGTAGTGCTATTTAGGAACTCTAGGTGTTAGTCAAGATATGCATGAATCAAGGGAAAATGGTTTTGAACTAGTGTTAAAGTAGGTATACTAGGAATGACATTCTGGATGGACCAATTTGAATTGACACTAGGTATGGAATGCACCATTTGACCTTGAGGTTGTATTGGGTATTAATGATCATATCTTTAGAGTAGACCTAGGTAAATGTGTTTCTAATTTAGTTATATCTTTTTAAAAATACAAAGGTCATGGGATACACAACATTATTATTAATTTCTAAGGCTAAAGCCTTATTGGGTCTATAAGGGGCTATAGTTATAGTTAACCTCTTTTAGAATTGAGCATTAAAGGCTTTAATGGTTTATTTAACATCACTTTTAATTATGGTGAACTACTAATATAAGACATAGGGACTAATAATTTTGCCAAACTACTCAATGAAAAAATTGTTAAAATCATCCTAACTAGTAATGTAGTCTTCAGGCAGATTGAAAAACCATTCATATGTAACATCTTTGAAATTAACAGGAAAAAGTCTGCATGCTACATCTTCGTGAGCACATTTAATAATCTTAATGTAGCTTTGAAACATCTAACATGTTATTCAGTAGTGACAACATTATTAAAACTGAAAAAGGTAAATATATCTCAAGATTTTGGGGAAGATCATGTACTATACCAAACATGTTGTTTGAATAACAAACTAGCCAAGCCATACCTTGAACACATGGGTATCCTAAACTAGTAAAGTATATTGGGATCCTAGGGATTTGTGTTCATCTCGATCTTACTTTTGTAATAATAGCTTAAGGACTTTGAATCCTGTTTGAAATACGATGTGTCAAATCACTATTTATAAGGAATAATGATTAGATTTTCACATTAAGCAAATTTTACAAAGATTCATAAAAGAAAAATAAATCACAACACTCTTTAACTAAGTTAGCTCAAATAATTGTCCAAATATGCCAATATGAATGATCTTTACACATTTAAGTCCAAATAAACTCAAATTTGTAAAGTATTTATGAATCTTTGATCAAAATAGCTAAAACTGACTTCAAACTAGTTGGATTTACAGTTTTAAAGCCATATTTACCACAACTATGCATATGTATTTAAATAAGGTCAATCTTTGTCTAAATAAGCCCAAAGACCAGTCTACAACCATGAAGATCACCAACCTTTACACAATTATACTAAAAAAACATAAATATGTAAGAAAAAATAGAGTGATCTTTCATTAAAATATACAAAAACCAACAAAGATCTTACAAATTCATAAATATTTATTGAAGTCCCTCCTTCTAGTGCCAATGAAGCTCATGTTGATGCCTAAATATGTACCATAGGTGATCAAAGTGTTTAGAAACACTTCTCATTTGAAAATTTAGATAAGTTAGTGCATGAGTTGTAGATTGTAATAATCTTATTATTTTTTGGTGGAATAGAAGCATACCAAGTGACTGTTTCACAATATTTATATTATTTAGTGGTTGGGATCCACCATGGCCAAACAACATATCTATGCAAAGTATGCAGTAATTATGTAAAAAATAGTGAATTATGATCAATAACTAAATTAATAATTAATTTAGAATGGATATATATAATGACAAGATAAACTAAGGTGATCTAGGTCAAAAAAGGGCAAAAATAAGGGTAGGGTAGAAATAATAATTATTGATCTTTATTCCAAATATCATAACAAGGTTCAGATTTCATTCAAGTATGCACTTAAAACCAATGTATGATACAAAATAGATTGAGCCCAAATCTCACCATAAATTTAAAAAACTCCTAAGAAATATGTAAATAATGCAAATAAGAATCAGCTTCACTTTAAATATTCTACCCCTACAAGAAAATAGAATTAGCATAAATGCAAAAAGAGTAAAGGAAATAAAATAAAACTAAAGACTTTTAGTCAACCTAGCATTGACACAAGTTAATAGCTCTACAATTAAATGTGCACACCAATAATCCATAAGAACCATTCATCTCTAAAAATTAGAACAAGTAAATAAGAGAGAATCCATGATAGCAAACATACAGATAAAATATGAACAATCTTTGTAGAACTCCTAGCTTATATTGCTTACTCCATGTTTACAAAGTAATTTTGGCTCTAAGAATTCCCTATACTTACAAAATTAAAATAATATCTTTTATAGAATGCTAAGGAAACATACTGATTAGTCATGTTGACAGCAAATACACAAAAGTAAGGATAATTATCTTTTTTACAAAATTTATAGAATACACTAGATTTTCCCAAATGATCTAACCTCTAGACCAATGTGCTAACAAACTAGAACATGCCTTTAAAAAATAAAATTCTATTTTTGAATATTAAAAAAATTTCTACAATATATAATATTTCTAGCTAGTTGGTGGGCCCTATGTTATTGAAGCCCCTTGTTGCTACTGAAGGATACTCATGACTATATCTACATTATCTACATTGAGAGACTATTTATTATTTGGTTACTTCAGCCCAAACACATGTTAAAACAAATTTAAATATTAGTTTTAATTTATTAATTTGAATTAATGAAAATCTTATAGGCTATATAGCATTTCCATTGAACTACTATGACCCTCTATTTAAAATCTATTGACTCTATTTGCACTACATAAAAAGTGACTAAGTATGAAAAAATAGTAGAAAATGCTTTAGAGGGAAACTTTTTATGATTGTATATTTTGGTGAATTTTTTCACATGAGGTAAAACTTGGTAAAAATGGTCTTAGAATAAAGGTGAACAACTTTATTTGACCATTTCTCCTGAAACTATAGTGCTTTCAAGATATGGCCTCTTTAATATGCTCACTAGGCTCAATTTGGAAAAATAGTGGAAAATACATTAAAAGGTAAATTTACATGTTTATATATTCTTTAATGATTAATTACATGAGCTAAACCTTGTTTCATATGATCTAGGTATGAAGATAAAAAACCCATTTGACCATTTCTCTTGAAGCTTCCATGCATAAAAGATATGACTATACCAATATGTTCACTTGGATCTATTTGCACTCCTATTTGATGTCCACACATACAAATTTAATGTCCCAAAGATCATCAAATTTAATCTCATTTTATTTTTTACATGGAATTAAATTTTACATCTATGTGAATTTCATTTTTTCTAGGGCTTAAATTTGACGTCCATGTGACCATCATTTGACATCTACACGACCATATTTGATGTCCCAAAGATTGTCAAATTTAAGCTCAGGTTATTTTTTTATGGGATTAGATTTGAAAATTTTTCAACTATCAAATAAAATCATGTGACCATTAGGGTCAAAAATGACTATAAAAAAATAATAGATTTTTCTTGAAATGCCAACTTTGAATCTCCATAACTTTTAGCGTGCTATTTTGCATGAGTTGAAACTTGGCACAAATGTTTGGCACAAATGTTATTTATATGAAGGTTAACAAAACCATTTGACCATTTTCCTAAATTTAAATTTCATTATAGATGCTATTTTTTAAATATGCTCACTCAGCTCTGTTTGCACCCTAAAAATTTGACTATGGAAAAAATTATGAAATTTGACTAAGAGGCCAACTTTGCATCTCCATAAATTTTGATGTGTTATCTCATGTGAGATGAAACATGGAAAAAATGTTATTTTTATGAGATTTAAAAAACCTATTTGACCATTTATCTTGAATTTAAACTACATGAGAGATATGGCATGTTCAATATGCTCACTAGGCTTTGTTTGAAAATGGAAAACATAGTCAAAAATGCTTTGGAGGGAAAATTTTCATATCCATAACATTTGACATGCTATCTTTTGTGAGCTAAATCTTGGATAAAATTTTATTTATATAAATTTTAACAAACCCATTTTACCATTTGTCTTGAAATTGAATTGCATGAGAGTTATGGCTTGTTGAATATGCTCACTTGGCTCTGTTTGGACCCTAACAAATTGGCTATAGGAAAAACTATGAAATTTGGCTGAGAGGTCAAATTTTTAACTCCATAATTTTTGACATGATATATTAAATTAATTTAAAATTGGATTAAATTTTATTTGTATTTGGGTTAACAAACTCATTTGACCATTTTTCCTGAAGTTGAAGTGCGTAAGAGATATGGCCTGTTCAATATGCTCACTAGGCTCTGTTTGCACCTAGAAAACATAGTCAAAAATACTTTGGAGGGAAAATTTTCATATCCATAACTTTTGATGTGATATCTCACATGATATAAAAATTAGCACAAATGTTCTTTGTATGAGGGTTAACAAACCCACTTGATTATTTATCCTGAAACGTCCACATATGTGAAATATGATTCCAACAAACTGGTCATTTAAATTTTATGTCATCAAACTAGAATGTATAGATGGACATAATGAGGAACCATATAAATACCATGCACTTTCATACTTACTCCAATCACTCTTGGTATCCCATAGGGTCTTTGAAACCTACCCATGCCATTTTTTAATTAATAAATGACACCTTAAGTGAACTCATTTAACTTGAATTTATATAGACCAAAGGATATTAAAGGACCAAATTATGATTAAATCATGAAATTTAGACACAAATAATTCAATAAAGGCCTCATCAAACTTGTAACCTAAACATGAAGAATAAATGCTAACAAACTTAGATAGGGTCAAATAAGAACCATGAACCAATAAGTTAGTTACACCATGATGTGGATGAGCTACAAATAAAAAAATGGGAAAACATGCTAGTGACACTCTGATCAAGTGAATTTTCAATTTTAAGGTAAAAATTAACACAATTTGACTCAAAGGTCTTCATTTTTTATAAATAGGGGTATGTTAACCTCAACAGGTACTACTAAAAAGATATTTTGACATGGATCCATAAGAAGTAAAGTAAAAGCATCCAAAGACAAATCAATATTATTTTCTCAAAGAGAGCCTAAGGAGTGATGATCATCCTTAATATTAAAACATTGGCTTGAGTTTCTTTGAAATTGAAAAATAGAAATGGGAAGTGTTACTAATAGAATATAAATATGTGATTACTTGGACCTACAAATACATGAAAGTAGTAAATCTAAGGGTAATTACACATACCATTCCTTTAAATAAAGGGACCAATCCCTTCAAACAATCTTAAGGTAAATTAAATTCAATTCTAGAGCCTCTAATTGAAACTAAAGCCTAGAAGCAAATGGATGTCAAGATTATATTTCTAATCAATAACTCCACTTGGGTGGACAAGTTAGTACTAGCCATAAAGAAGAATGGTTGAATCAAATTATGTGTGGATTTTATAAATTTGAATAGAACATTAAAAAATGAAAAATATCCTTTACCTTCTCTAAATGAGGTAATTATGATTGTGAATGGGTCAAAGATGATATCATTTTTGGATGGATTATAAGGATACAATCAAGTGCTAGTAAAAGTGGAAGATCGAATGAAGACTACTTTCACCACTAAATAGGGAACTTATGCATATAAAAGGATTCCTTTTGGTTTCATTGATGCACGAGTAATTTTTTATCATTCCATGTACTTTAATTTTTATGGACTCAATCTCAAATGAATTGTCATCCACATGAATGACCTTACATTATTCTCAAAGAATTCAAATGATCATGTGGATCACTTATAAAAGGTATTGGACCAATGTAGAAGATATGGAGTGAATGTAAACCTAATTAATATCATCTTTGGGGTTATAAAAGGTAAGATACTAGGCCATGTCATCACAAAGGATGAAATTTCTATTGATACTAAGTAAATCAAGGCAATTTGAATGTTAACACTTATGAACACCAATAAATAAATGAAATCATTATTTAAAAAGATAAATTTTGTGAAAATATTCATTTTTGGGTTTGTTTATATCATTAATCCATTAAATATATTATTAGAAATGGATATGAAGGTAGAATGGATATCTAAAGTGAATAAAACATTTTAGGATATCGAGACTATCATTGCTCAAGTTCTAGTATTTATTAGCCCTAACTTCATGAAGGATTTCTTCCTATACTCATTTACTTTAGATCATACTGTGGTGCAAGTTCTCACACAAATGGTAGATGGAAACATATAATTACATTTATTAATACTAACCTCAAGGATGTAAAGCTTAAATATTCAATTATAGACAACCAAATATATGTTTTGATTAAGATAGTAAATAAATTTAGGTATTAAATTATTAGAAACAAATTTTATGCAATCATTTCATACCCATATGTCCATCTCACACACAAAAAAAAAATAATTAGGCATAACAAGAGGGAAGTGTATATCCAAGTTACATGAATTTATATTTTAAATTAGACCTACCTATATGGTGCAAGGCAAAGGAATTATTTAGCTCATGGCAAAGATAGATCCCCATATTCACATTGATCATATTAATGAAGCACATGTAGATAGTGGTGACTGGTATACCAACATTATCTACTACCTCCTCATAGGAACATGCCCCATTGAACTTAATAGAGAATAAAGATAATCCCTTAAGATCAAATTGATCCACTACGTGATAGAAAAGGAGTGTTGTATAGGAATAATTATGAGGGTATCTATTTGAGATGTCTCTCAAAAGAGGAAATTATAGATATCCTAGATAATTTCCATCAAAATAAATGAAACAATCATCTTTTCATAAATTCTACATCTTACAAAATCTTGAGGATCTGACACTACTAGCCTTCTATTTTCAAATATTCTGATAGCCACATCATAACTTACCAAGAGTGTCAAGTATTTGGAAGAATGGAAGTACACATGACCATACACCTATATATTTTATTTATATAAAACCCTTTTTATCAATGGGGCCTTTACTTCAATGGACTAATTAATCCAAATTATTTATAAGGAATAAGTTTATTCACACAACTATTGATTATTGTACTAGATGGATATAAGTTATATCTATAATAAATTCTATATCTTAGGATGTGATCAAGTTTCTAGAATAAAACATAATGACTAGTTTTTGAACTTTAATTTCTTTAGTATGTTTTGATGGTCTATCATTTCAATCTACATAATGTATTGACTAGACCGACAATAATCAAATTACCATAATTTTTTCTCCAAACTACTATCCACAACCAAATGGATTTTATGAATTTAATAATAAGAACTTGATGTATTATATTAATAAATCAGAACAATATAAACCAAGATAATGACATCTATTTTTGAAGTGTGTATTACGAGAAAAATAAACAAGGCATAAGTAGGCCCTCAAGGCCTTAACTTTATTTCTAGTGTATAAACATCAACCTAATTTTTTTTATTATTCTTAAGCTACCAACATATCAATTCATGAAATAATATATGGAAAATGATGATATAATCTATTCTATATTGATTTACATAGTATAGATGGAGGATTCATGAACATAAACACTATATAGCTTTAGTAAGAATTGATACATTGTCAAGAGGTGGTTTGACAAGAGATCAAATATCAAAGCTTTTAGGATTTTAGAATTTGTGATTTAATGGGATAAAGAACATGTTAATAAAGGAAAACATGACAAGTTGACTCCTTTGTGGATTGGGCCATATCAAATATTTAATATTCGAGGTAATAATAAATTTCACCTAAAAGACCTCCAATATATTGATATTATTTATATAGTATTGGGTAGTTTTTAAAACATTATTTCATGGATACTCCTACTAGAGATGCTTCTGAAAGAATATGAGTTTGGTCATAAATGTAGGAGTAGATTATCTTTCTTGTTTTATAGATTAGCTTTCTTGATTTTTGTCATTTACTTCCCTACATTGGTTTCCCCACTTTCCTATATTAGTTTCTTATTTAAAGCATTTAATTTTATATTTAGTTGTGTTTTCTAGGTTAGATTGTTTGAAGTGTAGAGCATTCAAAATAAATCTATTATTTTGAAGCCATGATAATTATTTAAAAAAAAATAACAAAGGTACATGCAATTTTTTTCATTAAGAATTTATCTCTAATTAATGTATGTATTATGATTAGAGTAAATTTATTTTCTTAAATTGAATAAGTTCACTAGCTCAATGAAATTATGTTTATATATATGACATCTTCTTAAAAATGTAAAATTAATGAAATGTAAATTAATAATTAATAATTTGTATACATTTTTAGTCTCCTACATATTTACAATAGTGTCAAGTCACATTCCATAGGGGGAAGGTTTCATATATTGGGCCATTCAACCCTTCCTTGTGCATGTTTTACATTGACACTTGTTATGAATTGTCAATATCCTAATGCAAATTTTATAAATAATTTTAATTTCAAATAACAACTACACTCTTACATGTTAAAACATTAATGGGGGATGATAAACATCTAAATGAATATAATATGATTGGAACATATTGGAGAAAATAAGTTATCTTATATATACACATAGTTAATGGTGGTTCCCAACCCTTCTTACATAAATGTTTCAAAAAAAAAGAAAAAACCAATGGAATCAAAAAACCTATGATATATGGGTGATTCAAGTAATCTTAATCATGGATACAGATGCCTAACTAAGAATAGAGAAATGATTTGAGTGGAACTAGAGGTATCTCAATTAGGGATATGAATTCCAAGATGATAGTAGATCAATGCACAATATTAACTTACTATTATTGTAAAATAAGGGATAAGTCACATGTTAATAAAGGACAACATGATAGGATCACTCCTTTTTGGATGTTGAGTATTATCATTAATGTTAAATGTACATCTTGTGAAGATTGATGTCAATTTGATTAAAGACTATTGGTAATGTATGATGTGTTATGTATAAGGTGCATGGAAGAGTGTTGTCATAAGAGAAAGAGAAAGAGAGAATTATGAGGTAACTAGTGTCCTTTGTCTACATGATTGATATCATTGTTAATGTCAAGCATGGAAGGTAGATGTCATTGATGGCAAGTTCATAAGAAGCCTACTCATGACATGAAGAGGTATGTTCATGGTGAAATGAATGAGCATAGGCATTTGAAGGTTTTATGGCATTTTTTTATCATGTGAATAAGGTATAGAAATGTTGATGATATTTTTAAGGTGAGCTTATAAGGGTATAACCTTCAGTCCAAGTCCACACCCAGATCACTATTAAACCCTACCTATAATAATGAGGTATGAAGATCATATTTCAAGGAAATTATGCACATTTGATTAATTAAATAGGTAATATAAATTTTTTAGGTATGATCACAAATTTTTAGGTCAAGATTTGAAGGGAAAATGCATAAATCACTATTTTAGGCCTTCTCAAGCTCACAAAATGAGGTCTCAAACCTAAAAATCACTTTCAAACATTCATTAGCATGTGTAACCTCTGAATGGGATTATTATATGTTAATAATATATGGGTAATGGTACTAGATTATTTCTCCAAATATTAGTTTTATATTCAAGTAGAAGTCCTTTATGAACAATTGTTAACACCAAAACTTATGTTAAACCTCCCTAAAACCCTAATAAGGACCCAATATGAAATATTTTGTTTAAAACATCTCAATATGGATTAAAATTATTATATAATATATTTTATCATGTATTGAAATATACTGGTACCTCTAGCTGGTGGTGGTTAGTTAGATGAGAGAGGGAATGTATAGATACATGCGTATTTATCAAGAAGTTGTTATAGCTCTCAAAAGTTGAAGTGGTCAAGAAAATGAAATGGATGGTAGAATAATATATATACTAATTTTAAATTTACATGATGATTTATGGATATTTTATATATTTAAATTTTTCTAATTTGGTCATCCAAGTAAGCTAGTTGCAGATATACCTAATGGTGTGAATATTGAAAAACTCAGGAATAGATGAAGAGATAGATTTGAGGATATATTATTGATATAATAAAGTGAATTAATAATTAATTTTTTA
Source organism: Torreya grandis (assembly GCA_037957365.1). Classification (NCBI taxonomy): domain Eukaryota; kingdom Viridiplantae; phylum Streptophyta; class Pinopsida; order Cupressales; family Taxaceae; genus Torreya; species Torreya grandis. The sequence goes on from JARHVA010001591.1 coordinate 1,876,121, forward strand.
ATTTTATTTAATTATCATTATTTTAATAATATTTTGAGGTCAGTGTATTTGGTTGAAAAATTGCTCACAAAATGTCTTGTCTGGTTCAGATAGGACTATGAAACATAGGGTCAAGAAATTGGTTTGCAAGACTAATATTTGACATTATAAAATATTAATTTTCTATTTGAAGATGTTATATATATTTAATATAGCCATTTAAATACATAATTAGTCATTACAAGTGTCTACATAGGTGTTTGATGTCCAATTCTTCATGTCTAGTTTTTTAGGTGATATGGCAGTTCTAAGTAAGTGAATTACAAAGATGTTCTTAAGATATTATTTCCTCAGTGAAGACATTCCAATATTTTTGTGATGACCCTGAGATCATGGATAGTATTTATAAATGTTTTACTTTTCATAGTTTAGTATCTTAAGGGTGTTTAAGATTTATTATTGTAAAATGAACTTTTGAGGGTAGATGCCTAATAGGGAAGTTTGTCCTAAAAGAGATTTCATTGTATGAACAAAGGATACATGTATAATAAATAATGTATAAGGTTATAATATTTAATTAGATAATTTTTTTTATTTTTTTATTTTTTTAAAGATCCATCTAGGCCCAAGAAGATCAGTTTTTTGCATTAAGAGGACAAACCTAATGTAATTAGGTCTCCACGTGACCTAAGGAAGGAGTAAGGCCTAATTGAGTTATGTTAGACAAAAATGGGTTAAAATTGTGATTTAATAATGTTAATAATACAAATTAAAAACTATTTTTTGTCTTACCTATTAGGTTAAAGGTGTGTGTCTGATCAAGTGGTGTGTGACCATAAGACTAGTATATATACAAGGTAGTTTAGGGCTAATTTGGTATGTGCAAGTCATGTGAATAAAATATTGCATGGTTGAGTAGAAGGAGGTCTTGAAATTAATTTTATACCATAATATAAGATAATAGGTGTCAATATGATCAAAATTTTGAGGTGACTGAGTTGGTGCTGAGTCACTTAGGGAGTTGGTGATTCCTTATAAGTAGGTGCTCGCTAAAGCCTAGTCAAGTGGGTGTTTGATTTTATTGTGGTTGGTTATCCATGTTAAGTTGGTGATAAAATAAATTTGGTATTTTTTTAACATGAATATAGTTAATTTTTATATATCATAATGTATTTTATTCCCCTTGAGGGGTTTCCACTCATATATGTGTTATCTTATTTCATGCTTATCTGAATGGTTCTTTATGCTTTGCTAGATCACTATGTTGCTTTCATATTTCATGAATGATTGACTATAATTGAAAGAGATTTTTTAAATAATGATTCACCTCCCTCTCATTAATTTTATTCCAATAATTTTTATTTGAACTTGGTCATTTGAAGCAGGCCTAACATCTTAAAAGAGATCCTAGAAGAACAAACATGTCTAGTCATCAAGTACATGGAGGTTTATCAACCAAAAAATCCCCTCTATTTAGTGGGAATAAATATTTGTTTTATAAAATTATAATTAAGACCTATATAATGTCTTTTGGATATGACATATGGCAATCTATTGTTGATGGATTCTCTCCACCTCCTACACTACCAATTGATGCAACATGTAAGAAGGCAAGTGAAAAAAAATAAAAGGCAATAAATAACATCCTATGTGGTATTTCATAGGTCTAATTTGTAAATTTCATGAATTATGATATAACCAAATAAATTTGGGAAAAGTTTCAAACCATGTATGAAGGAGATACCAAAGTCAAGTTGGTAAAATTGTAGACCAACTGAAGGTAGTTTAAAAGTTTGAGAATGAATGAGGATGAAAAAATATCATCTTATTTGTTAATATTAGATGAAGTTTTAAATTTCATCAAAGGTCTAGGAGATAAATTGGAATAATTACCAATAGTACAAAAGGTATTAATATCCTTGACATCTAAGTTTGATTTAAAAGTCTCTATTGTAGAGGAGATCAAAGATCTCAACATACTACAGATGGATGAACTTCATGGCATCCTTACTTCCTATGAAATGAGAACAAGTGTTGAAAGACCTTTCAAAAAATAATCTAAAGTCAAAACTGAGAAAAATTCACAAGGTAAAAGTCCAAGGATGATATTGGTATAGATATTGATGATGACAAGATAGAAGCCATGTTTGTCAAAAAAATAAGGAAAGGATTAGATAAGTATAAATTCATGTTACCATTTAAGTTATTTAAATGTGGTAATAATGGTCACTTTGAATCTAAGTGTCCTAAAAAAGATAAGAATGATCATGATGAACATCATGATGAGGATAAAAAGTTATATAAGCTTAGAAAGAGCCAAAAGAGTTTCAGGAAGTATGAAGGAAAGAAAGGGTCATTCAAAAACAATATAAGTTTTTATACTAAATAAAATATTATCTCATCTAATATAAGTGACACAATTATATCTAATATTAATGATGATGGTAATTATCATTATACAAATGAAACTCTATTCATGGTCATAAAAATAGACAATGAAGGTTATTCAAAAGGGAAAATTCTTATGGAAGATGAAGAACCAGATGAAGAAGAGGCTAAAGTGAACCTTGAGGAAGAATTAGTGAGTGATCTAGAGGATTTAAAGTTATAAATAAGGAATAATTATAAAATAAGATCATTGCTTAAGAGTTATGAGGAATAAATCAATATCTTTAAAGAGAGACTAAGTAACAACACCAATGAACATGGGGATATCATCAAATAGTTGGAAACTCAAATTGAGATTTTCACTATAAGTCCTAAGACAAAGGATGAATAATTCATAAATTTTAGAATAAAAATGGATTCCTTAAAGGCAAAATTGGATCAGGCAATAATTAAGCTAAAGACACATCAAAAATTTGAAAATAGCATTAAAGTCTTGGTGATATTTTGAATAGTCAAAGGTCTCCACATGAAAATACAGTTATTTGGTTCAAAGAGGACCAAAATGAAAACAAGTAGATTCAAACGTCAAAGGATAATGACTATCAAGAAGTGATGGTACTGACAAAGTAAAGATTTATGTAGAAACTTTCAAATATGAGACTCAAATTGATCATCAACAAGTCAAGAAGAATTTGAATCTTTCAAGAGACAACAAACTTAGAGGTGCATAATTAAACATTAGATATATAAGGTATGTGAATCATTTCAATGGTTACTATTTCTCATACAATCAATATGGGCATAGAGCTATGGATTTTAGACATAATGCTAGAATTAATTCCTAATGGAGGAATAGGGTTAATGTTTATTTCAATACTAGAATCAGAATTCTAGGTTATAATTGTGATCAAAGAGGAAATATTACAATGGATTTTAATATGAGACATATGAGGAATACTAGTCAAGATAAAAGTTTATATAGTCATACTATTGAGAAGTGAATCAAGAAGTTAAAACTTATGGAAAAGGTCAAGGAAGAATAGAAAACTATAGGAGAAGAATATATGCTAGCTTAGACTACCTTTCACATCCAATATGAAAACATGAAGTGGTTTATCAAGTCACATGATAGGGGATAATATCAAATTCATTTCATTAAAGAAGAATGTTGTAGGGATAGTGGGATTTGGAGATAACACAACTACCAATATTGTTGACAAGTGTATCTTTAGTTTGGAAAATGGGAAGACTAAGATAAAGAATGTGTTGTATACAGAAATTTTGAAACATGAATTGATTATTATAAGTAAAATGTTTAACCAATGACACACACTGACCTTTCATGATATAGGGTGTGATATAAATAGAGCCAAATCAAGAAGTCTAATTGTCAATGCTAACAGGACTGAGAACAATCTATATGTCTTAAATGAGATCAAGAAGGATAGATTATTTATGAGAAATATAGATGAATGTTTTCTATGTAATATAAGGTTAGGCCATCTAAAATTTGATAATCTAGTCAAGACAAGCTCTATGAAGTCTGTGAAGAATATGCTTAAGATCACCAAACCTGTAAACACACTTTACAAGGCATGTCAACATGGTAGGAAAAATAGAAGGAGATTCAAGTATAATGAATATTATACTACAATAATTTTAAATTTAATAAAAACTAATATCTATGGACCTACAAGAATCCAAAGCACTCAACGAGATAACTATTTCATGTTACTCTTAGATAAATACACAAGAATGACTTGGGTAGCATTCTTGAAAGAAAAATCAAAAGATCTTGATAATTTCAAGGCATTCAAGGCTCCTATTGAGAATGAAAAGAATGGAAAGATCAAATGCCAAAGATCTAACATAGGAAGAGAGTTTTGATCCAATGAATTTGATGACTTTTATGAGGTCCATGGGATAAGGAGATAGTTGTCAAGAACTAGGACACCTTAGTAGAATGGGGTAGTGGAAAGAAATAATAGAATAGTTTAAGAAATGGAAAGGACTATACTAAATTAATAAAGATTATCTAATGGATAATAGAAAGAGATAATGAGTAATATAGTCTACATTTGAATAGAGGATATATAATAATTAATGGCAACAAAACTCATTATGAACTATGGAAAGGTAAACCTACTAATGTGGAACACTTTAGAGTGTTTGAAAGAAAATAATTCATTTAAATAAATGAGGAAGACTTAGTTAAGTTTTATTCTATGTATAATGAATGAATATTCTTGGGATACTCATATGTAAGCTTAATATATAGATGTTATAATAAGAGGTTGTAGAAGATAATGGAAAGTACCAATGTGAAGATTGATGAGATAATTTCTAAAAAGTCACACTCTTAGTCAAGGGATGCATTAGAGGATTTGGACTTAAATAATAAAGAATAAATAATAGATATATATGATTATTATGAATAATTTGAGGAAAGATAAGATTAAAAATGTCCTTAAATATGGATTCAAAGAGATAATCTCGAATCATAGATCATTAGCAATAAGGATACATGTATGTAAATAAGGAGAAGGCTAGTAAGTAACCTAAATCAAGAGAATGTTTCTCTATTGTCTAAGATTGAACTTAATAACCTTGTATAAGAAAGAAAAGACAAGTTTTGGATAGGTGGTATGAATGAAGATTTAGATGGAATAGAAAATAATGAGACTTGGGAACTAGTTCCTAGGCCTAAAGACAATAATGTCATTAACACAAAATGGGTGTTTAGGAACAAGTTGAATGAAGATGGATAAGTCACTAGGAATAAATATATATTGGTATGCAAGGGGTATTCACAAGTAGAAGGGGTAGATTTTGAGGATACCTTTTACTCTAGTAGTAATATTAGAGGCTATCAAATTATTTCTAGCATATGTAGGATTTAAAGGGTTCAAGGTATAGTAGATGGATTTCAAATCAGATTTTTTTGAATGGGAACTTAGAAGAGGAGGTGTACATAGAGAAACCCAAGGGTTTCTCATTGTAACTTAATAAGGAATATGTATGTAGATTGAGAAAAGGATCTTTATGGTCTAAATCAAGCTCCTATATCTTTGTATGTTAGATTAGACATATACATATTTGACTAAGGATTCAAAATAGGAGTTATAGATAGTAATTTGTATATAAAGACATAAAATGATCATCAGTTGATAGTTTTTATCTATGTGGATGCCATCATATTTGGTTAAAATAGTGAAAGTATGACTAAGGCCTTTGTAGATGTGATCAAAAAGGAGTTTGAGATGTCCATGCTAGGAGAACTATCGTTCTTTCTTAGGTTAAAAACCATTAAATTATAAAAATCTATATTCATTTCACAAGCTAAATACATAAGAGAGATATTGAAGAAATTTGAGATGGAAGATTATAAGGTAGTTATCACACTTATGATCATAGGGTATAAGTTAAGCAAGGAGTATGAATATACAAAGGTCATTTAGATATCATATAGGTCAATGATTGGAATTTTACTATACACTACGACCTCTATACCTAGTATCATGCAAACAGTAGGTCTTATGGGAATATTTCAAGAAGACCTAAAGGAAAATCATTTGCAAGAGGTCAAAAGGATACTTAGGTATCTAAAGGGAACTATTGAGTTTGGGTTGTGGTATACAAGGATCAATGAGTTTAAATTGATAGTCTATATAGATGCAACTAGGTAAGGAGTCTAAATTATAGGAAGAGCACTAATGGAGGAGATTTCTTCTTAGGAGGATGCCTAATGTCATGGATAATCAAGAAGAAGTCATCAATGCCATTATCTACTACTAAGGCTAAACACATTAACGCAACTTCATGTTGCACTCAATTCATATGGATGAGATAGACATTAAAAGACTAAAAGGTGGAGTATAATAGTCTTAACCCTATATATTATGAAAATACAAGTACCATAAGCATGTCAAAGAATCATGTGATGCACTCAATAACCAAGCACATTAGCATCAAGTATCATTTCATAGGAGATAAGGTAAGTGAAAAAAGTTTTAATCTTGAATATGTTTATATAAAGGATTAGATTATACATGTTTTAACAAAACTATTTCCAAAGGCAAAATTTAAGTATTTAAGACAAGAATTGGGAGTAATTCTTGCACCTACTATCCATTAAACAAATAAAGGGTAATATGAGGTAATTAGGTTGTTCATTAGCTCCAAGAATAGGTGAGTGATATTGTGTATATATGTCCTTTTTAATAAGGTATGCATGGATATAGGGGTAGCATGTTATATTATACTTTATAGACTCATAATCCTATATGTTTAGTTTTATAGCTATAAGAGGTACGATACAAGAAGTTGCAGGTATCTCTTTGTCATTATTTTCAAAGGCTTAAAAATTTTAGAATGGGAAAAAATATCCTTTTGAGAGAATTTTTTGAGAATGGTTTTCATCAATGACATAGGGGGTGATTTTAGAGTATTATCATTGATGTCAAAGGCACATCTTATGAATATTAATGTCAAAGTGATTAAGGACTATTATCAATGTGTGATGTGACAAGGTGCATGGAAGAGTGTTGTGATGAGAGAAAGATAAAGAGAGAATTTGAAACCAACTAATGTCATTTTTTTGCATGATTGACATCATTGTTAATGTTAATCATGGAAGGTACATGTCATTGATGTCAAGTGCATAAGAAGTGTAGTCATGATGTGAAGAGGTATGTACATGGTGAAATTAATGAAAAATGAATTTTAAGGTTGTATTTAATTGTTTGAGCATGTGAATAAGCTATAAAATCATTCATGTTAGTCTAAAGGTGAGCCTATAGGGGTAGAAATTTTAGTCTAAGTCTGCACCTAAATCACTCTTAGACCTTGCCTGGCCTACTGAGTATGAAGATTAGATTTCAAGGAAATTATGAAAATTTGAACATGGATATAGGTAGGATAACTTTTTTTAGGTATGATAACTAATTATTAGGTCAATATTTGAAGAAAAAGTGCATAAATCATTGTTTTAGGCCTTCTCAAGCTCATACAATGAGGTATTAAACTTGCGAAGCACTTTCAAAGATTCATTAGCATGTGTAACCTATACATGGGAGTAAAATATATTAAGGATATATGGTTAACGGTCATATATAATATCTCTAGGCATTAGTTTTGAATTTAAGTGGTAGTCCTTTATGAACAATTGTTAACACCAAAACTTGTGCTAAACCTCCCTAAAACCCTAATAAGGGACCTATATGAAATATTTTAGTAAAAATAGATTAGGATGGATTATAAAACCTATATAATATATTTTATCATGTATTAAACTCTCTAAGGTACCTACAAGTGGTGGTAGTTAGTCAGATGAGAGAGAGAGAATGTACAGATACAGGGCCATTTATCAATAAGTTGTAGCTCTCAAAAGTTGAATTGATAATAAAAATAAAATGGATGGTATAATAATATAGAGATTAATTTTAAAATTTCCATCATGTTTTTTTTATAGTTTATATCCTTAAAGTTTTCTAATTTGGTCATCTAAGTAAGCTAGTCATAGAAAGACCTAATGGTGTGAATAGTGTAAAACCTAGGCATAGATGAAGAGATATATTTGAGGGTTTGTGTTTGATAGATTGATAAAATAAATTAAATTAATAATTAATTTATTAATTATAAATAATTATCATTATTTTTATAATATATTTATGTTAGTGTAAATGGTGAAAACTTTTCTCATAAAATGGCCAGATCTGGTTCAGATAGGACTGTGAAACATTGGGTCAAGAAATTGGTGTGAAAGACTAAAATTTTACATTAGACCATATGACTTATCTATCTAAGGATTTTTTATATATCTAATATAACCATTTTTATGCATCTATAGTAATGATAAGTGTCTACATAGGCATTGGAGGTCCAATTCTTCATGACTAGTTTTTTGAGGTGATTTGGTAGCTCTAAGTAAAAAAGGTTATAGAGATGTTTTTGAGATCTTATTTCCTGAGTAAATTTGTTCCAAGATTTTGGTGATTAATTTAATATCATGGATTATATTTATACATATTTCATTTATCGTAGTTGAGTTTCTTAAGGGTGTTTGGGCTTCATTATTGTAAGATAAACTTTTGAGGTACACATGCCTAATAGGGAAGTTTGTCCTAAAATAGCTTTCATGGTATGAATGAAGGATACATGCCTAATAAATCATGGAAGAGGTCAAAAAAATTTATGGTTTAAATTAATTAATGTTTTTTATTATTAGATAAACCCATCTAGGACTAAGAAGAAATGGATTTAAAATGATAGACCTAATGCAATTAGGTCTCCATGTGACCTAAAGGAAGAATAAGGCCTAATTGAGTTATGGAAACACTAAATGGGTTCAAATGTTGATTTAATAATATTAATAATATTTCTTAAGACCTATTATTATTTTTACCTAAGAGGTTTAATGTGTGTGTTTGACCAAGTGGTGTGTGACCATGAGACTAATATATATACAAGGCAATTTAGGCCTAATTTGGTGTGTGCAAATCAAGTGAATAAAATATTTCATGTTTGAGAAGAATGAGGTCTTGAAATTAATTTTATAACATTAAAAAAGAGAAAATGTGTGAAGATGATAAATATTTTGAGGTGGCTGAGTTGGTGCTGAGTATCTTAAGGAGTTGGTGCTTGTTAAGGCATAGTCAAGTGGGTGATTGACTTTATTGGGGTTGGTGGTCTACGTTGAGTTAGTGTTAAATTGAATTTAGTATTTTGTTTATAGGAATATAGTCCAATTTTAGAGACCATAGTGTGTTTTTTTCTCCTTGAGGGTTTCCCACTCATATATGTGTTAGCTTGTTTCATGCTCATTTGAACGGTTCCTTATGCTTTGCTAGGTCACTATGTTGCTTTCATAGTTCATGACTGATTGAGTAGAATTGAAATAAAATCTTTAAATATTGATTCACCCCCCTCTCAATAATCATACTTCCAATACTAGATTGGTCCATATTAGATCTTTGATATTTTAGATAATAATAATTTTCACTTGAAATACCTCAAAGGTAATGATCTTGTTTATCTAATAAATGGGTAGTTTTTGAAACATTATTTCATGGATAATGCTACTAGATATTATTTTGAATGAATGTGATTTATGTCATAGAGGTAGGACTATATTAGATTTCTTATTTTATAGAGTATATTTTCTACTTTATATCATTTACTTCCTTACATTAGTATCCCCACTTTCTTAGATTGCTTTTTTATTTTAAGCATTTACTTTCATAGTTAGTTATTGCGTCTTCTAAGTTAGATTGTTTTAAGTGAAAATAATTTATATTCAATCTCTTATTATAAAACCATGATAATTCTCCTAAAAGAGGGAAAACAAAGATAAATGCATTTTTTCATTAAGGATTACTTTGAATTAATGTAAATCTATCAAATTAATATATGCATTATGATTAGAACCAAGTCATTTTATAAATTGAATAAGTTCAACATCTCTTTAAAATTTTATCAAATATTCTCATGCAAATTTTGAGAAATAATTTTCATTTTCAAGGACCAACTACACTCTTACATGCTAAAACTTGAATAGGGATGAAAAATATTGAAATGGATATATTATGATAGGGACATATTGATAAAAATAAGTTATCATATACATACACCTATTTAATGGTGGTTCCCAACCCTTAATACAGAAGTTTTCCAAAATAAAAGAAAAATTGAATGGAATTAAAGAACTTATGGTAGATGAGTGATTCAAGTAATCTCTATCAAGATATAGATGCCTAACTAGAAATAGAGAAATTATTTGAGTAGAAATAAATGTATATCTATTGGGAATATGAATTATTGGATGGTAGTAGATCAATTCACAAGATTCATTTATTAATGTTTTAAAATTAGGACATTATAATGAAACATACAGTATCTATCCATTTCTTTGTCAAAACTCCCATATCAAGGAGTAAATAAATTCTTCATAATCACTAATGGATCCAATATTTGAAATGGGTTAGTATGTTTCATGATGGGGGGTTTAATTCTCTTTCAAATATTTGGTCTATTTATTTTTTTATTATAATACTTGGAGTTATATTATGATGCATTTCTTAAATACTTAGATGTATTTCCCCATTGAATCACCATTTTTTGTACCCCAACACACCCCATTCTCAACTTTAAAATAAGGACCATTTGATATCCCAAATTATTTATTTTATGTTCCATATCGACCTTAAGTATTTTAATATTCACTCCATATACATAAGACTAAGGTTGTTTCCAAAGTCTAAATAACATTTTGAAGTTATGAGAAAAAAAATCAAAGCAATGTGTAATCCATATTCACAGTGTATCTTTTGCCTTCAATTTTTACTTAATTTAAAAATTGGTGTACATGTAAAGTTTTTAATTTAAAGACTAACCAATCTAACATGTTATTTTCTAGTTTATTATTTACTAAGGCTTTGTCTTAAATAGGGTATTTTATGTTTTAATTTTCACCTCTGGGACACCTCTAGGGTCATCTGATCTTTCAACATGGAAGTTTACCACTAATCTAAAGCCAAAGTGGCAAGCATAAATCAACTAGGTAATTAGATAATCAGATCATGCCAAATGTCTCCATCCCACTAATTCATATCTCTCAAATATTTTTAGAGTGTAGAAAGCATAATTATCTAGTGGAATAGGAAGAACCATCCACATGTCATCATCCCACTAAAGTGGAGATGATGTCAACAAACATAATTTTAAGATCATTCCAAGTGAGCAGAACAACAAGAGCCATCCATATGTGATCATCTCACTAACATAGAGATGATGTCATCAAATTTCATTGCACAATCATTATGGGAAAGAAAAATAATGATATCCATGCATGTGTCATGATCCCACTAATCCATAGATGTATCAATGCAAGATAATGAGTTTTACACTATAATAAATTGGATCACTAGGATCGTGACAAATGTCACTATCCCACTAACTCACGACTAGGAGAATACAATATATTAGGCTAGAGTATAGTTAAAAGAAGAGAAACAATATGTAGCCACGTGTCTCTTATGTACATAAGTAAATAAAAAAGACATGAAGGCCAAGTCCAAATATTTTAAAAGGGACATCTATAATATTAAGTTGATAAGGAACCTAGAATTAGGAGAAAGAAGCCACATGACAATAAAATTTACATAAATTGACATTATGAAATTTAGATTCAAATAATATAAGTAGACATGAAATGGATAAAATTTTGTTATTGCCATTAATTCACATGAATTAGAAAATTAGTAAATTTAATTCTAAAATCTAGAGAATCTAAGGCAATATTGTTCAATTTGAAATACATCATTTGCTCACATTTAATCCTAGCTACCGAGTTTGAAGTGTGAATTCTATCTCTATAGTGACCAACTGATTACTATAAATTTGAACTTTACATCAACTAAGAGGTCACCATTTTTTTTTATAAAATTGGCATATTCCTATCAAGTTTCAATGGAATCATCATCTCACACTCCTCCTTTTGTATATTTAATCAATGGGCCAACTGAATATAAAATACAATGTTTGATTAAGCATCTCTCAATCATGATTTAAAACACTATTTAATGATTTGAGATGAATTAAATGTTATATAACTACATAGGGTTCAAGACCATATTTCTATTTTCATATAGTAATATAGACATGACTTTCTAAAAATAAAAGTAGTCAGCCTACAAAATGTTATATCTAAGCCATAGATAATGCCCTGTATTGACTTACTATATGATTTATTTATAAATTAGAAAATCCTTGGAAAAATATTACATTTTCAACTTAAGAATACTCATGTAGCCTACATAAGTGTAAATGCATTCAAAAAGTGTTATAGGCTACTTTATCTAGAGATAATATATGGGCATGGCATGGTCAATTTATGGATACTTAAAATCAATACCCCTTAAAAATTTCAATAATGGGCTAGCAACACAAGTAACTTTATGACTTAAGGCCCTGTTTATTTTATTCCCATAGTCACCTTCAGACTAAGTGTAAGGATTGATATGGCTTTAGTAAACTTAATAAATGGATTTTCAATAATTTATTGTGTTAATGAGATATGGGTTATATTATTGGATTATAATATTGACTTCTAATAAAATCATTGTCTTGGGGAAGATAATCAGCTTCAATTTGATTCATTGAATCAACAATCCCAAAAGTTTACCAAATGGCAACTTCTAGATGATGTCTTGTTTGGTAGATGTTGTAACTATAATAGTACATTCAAACTATGATAAACCCTATAAACCATCTATAGATTATATAAATAATAGGATTTGTGATTATTTCAATTTCCTCTATGTTCACAAATTTAGTGAGTAAATACAAAGGTTGACTAAGTCATTTTACCCTATGGTGTACCATGTTATCTATGGAAAGAACAAGTGTACATTATCATATCCCATATAGAAAACTATTCAAAAAATGATGATTATTGGTCCCATCTTGAGTGTACCATAATTAAGATATAAGGCACCAAGAAACATCCCATGTATTTACCATGAATCATTCATGACAAAGCGATTGAGGAAAAAATTATAGCTCAATTGGTTGATAGTGTGGATGTTTAGTTAAATAATGCTAATAAAATAGTTATGCACCCAACTCCTCTCATAATTGGGTAAATGTAGAATACAAGGTGGTAACACCTTCAATATGTGTGAAAAATTAAGGTACATTATAGACTTAAATGGGTTCCATTTAGACATTGGGATCCTAAGAATAATGTCAGAGAACACAAATAAATATGAAAAGGTGAAAATAAACAATAGTTACCAATATTACCATAATTATATTGTATTCATGAATGTTGAGGATGATACACAAGTTTCTACAAGGATTCACAAAGTAAACATGTCAATTAATGTATCCAAATAGATCCAATATGATCTTGTTAACATGGGTTTTATGAAAACCCCAAAATAATGGATGAGGTTTCCTCTAACATTTTAGGATATATATGTAATGAATTTTCACTTAATTTCATGAGTTGTATGATGTAATTAAAACAATCATGTGGTGGAATAATAGGTTAAACTTGTAGGTTGTTTAACCAAGTGTGTGGATGGATGTGTGAAATCTAATAGAAAGTAACCACTAAATGAGTTCGATTGATGGAAAGTTACTCTATGGTGGATAGATATTAAATAAACTCAAAATGGATGGAAAGGTAAGGTATAATATAAGGATTTGTGTTCCTAAAAGGTAATTTCTAAGACTATTTCTTTGGTGGACAAGTATCTCCAAGACCAATATTTGTCACTTGTAGCTATTGCACACTCACAAACATGCATGGTTATAAATCTAGGAAAATAAGTATAGGAAGTATTAATGATCTCAACTAAATATTTATCCCCTTATATATTTTGTTTCACAACCTTATTTGATAGGTTACATCTTGAACTAGAAAGTTATCTAAAGTAGCTATATCACATGCCTAGATGACTATACGAAAGGAAATACTCCTACACACCTTAGATTATCAACTCAATCTATACTAATTATTATAGAATATCTAAGATAAATATTCATCAATTAAAACAAACATATTCATCTATAACATTACCAAACTTCAAAATAATTTATTTGATATAGACAAAGACACTGAATTTTAAATAACATATAAAAGGATGAAGAAAGAACAAACACAATTGCATGACAATCAATAATTTTATTTCTTCCTATATATTGATAAAAAAAAATCCAACCCTTTGAAATAGTGTTTCACATGTATTTAAAGGACCCAAATAAGGGGTTTCCTCATCCTCCAATTGTGTCAAAACTCAAGTTTACATCAAAATAACTAGAAGCTAAGTTATATTTTAATATAAAAATATATGTTATAACTTATAAATTACATCAGTCATGTAACATGTGAATGATATGAAAATAATTCATTTAATTATAAAATAGATGTAAAAAGACTTAAGTAGCCATGAATAATCATTACATGAATAATTATACAAAATTAGCCTTTGACTAAGGCTGACTTGGCTCCTATATGGTGTTACTCATTGTTATGGCTAGAACTGATGATGTAATTGGATTTGAATTGGTGGTTGTAGTAGATGTGTTAACTAAAGTTATTTCTACAGATGAATTGGTAACTTGAACTAAAGTGGTAGGTGGCATGGATGTGGTAACTTGAGCTATGATGGTAGGTAGATTTGATGCTCTTAATGAGCTAAGAGGGATTGAAGTTGAAGCCGATGTTGAATCTGGCACATTAGGTGGAGTCTAGGGTGTTGAACTTGTAGGTGGTATTGAATTAGACATCTTCTTAGAATCTAGATCTTGATAATGTTTGTATCTTATGATATACTACACCTGTACTATGCTCATATCAAGAAAAGGAGGTATGTTTACCCTATCTATTTGTACCATTAATATTGCATGTTCAATATTGGTATCTTGAAAGCCTACACAAAATATTTATACTTTAGTTGTCTTCTTCCTCTATGATCTCTATTTTCCCTCAATATCTTCTAAAGTTAGTCCTTATCAACTTTGTTTGAAATTATTTGATGTTTTTTCTATTATTTGGTCCAAAACAAACTTAGCCACCAAATTCCCAGTGTTATCCCATGCTCATGTCAATTATAATTCATTTAATATTTATACTACGTGCTTATCTTATTCTATGATATTAGTAACCAAAGCATCAACAACATTTACCCATTCATGGGCCTCTTAGGTCCTAATGACTGCTAGATTTAGTGTATTTTATTTTTCTACGGGGGTCATTAAATTCAAATTACTGAATGCCTTATTGTTAGTATACAAAACCAAGATATTAAATTTGTTTTCATATTCCTTTATAACCTTAAAAGAATTTATTATGTTTGCCTGGGGAGCCAATTGTTCTCTCAAAAAATGAATGGTATCTAAAATTTCATACAACCTCGATACTTTACTTTGAATATATATTTTATTATCTTAGAGGGAAAATGAATTACCTATTTTTGTTCCCTAAGGGTGTCCAAGTCTTCATCCAATTATTTTCTTGCCTATTCTATTCACTCATGAATGGATAACATTGCTCCAATGTGGGTCTCCATATAGGACTTAATGTCTTCAATATAATGGGACTAACCCTTCTTTCTATCTTGTCTTTTCAAAAGAGACTATATTTACTCTCTTTATTATAAAACTATGTGTCACCCACTATTATATTTTATCGTCATCTTCATCACCCTTTGTAATGAGCTAGTTGATTTATCAAAGAGTGAGCTCACAGTGGGTAGTTGAGTGATATTAAAGTTTGGCCTCTTAGAAGTTGATGTTCCTAATTCCTTGGCCCAATATAGAAGATTCATATTTGATAAATCTAATGGTCATGCCTATATTTAAGTGTCTTTTATATTCTTAGTCTCAGGGCATGGCTTAGGCATTAAGGCTAATATTATTTTGGACTAGTATGCATTCCCTAGATGTGGAATGGGATGAAAAAATTAGATTGGTTTATTACTGGGAGCTCTTTTTTGGGCCACCACTCTTGTGGTTTTCACTAATCTTGAGAGGGAATTGGTGAAATAAATTTATTAGAAGAAATTAACATTTAGGTGATGGGTTGGCTAGTGGTAGTGGAAGCAGAGGTGGAGACTGAATGACCAATTATTGACATAATAAAAATGGGCCTAGTAGGTAATTATGACACAAGAAGAAAATGGAGAAAATTGGTAATGACAAAGAAGAAACAATTGGTAATGATATAATAGGAGAAAGGTCAAGGGTAGTAATGAGATAATTCTTACCTAATTGGCTACCTATACTTGGTGCCTTTCCTTTTAATCCCTATAAAATTATAACCTTGTCTTATTGTATATCCTCTTCATCCACCTTATGGATTGGCTTACCTTAAATTAAATTTTTTGCATGCTTACTTAGTACCTCTATAGATGGTGTTTGTGGCCTTTCTTCCTTAAATTTTATTTTATAACAAATTATTGTCCTCTCACCTTGAGGAACAATCACTTTTTGGGTAGAAATGGGAAGATTCATAATGGAGGCTATGGTTACTGAAGCTACCATAGTAGGTGAAATATCTTTCTCATCAGAGGAGTCTAGGCATATGATTCCTTTTCCCACCCCCATAGTGTTGGCCTCCATCTAAATTGGTTTTTAATATAGTTCTTATTTTACCTTCCTTATTTTAACAATAGACATTTTAACTTGAGGAAACTCTTCTACTTTTTACACTATAGCATGTGATGTCTCCTTTACACCTTGCTCTTGATCTTGTTGTGGAGTTATCATCATAGTGGTTAGATGTTAAGGGTCCTATATTTGGTCTTGTGGCTACTGAAAATATATACCACTCTATAAATTAGATTATGTCCATCCCCTTGGTGGTGGGATCCTAAATTTCACTTTCCCATGTGTAAGGGAGGGATCTAATCCCTTAGAAACTCTTCACTCAAGCTAGTAATCTCATCCTTTGTTTGACTTATGCATCATATTTTGTGTTGAGTAATAATAAGTCATGATCAAAAGGATAATTATTATAATGGATACCCAATTATGAACCTTTTTTTTCACTTTCTCATGGGTATCCCAATATTTATGGGGTAGAGTAGCCAAGGCATATGCCTTCTTTACATTACTAGACTCTTTAATGTATTTAAATTTGTGTATTACATTCTACCAATTATGAGATAGGATAAATGGAAGGTATCTTATTTCTCTTTTTCAAGTCCTAATATATCCCATTTCAAATTGGAAGACAATTTCCTACTTAGTAACTTTTTCTAGGATGAATTTAGTGAGGCAAAGAGGGTTGACCCTATGTCCAACAACCATGATAATAATATAGTCTGGGTACAACCAATAATCACCCAATGATATGATCATATTAGTGATGCTCTTAGATATACTATCTATAGTTTGGCCATGAATTTACATTAAAACATGAGGATACAAATCCTCTATAATTATGGAAATATTTCTCACATACGCATAAATGTGGATGAATGAGTATAAGTCACATATTCTATTCTTGATTTACTCAAGGTTTAGATCCCATAAATCCCCATTATGTCTATAGATATTCCCCATGATTTCATCCAAAATATATGACATCATGTAGAAATTTTTACCTTGGGGCCTCCTTTCTTTGTGTAGTATCAATTATTGTAAGCAGGCACTGATAATTTCCCCCAGTGCATAAGTATTTTTTTAGGTGATGAGCAAGTCAAGCAATGGTACCCATTTTATATGAAGGTAATTAATTCTTAGGTGTATTAATATTATATTTATTAATTCCATTCCAATAAAAATTCCCATCCAAAATTAGGTGATGGGCATGAGGTTCTTAGAATTTTCCTTAAGTGTGAAGGTCTCTCCTAAGAGAAGCCATTTCTTCACTGCTTGTTCTACACTAGTGTTCTTCTTCCAACCAGCCAAATTTTGAAAATAAAAAGTAGTGTCAAGGATGGGTGAAAAAAAATAACTCTAAAAAAACATCCCCTAATATATATGCAATAACAATGTTATTTTTGACATAGTGTAGGAAGTCATTGTTTGTAATTCTCCCTTTGAAGAATAGTTCTCGTAATAAGTAAATGCATGGCATGAATTCAATCTTAGATACTACATAATGGGTTGATTTTCATTTTAAGGGAAATAAATCATCTTAATTTTTTTTATTCTATGGAGATGTCTTCCTCACAAGCGAATGGGTTGACATTTTATATGACTTGCCATAGAACTAAGTAATTAGTGTAAAGACTATCAAACGTTATTGCATTAAATTTTTTTTCTAGGTATTATATGTAATCCTTAATGGTGAACTTGGATGGTATTGAATCTACCTTTTATGCCATATATGAAGATGCCATTTTTGGTTTTTAGTGTTGGTAAGGTTTGAGTTCTTGAAAATGGTGGCCTAGAACTTTGTTATGCAAATTATAGATTATTTTAAACACAGGTAGGGTTTTTGAAATTACAAAAGGATATGCACACTTGATCTCAATGATAATCAAATTATGTGATATTGGTTAATGTCTTGATGTTATACATTTTGTACATTCATTATATTTTGTGTGCCATTAATCACAAATGTCTACGAGCTCATCACTTTCTTTTAATTCGAACTTGACCACCTATGCCTAGTGGGCATGCCACATTGGATGCTTAATCATTTAGTGGGGGGGTGGGGGGAAACACCATTATATTTGACACTTTTCACTATATGGTTTATTCATTGGGTCAAGATTTGAATTTGAGATGAATGATGTGATATGGTGAGCCCAAAGTTCCAAACAAAAGACCCCAAAGACCAAAATATTCTTCAAAGAGATTCATTCAGGAGTATTTTTAATTAAAATTCATCAAATATGAAATTACTGACCAAAAGGTTCTAAATTAAAGTTGATAAATAGAATTTTACCAAAAACCAAGTGTTATTCAGGGAAATTGTCATTTGGGAGTAAGTTTACAAAGAGAAATTCCTGTCCGAAAGTCTTCAAATGAAAGATGCCAAAGAGAAATTTATTGAACACCAAAACCTTTCAAATTAAAGTTTCCACATAATAGTTTCTAAATAAAATTATCCAAATGAAGGTTTATTAATGAAAAGCTATTGATTAGAAAAAAATTTGAAAGAAAGTTCTTGAATATAAAAACCTTCTGACTAGAAAATTCTTGAAGAACAAAATACCGAAGAGAAAGTGCTAAAAACCAAAATTTTCATAATGTTGATTAAATGTGTCCAAACAATACACTTGAATAAGTATATCTGAATACCTATCATACATAACAAACCCTCCAAAATTTCCATCAATATATTAGTCCTAATAAGTTGTGCTTTAATGCTATTTTTTAAAAAAATTGTATAGATACACATGCATAACCCAAATGATAAATAATCCTTTCAGTTTTAAAAAAATAGGACCCCATTTTACAAGGTGGGGTGTGTTGGATACATTATATCCTAAAATTATTGAGGAAGATGCTAAGAGGACTGAAAGATAATAATGGATTTCTACACCTATTTATGGCCCCTTCCTAAAAAATAAGCAAATATGCAGGAAGAAGTTGGCCCATCTAGGGAAGCAAATTTTTAATAAAAATCTAATGTTTCTTAAATCTCCCATACACATTAAATTAGTGCTACACCTCCTTATCATATACCTATCATAGAGGGATCTACAAGTTCTACTAGAACATCTATTATATTCTCTAATCTTACCTCTTCATCTACTAATCACTATGCAAAAAGTAAGTCATCCTAATTTACTTCATCAAGTTATTATTATTTGTCCTCCCTTTTCAGAACTTGTAAAAATAACAATAATAATAGTGTGATAACCTCTTGGGAAACCATCTTCACCACCCATGATTCACCATGTGGTCATTTTTGTTCCCACTTCATTACCACCTAATACCACTTTAATTACTTCATCTCACATGCCACCTTCTATAGGACAAGCCCTAATTATTGATAATCCACCAATTAATTATAATATAAATCCAAGAAATCATCTAATCTCACCTCACAAGATGAAAATAGAGGAAAGACATCTATAAGGTCTAAGGGAAGAAAAAGATAAAAGAAAGCTCTAATGAAGATTATATTCCATTAAAGTATATGATAATAATTAAGAGGACAAGAGATGGGAAATTTAAGAATAATAAGTGTCCAAAACATACAATGAAGATACAATCATTTGAGGAAATAATAGATGAAGATGAAGAGGATGAATAGATGAGTGAATATGAGACTCAATCTAGAGTATTGAGATATTAGGGGAATCTAAAGAAGTTAATAAGGGAAATGTTTTCTCAATGGCTAATGAGTTGTTATCATACAAAGAAGTGGATATGGAAGGTGAGGCAAAGTCTAAATTGTAAACCTAAATATAGGGGCCATCATTACAACACCCCCATACTCTCCATCTCAAGGTACCATGGTGACAATTGTAGAAACAACCACCATAGATACATCCTCTAAGAGAGTAAGTACACAAGTTATCCATTCTTTAATAACTTCTTCAATTTCCACTATTACAATTCATGTAGTAGGGACTAATCATTATTTGTATTCTTTAAGCCCAAAAACTAAGCCATAGGTAATTGTAATGATAATTTTTCTAACTATAGTCTAATGTATTATGATTTTGGTTTCCACCCAAACCAAACTACTAATAATACCCCTACTAATTCCATTACTACTATGGTTGATTACACATTAGTCACCTATTACATGAAAAATATGCTTATGAACCTAGTTATATACTCATTCTTTAGAGGAACTAGTCCCCATTCCCATGGCACATCAAGGTGAGTTCACTTTAAAAGTCTAGTATCTACCTTATTTTTTACTACATAGGCCACACATCTTAGGTTATCACCACAATTGGGTATGCACATTATTTAAGCTACCCAAATAGATTCCTCTTCAATTTTAATATGTGAAGTAGATGGGAATACTAATTACATCATTGATATGTCATCACAAACTAAATCCATTATATAGAGGAAGACCATACCTAATTTCAATAAACTGGGGACACTTTTCAATATAATAAAGCATCCTCTAGGGAAATAGTCTTTTTCTACTCCTAAAACCATGGATCAAATTGAGTAAAATTTTTATTGGATTCCCCCTTGTGGGTTTAATAAATAACTATTTATTTTTGAGAAACCAATAGTCACATTCCATTTTAAAAAGAAAACAAACATAATGAGGAAGGTCAAGTGGAAAACTATGATTGCAAAAGGAGAATAAGTCTAATTAGAATGAATAGAAGATATATTATCTAACAAAAAGGAGAAAAATAAACCCATCTAATGTAAAAGAATAAAATTAAGATCCTTAATGTTTTATATATGCTAGTTGGGGTATAATAAATTAGATGTTTATAAGATATGACCAATCTATAAAATGGTCACAAGAGAGGATCACTATTCAATCTCTAAAATTATTTATATATAGTGTACATAATGCAACTAAAATGTTGTACGGTATTATTCAATTAGTAAGGCCTAAAAAGGATACATCCCAACCTAAGTGGGGTTAATATACTATACTTATTTAATAATATTAAGGGTATAGATGGTAAGTTTCACTTCCTAATCTAAGTGACAAGAAACATGGCATATGCCCATTTTAACTTAATCACAACAATAAGGCTGTATGGGCCCATAATTAGATTGCCACTAAAAGAAATAATTTTTTTGAATAGTATCAATAGATTTCAACTTTGGTGAAATAATTTTAAAGTTAAGAGAGAGAGGCTATCTCCATTTTTAAGGACATGAGGATCATTGATGTGATAACTCCTCTTGGGAAGTTAGTTTTTAAGCATGTTTTTGATAACCTCCTCCAAGTTTTATCTGATATATTTATATAATAAATTGAGGAAAAATTTTATATAACTAATGAATATATCATTTAATTAGTATTTTTTTCCCAAGATAGGGTGATAGTGATAAAGACACTCTATGTGGAGGTTAGAGCTACATTGACTATGCTCATGAATTTGATGGACGAGTTTCCAAAGTTGTTAAAAGGCCTCTGATTAATTTTAAAACTATTAATATTAACTTTCAAGATAACTATGTCTTATATTTACAGATGGAGGCATTAAATAAATCAACTTCAGAAGTAGGGACACCACTAGCACCTCCTCAGGGAACTCAGTGTCAGTCCATAAAGTATGTATTGGGTCAAATATAGACTGAGCCAACTTATACTCCACTTAAAACATTCACTTACACAAATACATTGGTGGAAACTATAATCATAACTCTTTCCAGTGTGTCTACAATAATAATTCACACTCAAGATGTAATTCAAGCCACAACTTTAGCATCAACAACTTTAGCAAGCATGAAAGTTCCACCTCCAAGTTCTACCCCATCATAGGTATCTTTTTATATGATTTAATGTTTTATTCATAACAACATTTTATTTTTTAATATTCTATTTTCTATAATTATTTTAGCAAAATGTATTATTTATGATCACATTATAAACATGTACAATATGCATGGACTTTTACATATAGTCTATTATTAGTTAGCGTAAAGTTAGAATTTTCTTGAGATATGAGGCATCCCCATCCCAAGATTATATATACTTGTAACTTCCCAATTCCAAAATAACGAGAATTTTTTATATTAAGTCAAGTTAGAAATTCTAAACATGGTTTTACAGGTTTATTTTGATATGAAAATTTTTGTTCTTCTCCAAATTCTATATTTCATTGAATAAGTTCCATTATTATGGTAATATAGTCTATGGGATGTGTATGAGTGTTTATTATAATGAAATTATTCAAATTTTGCTATCATTAATTTTAATTTTATTCTATTTAATAATCATAATATCCCTTTGAATAAGTCCAGTTGCAATCTTACATTCATACAAACCCATGGTTATAAACATTAAATTTCATTGTATTCTATTTTTTTTATTCCTAACTATGGTCATTTTTTATGATAATATCAAATTGCATAAATAATTGGTTCTTATTAATTTTTATATCCTAAAGGATAGGCTTCAGTATTAAAGGGTTTCATATATCTTTGATCTGAAAACCTTCTTTTCTACCCCACCTTTCCCTCATTTTCACTTTTACGATCAAGTCCACCCTAGGTTAGTCTCCATCCATCCATCTCAAGTAGAATTTTTGTTTATTTTATATCCCACAAACTTGAACCATCCTAGTTAAATAACCCATTTCTCACCATTTTTCCACCATAAATTTATTTACAAAACCAAATACCCTACAACTTATTTCTTAGAGTGAATATTTATTCCCCAATCTTACAATGTTAGAGGCTACCTCAAAAGGTTCCCTAGTGTGCATAAAACCCACATCAACACAATGCTTTAGATTTTTGATTATATGAATTAAATATATAAAGTATTATCCTCTTTTTTTGAGGTCAAAGATGATCAAATCACTCATGTTGGAATAAAACAAAAGAAAGGTGTGTAATACACAACGAGGTACACATTCCTTTCATTTAAAATATAAATTTCATTACTAGATTAAAGGTAAGGGAAAATGTAGATGATATTTATGAGCTATATATAACCTCAATATTGTATACTTGGAAAACTCAAACATTAGTTTTTCTTCTCAGTTCTAAACCTTTCTTATGAAAGTCTCACATCTACTTTCTGTTGATCCCCTTGGCCTATTTATTAGTGTAACTAATCTTATTTTTTTGACCCAATCCTTCTATCTTTCCCATAATTAACAAAACCTACTTATATTATGACTCTATAGGTTTTTATCTTGTACCTATTTTCTTACTCCTTAGACACTTATGTCCTAGAGAGACACCTATGTTGACATAGGTGTCCTGTTTTAATGTAAGTGTAATTTCATAAATTCATATAATTTACAAATTAAATGTATCCTTATGGTTGTCCTATGTTATATTATGTGAGATATTCTCCAATAGGATTGGTATAAATATAATATCAACCCTTATTTGTTCCTCACCTATCACAAACATAACATTCATATAAAATAACATTTGATTGAGTAAAAGGCTTCCATATGTTTTCCTAATTCCATATAAGTCATAGGGAAAACACATATATATTTCTAAAGTATTGAAGGTGTAAACCAAGTGTTATATTTTAAAAGTTATAAGTTAGGTCACTATTATACTTGCTTATCAGGCACTGCATGATTTATACACAAACCAACATGTAGGGAGAAATACATAATTTTGAGGCCCTCTAGAGTATTAGATATGTAATAAGTTGTCGTTAAAGAGGGGGTCTTTAGGTAAGATTTAAATTATGTACACACTAACCTATTTTAAATAGCCACTATGAATATGAAGAATTAAGGTTTGATCATTTAACAAGGAATGACAGTCCATGGCCTAGATATAAATGCATGATAGTAAAGGTGATGATGAACCTAGAAGCATCCAGGTGATCACATATAGTTTCAATAGGTATTCTATATTGGACACCTACATCTTATCCTAATGCAAGTGTCCATGTCTATAAAGGCACTTATTCCATAATTTGGAAACTGCTATAGAATATTATTTTATTCTACTTTATACATATTTTATATCTAGATAAATATTATCATAAAAAATGAATTAGGTGTCATGTTTCAATTATCATTTAAATAGCTAACATAGATGTATTTTCCATTTTTTAGAACATCTCAACAAAATAAATTTACTATATTTTTAATCTATGTTTTGTAATAATTGGCCTTCTATAGATTTGCTTATCACCCTTTTGATGATTCATTTCTATATTCTTAATCCTAACTACCCATAGTAGTATCCATATCCAATTTAGTGTTAAAAATAATGAGTCCATAAATTTTGGATGACTCCACAATTATGAAATAGTATGAGTTTGATGATTTTTTTACAAAAGGAAAGTATGTTGATATGATGATTTATAGATATTTTGAATATTATTTTTAATAACATAGATACATAATAGATAATTATTGTATGTGTATGATAAAAAAAATAGTAGGGCTAGACTCGTGAAAAGACTGAAAAGGACAATAAGATCCATATATGTATGTACAAGTCATATAAGGTGAAGCTAAGACAAAACTAACATTTTCAAGTATATAATACCATATTTAAGTATCTAATTATGACCCACTTTAATTATAGTATTGAGATGAACTACAATGCAAGAGTGAAAGGATAAAGAGATGTACCTGAGTGTGTAAAACACACTTTTTCATTAGGAAAGGGATCTAAATATGAAGCTTTATATATTAAACCTAAAATTAATAATATAAATCGATGTTGATGTATGAAATCTAAAAATGAAAATAAAATTGAAACTTTGAGACTTAAAAAGAAATGAAGGAATACACCTATAAGGGCATGAATAATGTGTGCTTATGTTATTTCATTAGAGATTATGCTTGCTTATTGAATAATTGAATAGATATGATTACTTATTGAATCACTTAGATAATTTTGGGGTGATTATGCTCCAAATTTACGTACTAATAACTTTCCATGGGTTGTGAATATTCATTCAATAAACTAAGCAATCTAATTATATAATCCTATATTAATCCAATCATAAGAACGCAATATCATGTCCATTATTCACATAATAAAATAACATGAAATATCACTAAATTCCACACAAAGTTAAGGATCACATATAATAAACACTAAAATGTGACACTCAAGGTTAAGTATTACATACATTGGACAATCAAATATCACACTTAAGGCCAAGGGTCACATAAAATGGACAATAAAATGTCACACACAAACCTAGGGGACACATTCAATGAACAATCAATTGTCACAATCGAGTCCAATGACCACAAAAATTAGATGAGAAATTATTATCATATAATTAAAATGAACAATAATATCAAATCCTAGAATAATTACAACATTTATACAACATCACTATATGCTTATGTCACATAATAGAAAATTAACATATTCATGAAATGTCATATTTTATAGAATATTATATAGATTATGTCATGTTCAAGTAATAAGTGTATCTCAACATTGTAACCAAAGAGTTTTTATACATAAATAACATGTATCAATGTGACCAACAAAATAATATAGCCCAAACATTTATATGGCTTGTAGGTATAGGAATGTCCTATGTATGCACCAGTGTATGATGTGTAAGTTGTATGTCCTACATATAAATCATATTTACCATGATATGAATATGCATATTAAAAAAATATGGTATATATAAAACATGTGATAAATGACATAAATGAATAATGTAACTAGAAAAAATGTCTTTCTTAGATATTTATTTTTATATTTTGTAATATTTTATTTATATAAGAAGAGACTCCATAACACCATATGTCTACAATAAGAATAGTCTGAAAGGGAAAAATAAAAATAAATATTCCAAAGCATAATTCAAAAAGGTTTACTCCACAAAATAATGCCATTTTGTTGTTTTTTCTAATTTGTTCCTTATCATGACATGCCCATGATATTGAGCATATCATTAAAAGGGGAAGGTGGGGATCTCAATAGAATTTCATCCTCCATTTTAGGACTAATTTAGGACCAACTTAGGGCATGAATGTCGGTATTGGACTTCAAAAATGGAGTTTGCATGAATAGTCTCCAAGAGATGCAATATTACTATTAGAAGTTCAATACATTATACTTCACATCTAGGTTAAGGATAGTTATGAATATTTGAGTGTTATAATTATTATATATAAACATAAGGAAAAAGGTGAAATTGAATTACACTAAACAAACACAAAAGAGAAGGAAGGGTAAGACATATAAGGGAAGCCTCCATGTTTAAAATGAAATCAATACAATGGTCAATGAACTAAGTGACTCTACCATAATTATACCAATGTATCTTGAGTTTCACTAGAGTTATACCTCCAAGAAAATACAATGGGGAGATTATAAAGGAACTAGGAGTATTCCTTCAATGGGAATTCCTACTAAATATTAGTACTAGGGGTTTATTATTTAAAACACATAAATGCCATATGAGAATTTTTATCTAGGCACATAAATTATCAGTACTACCAAAAAAGAAATAAAAAAACTCACATAGAGATTATAAGAACTAAGCAAATCATAAATATGACATACATAAAGTGACAAAGTGTTAATCCAACTAACCTAACATTATTGATCATTCAAAAATGAAGATGAAAAAAATTGAACACATAAGAGACCTTTTTGAAAATAATAGAGATAGTATTCATTAAAATAGTCAAATGATACTACAATAATTGATATAGGCTGATTTTATAGTATAGAGTGATGAAATAAATGTAGATTAAATCCTAAAAATAATCCAGCAATACTTTCAAGAATTTTTTTAGCTGACTCCTAAAAATACATTATGGTTTGTCTATAAATAGATAAGTATTGGGGTTCATCTCCAAAATCATGAGGATCCCATCCTAGGCCATGATGGACACTTATTACATCTATAACCATATTTCAAAAAATGGATCAAACAAATCCATACTAACTTGAAATGGATATGTCGGAGACCACTAATTAACATATAGAAGTGACTAAGAGAGATCGACTCTTAACCAATTTGACTAGGAGATCCCAACTTCCAATATGACTACCATGAGGTTGAACTCTTTATCCATCTTGGAAAAGCTCATTAGAGACTCCCTAAAGGTCACCTTTGCTTGAGATTCTAATCTCTAGGAGATATGAAAAGATGCTTCCGTTTAGGCTTGGACACCAAAAACTTGGTTGATACTCATAGTGGATTGAGTGGATAGATACATCACCACCTAGGATCCTTCTTGGTTTACCTTGGACTCTTTTTCCCTTGTAACCTAATCAAATTAACATAGGTGGACTTTGAATTCCCCTTGGTTGAGTAATGTTACATCTAGTTAGAATAACACAAAGATATTAACCTCCTTAAATTATGTTAATATCTTATTCTCACCCTCTTCCAAGGGTTTTTTTGTAGTGTTTTCCAAGAATACACACTCTTCCATTACCACTCTCATGTTCCTAGCATAAGTTTTTTATAACAACAAATCTAAGGTTGGCATCAGTTTGGGCTTGAAGAACATTCCTTTTTTGACTAGTACCTATAACAGCCAACACCTCCCATTAATTTACATAATCCTACCCACTTAGGCATAAATCTAATCTATAATTACATTGTTCTAGACCTAAGTCCCCACTACTTTCCCAAAGATTAAAAAAATAGTAGGATAGCATCTTTGACCTACCTGATTAGTCTAACTAGGAACATACACTTCACATGGGATTAGAGAGTCTAGACTTAGATCTACATATCCTTGAGGATATTATAAAATAAGTCATGCTTATCTCCAAGGATAAATAGTGGGTCTTCAACCATATTCTCCTCTCCCACAGTAGTCCCCACCTTAGTGAGAGAAAATAGATCCTGATGGGTCTATCATATCACCAACTTTCCCTCCTAGATGAATATCTATGTGATCATCCTTTTCATAATCTTGAAGGCTTGGTATAAACTCCATTACACATTTGGGTTGCCTTGGACATCCATATACTATGCTTGTGACCACCAGATCATCCTTCAGGTTGTAAGGGTGTAGGAGGTGTGGTTGAAATGGTGGTAAAAGGTTGAGGATGAGGTGGAGGGGAGATTGACGAAGTGGAAGGAGTGAAAGAGGAAAGAAGTAGAAGTAAAGGGGACATATGAGTAAAATAAGGATAAATGAAAGGGGAACCCCATGGGAATATTTGAGCTCATAATTTTTCCTAAGTGAGGTTCACTTGAGGTATAATTAACCATAGGAATAGGTCGTGGAACAACATGGATGAGATAGGTTAGTTGAAAGTAAGGTTGGTGGGACCTTGGGTAAGAGAGAGGGGGGCATAGAGCTAAATGTTGAGCTATTGTTGATGAGTATAAAGGATATATTAAGAACAAAAATGAAATGGAATTGAAGTATAAGGCCTCCAAGCTAGAGATGGAGTATGGGTCACCTTCAATTTATTCTTTGACATCTTTCCCAGGTCGGCTCTTGGTATTATAGTGGATGGTCCAACCAAGATAATAGTGGTCAATACATAACCAATTGGATCTGTGGAGGGGATTCATGTGATAATTATATTGGGGATCAATAAGGTACCTTATAGAAGAAGTAAGATTTAAAAGGTTATAGTCATTCCTACTACTAAGGGGATGCCTAAGGGAGGCACCAGAAAGACTCCAAGTTTTGAAATGGGAGGAGTGGAGGGAATGAACAAGGGAGGACACTTAAAAGGACTGAGGTCAAGGGTACTTGAGTGAAATGTGGAGGGGAAATAATGGGAAATAGATGGTTTAGATATAAACTAGTGGGTGTATAACTAGTAGTTGGAATGCGATGGGAGAAAGGGGTGGAATGGAAATGAGAGGAGATGGAGGAGTGAGTAAGGGAACCTATATGGGTGATTAATAGGTGCCTCATTTAGATCTCACTCTTGAGATATTAGTCACATAAAATTTTAGAGTCTATGGTGGTGATGGATAAGTAGGCTATGATTGAGCTACTTGGTGTCATGTGGTTCTGTGTCAACTTTGCCATAGACTAGTTAGTGGCACTATCAAAGGAGGTGTAGGTAGAATGTGAGGAGAAACTAGAGGAGCTAAAGGTAGAGTTATATCTTGAGGTGTTATAACTATTGGTGAAATTAAAGGTAGAACTAGGACTAGAGGTTAAGGAGGAATAGGTGGTGGGATTCCCTATAATATTCTCTAAGAGATGGATGGAGATATTTGAGTTAGTTCCTCTAAAAATAGAGAAATATCTAGAGGAGTTATAGATGGGCCAACTTGAGCCTTCTTCCCCTTCTTTTTATTTATTTTTATTTGGGATACCACCTCTTAGTCATCAGTGACCTTAAAATAGATCTCATCATTGTATAATAAGATTATAAATCAAGTGAGTCCATGTGGTAGTATATAAAAACCCAAAATAAGCATAAAGGACATAACATGATAAGCCTACTCCCTCAAGGGTTTTTTATAAGGAAATATAATATCTATTTAAAAAAGGCGTATACCATCAGACCTTCTAAAGAGTATCCCTCCTTCCAAGAGTCACCAAGAAGCATGTTTTCCTCTAGATTTAGTGCTCTAAGTCTTTGTCAATGAAGAGTAACATGCTCCTGCATTATTTCATAATTCACTAATGGATTAGGCTCATGAATTTGATCAATTCGTGAAAATATGTGAAGCTTGTCTATTACAATTTATAAATAATAATTTTATATGAATGAAGCTTAAAAATGATGGTCTTGACCCTCTTTTTTATATCATTTGAAAATGATCGACATCAACCATGATCATCTATATTGAGATATAGATGTGTGTCCATTAATCAATTCAATTTTGAAGGGATAAGACATAAATATCCCCATTAATATTTCAAAGAATGTGGAATTAATGAGGCATTGGATGGCTTAATCCTCATATTTGTTCCATTAATGGCTTATGGATGTCACCCCACTGGTGTTGTCATAAGGTGATGCAGATTTGAGGAATGAATTTCCTATTAATATATTTTCAATAACTTCCATGTACTTTTCACTCAAGTGCTTGATTTGGTTTAATTTGCTTAAGTGGGTTTAATTAATTTTCTTAAATTCTTTGGAAATTGGTTGCTCATTTGATCAAATTGGTCAAAATGTCAATTTATTGAGTTATAATTTGACTTAAGTATAATTAAAATATGGTTTTAGTTGCATACAAAACAATTCCCCATTTGTGGATGTGAAATAACACATACACTTGATGTGTGCTTTTGAATTAGAAGAATTCGGTGGTCTATATCATCATTTTACATTGTCATAATTTGGATTGAAGTGATTTGATAAAAGATAATAGTAACATAAAATTCATTACCCCATTCAAGGAGACATTAGCCTAAATCAACAATATTACATGATAATTTCAAACCATTTAGCGTATTTTATTGATTTTGGCCTAAATTGTCTATTTTTCTAAAATGTTGCCTAGATTGACAATTTCAACACAACAGTGATAGGAATTAGATGTCTGTATTTTGCTCCTATGTCATAAAATAATTAAAGAGTTGTTAATAATAGGTGGAAGGTAATTATTGAAGAAATGACTCATCATGCCCCCTCAAAAGGGAATGTGAAGATGAAGAGAGGTATAGACTCTTGAAAAAGAGAGATAAAGTGAAATTAACCCATTGATGAGACTAGATATGTATGAGCTAATGCTTGCATGCATTGATTGAAAACGATAAAAAATAATTTAGAATGTAATGGGCCCTAAGGAAGGGGGAATTGGAAAGAATGTAATCCTAAAAATAGAAGTGACACACTTTAACATACCCCAAAAAGGGGGGAAAAGTTATGGGCTTAGGGAATGATCAATCCTGAGACATGTTACATAATTTAAATTTCAATCTTGGAATTATAAGAAAATGAGAGAATTTCTCCATATAAATGATGTCAATAAATTAATAATGTGCCCTAGTAGAGTAAATTTGATAAGTTGATAAATTGATGGTATTCTAATAAGGTTGATTTTGACCACTGGTAATTAATTTTGCCCTAGTACAGATGATTAGATTGTTGATTGGTCTAAAAATGGTTCTTTAGTAGGTAAAATTAGCAATCATAGTTCAAGGATATAACTTGATGCATGGATTAAATATGAGCATGCACAAACTTAGATGTTAGGGTCTAATGACTGAAGAAGCCACAAAAAACTACACATATGAGTAAACCCAAAATGATGAAAGAGATTATTGTAAGAATTAGGGTGGCTAAATTAACTTGAGAGACATCATGTATCCAAGCACTACCTACATAGTCCAAATATGCCTTAGGCTAATTTAGTTCTTGTAAAAGTGGGAGAAAATGGAATGAAGAAATAAGAATAGAAGAAAGATGGACCAATGTTTAATTGTGAAATCATGTTAGGTAGTGAATATGTAAGATAGTGCCTTCAATAGATGCTAAAATATAATTTAGGATATGCACATCCCAAACTAATCATATAGATAGTTAATTATACTCATAGTTTATGCCAAGAGATGCACGTCTTGTATAGAGTCTCATGTTAGGTATACTGCATTTAAAAATGATCATCAGAACTTCATTAAATTTTGGTCTCAAGTACTTGGTGTTTAATATAGAAAATGTAAAATATGCATCATATGTATGAATTAATTATAATTACATTATATTTCAATTATAATTTATTGATTTAAATGTGAATATTTATAACTAAGGATAACGATAAAAACTACCAACACTAGATTTATAACTATTTATATTTAAATAAAAATAAAGATAAAAAACAATACATAAATGTAACTCCACATAAAATCAAGAGATGAACAATCAGGATTTAAGTAGGAACAAGAATTTATAAAGACAAAACAACCTAATAAACAACATGAAAGCAAGATATGAATAATCAAGATCCATGTGTATTAACAAGATGTACTTGGAAAGCCAAAAAAAAAAAATCTAAGTTAAATACAACTTTAAACAAATCAATCCTAACTAAATACTAGATTAAAAGTTTTTATAGAATGTATTTGAACTGAAAAGAACAATACAAGACAATACAAGACAAAATAGTAACATAAAAGACTAATATAATAAACAACAAGAATAAATAATAAAAGAATAATAAATAACAAAACATTATATTAATTAACAACTCAATAATAATGAAAACATAACAAAATATAAAAGAATGATCAATAAAATACTAAAAAAATAAATGGAAAGACAACAAATCACAAAAAATAATAACATAAATCAAACAAACACACACAAACAAGAGTTAGTCATAGTGTTAGTGCAAGTAAAGAAAAAGATGAATGATTTATGTATGTGTAATATAGTCATTACACTTTGTAATAAGGTGACACCTAATGTAAAAAATAATGATACTAGTACAACAAGATAAGAATAATGGATACAAAGTTTCTCCCATATGATAGGGAAATAACATAGAATGAAATGGGGGGAAAAGAAGAAAAAGAAGGGGTGGTCAAGCTGACTCCAAATGTACAAGACAAGTGGACACTGTCTACATAGTTTCATGGATGTGAGATTCAACATGAACTTTAGGCTAAATGTATTTCTCTTGGAAAAATGGGATAGAAGAAAAGTGATGATAAAAAAACATGGTTGATGTTGTAGATGAAATAAGGGAAATGGGCTCATAAAATGGTGAGAGTGTTTAAATGAGTGCTCACAAAATGGCAAGAGCATGGGATAAGAATGAACACAAGTGTAAGACAATGTTTTTTTTTATTTGTCAATTTATTTATAATTTCTTTGTGTTTTTAGGATAAGCAATATAAATTAAATATTAACAAAAGGCCTAGGGAACTACCGAACTGAAGACATGTTCTTCTACAGGTAAGAGTTCAAACAACACCTAAACTAGTATCAATGGGGATCATGGATATAAACAATGACACAAGGAAATAAATAATCAAGGAGATGTATGTCCAAGAGTATAAGTTCCAATAGTATTTAAATCCAATTATAATGGGGATCATGGATGTAACAATGACATAGGGAACCAACTAATCAAGGAGATGTAAATATAAGAGTAAAAGTTCTAATAATAGCTAAAGTTAGCTTCAACAACCCTCATGTAAGAAGAAAATTTTTAGGTATCTTAACTCATCATATATTGAAAATATACCAATCACAAAATTGTGAGATAATTATCTTAAGTTATTCAGAAAATGGTGAGAGCATATGGAAAAGAGGGACTAAGCTGACCTCTAAGTGAATCAAGTAAGACCTACATAGTCCCATTAGGACCTTAAGTCATAGTAGTTTTGTCAACACAAAAGGTGGTGAGATCCAACAAGGTAATAATAAGGTCTAAAATTTAGGCAAATTATAAGGCAAATGAGAATAGCAATGGCAAGGTGATGTAGCAATGCATAATAAAAGTGTTTTTCCTAATTTGCCCATATGTAGTTATAATTTAAGAAATAATGGCATAGGTCTATGAGACTAATTTGCCTATAGGTAGTTATAATTAGTAACATAAGGTGGGATATTGATTTACCCATAGGAGGTTATAATCAGTAACACAAGGTGAGATACTGATTTATCCATAAGTGGTTATAATTAGTGGTATATTCAAAATTAAATGAAATATAACTTACCAGATCCACTGTGATATTAATTTCATAGACTATCATTTAAACATATATCTCTAAAACTAATAAAATTGGATTAGAAGGCCCTTGAAAAGGGTGTAGTAAGAACCAAATAACCAAGATCAAAAGGGGAAGGTAGGGTAGGCTAAAAATAAGATTTGGTCAAATAGAAAGGCATGGTAGAATGGTATATGGTACGGCATAAGGAAAATGATAAGATGGAAAATTGGTTACAATGATAATAGGGTTGCCTGCAAGTGATATGGTAAGATAAATGGTAGGGTAAATGGCACATGGAAAATGATTTTTATATTCATTCTCATGTGGAGATGCACATCCTAGTCAATATATGAGATAACTAGAATAATCAATCATAAAAATTGCTAGCCCACACCCTTTCTAAATAGTTGCTCTATCAAGAACCTGATAAAGATTCAGACTCCAAAAATGTTGTGATCTTCAATGGTCATGGATTATGT
Organism: Torreya grandis; assembly: GCA_037957365.1. Taxonomy (NCBI): domain Eukaryota; kingdom Viridiplantae; phylum Streptophyta; class Pinopsida; order Cupressales; family Taxaceae; genus Torreya; species Torreya grandis. The sequence continues at coordinate 1,910,595 of JARHVA010001591.1, forward strand.
TTCCTTTAAACATCAATACAAGGTGTCTTTATAGCCTTTTCAAAGGAAAGTGTGGCTAAAGATGGTAAAAATGGATAAATTTTGGGTGATAGGCTTGGTTTGGTAATGTAAAGGTGGATGATAGTGGAATGTATAATGGTTTGGAAACAAATGAAGATTGATATTTTTAGGCACACACAATGTTTTTGATTATATATTTAACATAAATTTTGTTGTGGTGGGGACAAATAATTTTTAATATGCTCTTAATAGTACCATCAAATTTTGTTGTTGTTTGGGCTTGAGAGTAGATACCATCTGATTATGTTGTAGATTAGAAGCTACATTTATTTTATCTTTGGTAACATCTTCATTAAATAGTGAAGAACTATTGTACTCATATATTGGCACCTCAAAGATGTTTTCACCAATGAATTTATCTTGATTATCCCATATAACCTCTTAAAAGGGTTTACTAAGGAACATAAACTTTTGACTTTGATTGTCTTCTAGTGCCTCAAATAAGGTTTCACTAAAAGATGCTGAGTTTGGACTTTTATTTCCCCTATCACCTCCAAAAAGGTTTCATTAGGAGATTATTACTCTTATTCATGAATTTTGTCTTAGTCCCATTGATATTCTATAACTGATATGTTTCCATGGATGCAGTTTAATAAGGTATGATTTTATTAGTTCCAATAGACACTTGTAGGAGGTGGAATGTCAGTATAATGGATATGTTGAGTGGTGTTGATGATACATGGAATGGTAATGGTATTTGAAGAGGTAGCACAATCCTCATGGAAGATACTAGAACATGTGTCGATACTAAAGTAATCATCATATAAAGCCATAGAAGGATCATAAATATATTCAAATTGATCTATAACGAAAGTTTAATCAATGTTGTAAAAAGCATGATTACATTCTATTTATGAATACGAATCCAAATCAAAGGCCTCTAAATCTAATGTTGAGACTAATTTTTATTATGCTTATGATTTTAAATCTGATATCAGTTCAATAATAGAACCTAACTTCAATGTTGATTTTTCATTTGGTGTGGATGTTGTTATAATGATGTCTTGTTTAATGTTTGGTATTAGACTAGTAATGGTCTATGATGCATAATGTGCTCTATAAAAGTATATTCATCTAATAAGGTCTCAACATATACTAGCTTATCTAGGTGAATCCCCTAAAAGAGAGGGAACAACTCAAGGGGTCACTCTAGAGAAACTGGCTTGTCAAAGTGAGACTCCTCAATGGATGTAAAAAGGTCAAGAGACAACTCCATAAATATTGGCTTGTTAAAGGGGTGGGGCTATTTACAAATAGGACAATGGTCAAGATAATTATTTTCCCAAAGGAGGTTATAATCATTAATAAGTGACTCAATAAAGACTAGATTGTTAGAGTGAGAATCCTTGATAACATCAAAGGGTGATTCATCATAGGTTGACTCATCACAAATAGGTGTTTCAACAAAAACATTACATCATTAGTTTATAATTGGTTTTAAAATATCAATTTTAAACATATTATGGTCCTTAAAATATGGATCTTGAAGAGGTAATAGTTGGTTCCATTATGGCTCAAAGATCAACACAAATTTTATAAAGCGGGGAATGGTTGACATAGGATGAATAATGGCTCATGGTTCAATAATGGGCTCTCTAAAAAATAGACTATTGAATAAGGGATCAACAAATACTAGCTCATCAAATTGACATTCTTCAACAATAGGTTAAATAAATACTGGTGATGGGCTTAGAATGGTAATAACTTTTCATTACAAATTTTGGTTGATATCACAAGCTAGAGGAGGGCTAGGAATAGTGACCCTTGAGTGATGCAGAGCTTGGTTACTCATACATGATGAAGGAAGGGAACCTAGAATGGTAAACTTTGAGCACTGTGGAGCTTGTTTGGTCATGCAAGATGAAGGAAGATAACATAGAATGGTAAATTTTGGGTGATGTGTAGCTTGGTTTCTCATGCAAGCTGAAGGAGAATAACCTAAAATGGTTACCTTTGGGTACCGCAAAACTTGGCTTCTAATGAAATCTGAAGGAGGATAACATGGTTGGTGTATGAAAATCAACATGGATTGGTTTGGTATTTAAATATTAGTCCCAAAGAGGGAAATATCCTCAAACATGATGGAGTGCTCTTGCTTATCATAATAATGCTCTTCCTCATAACTAGGGCCATAAGAGACCCCATTATGAGTATACCTTTGTGTCATGTTTAGAAGATGGCTTTCCTCATTTAATAAGATGTTAAATGTGTTAAGTAAATTTTTATAAAGAGTGTTTGGATTCCTTCAAATAAATGACAAGGTAAAATGAGACTATAATAAAATAAGTGGTGTAGTACCATAAAATTAGAAGAAGTGCTTATGAATTTACTCAACTTTGGGGGGTTAAAATTTTTGAATTAGAAGAGGGTAAGATAACTTTGGAACCTAAAGTGTAGGATAACATAATAAACTTAGGTGAAATATACGTCCATACCATAAAATATAAATACAAATATGATGATTTATGACTATAAAATTAGAATAGGATCTTTCTAATCAGGAAGATAACAATGAGAACTAATAAGCTCAAAACCTGAATTAACATAAGAACTCTTAAGTATAAATATAAAACCAAATGGGAAGCACAATGACACCACATGGTAATAGGATGTAGAATGTGGTCGAAGAACTTAGAGCATGAGTGAACTCAATATAATCTAAGTTCAAAATTAGATGATGATGATTCTAGGTAACAAACTTCAATCAAAATTGGAAATCATACCCAAGTTTACTCAAACCAAGTGCAAACAACAAATTGATAGCACCTTAGCCTACAACTTACAAAGGTTATATTTTAAATTTAGATTAAAAATGAAGGACTTTGAGATTTAAAAAAATGGGAAAATGGTCTAGACTCAAATAGATAGCATGATAATGTTGTTTATAAGAAAAAAACACAATGTTCTAAATTATATTTTGAATAAGGCAAAATGTGATTTTGATTTGGTCAATGTAACACCTCCTTATTCAAACAGAATGGTGTATAATAAAGTGTTGATATTAATGACAAGTTTTGGTTTTTTAAATAGTTTTAAAATAAAATAAGACTAATTAAGTAAAGGATAAAATGATAAACACCTAAGTGTAACTTCCAAAGTCCTAAAACTAACAAGGTTACATGATACTATTTATTTCTATCTATATACATGCTCTTAAGAGGATTTTAATTGTTAATAAAAAATAAAAGTGCATGAAAATTAAGGTTTTTATCCCCCCTCTTCTCTCAATATATTTTATGGAGACATGGAACTTCAGACTATTCAACCTACATCAAAAGTATGTATGTGGCAAGTGGGGTTGTTTTAAAACTTATTTTCATACATATATATGGTCTCATGTATGGATTTCAATAGATATGCAATCACTTTAATTCAATTGACATTAATAAGTTTCTTATGAAAATGCTTTATCCTTTTAATGGCCACTACATCCTCTACTTTCTCAGTGTAGTGTAATGTCTAAATTACCCCTACGGCCTGAGTTGGAGTATTACTAATGGAGCTTGTTTTAATCAGTCAAAGTAATCATCCAAGTGATTCACCCTTGATTTATATACCCCATCATGAATTGGGGTTGAAATTATGATAGGAGATGAATTATTAGGTCAATTCTTCCCTAGATAACATGTGAGGAGGCTATGAACTCCCACTCACAATCCAAATGCATGAAAATAAAAGACAAGTGAAAAGACTTTATGGTCGTGTTTCAATCACCCAAATCATACATATTTGGAGAGGGCCTTAATGATGTTATTTTCATAATTTTGGACTAAAATGAACAAAGTAAAATAATTATCACTTTTGGTTAACTAATTTCCCTAAAGGCGATGAGTGGAGAGAATACACACATCAATCATTTTGTAAAAATAATCAAATTTGAAAGAACAAGCATACAATAAACAACTCTTAAGAGTATGTATCTAAATGTGAATGTTTATTTTATTGCACCAAAGTGAGATGTGTTATGAAATTTGGGCACCTTGGAATTATTTGAAAAGCTTAAAAAAATTTCATAAACAACTAAACATAAAAATAACTAAATTTATTTTAGGCACCAAACAAAATGTTTAAGATTTAACCACTTTCAAACTTTTCCTTTTTTTCTAGATTAGTAATTTTTAGAGGGTTTTTGCCTACATAGAATCACAAGAGTGAATGAGAAAACATAATTTAAAAATAAGCTCTGAGGTATCTATTTTTATGTCTCAAATATGATTGATGTCAATCTATGTAGGGATCAATGTCAATTCACAAAAAATAGTGTTGATCTGTCCATAAAGGGCTCAACATCGATCGATAGAAATTGATGTCAATTCTTAAAAATATAAGAAAATAGAATATGGTTTTCACAAAAAATATGTTAGTAAAAAAATCATAAAAACCCAAATGTTTTGTGTATCTTGAAATAAAAATGTCAAGTAGATAATATGCAAGTGTTTAAACATAAAATAAAAACTAGAAAACTTCAAAAGAAAAACCATGAGTAATGTTTTTTGCCATGCTATGATCTTCACATAGGAATGGATGTTAGCTTTGAGAGGATTGATTTTGGTCTAAGAGGATTGATGCCAATCTTTATGTCACTAAGAAAAGTATAATTACATTAAAAATGAAGGTAAAACTTAAATTTTAAATATTATTAAGCATTCATTAGAAAAACTAAGAGTTAAATAATAATCTCCTTAGTTGTATGCGATGCAGGTCCTACTGGGTATGAAAAATTATAGAGTAAGATTAAAAATCAATTTAATCTGTGTGTTAGTAGATAAATAATCAAAATAAACATAGAGTACATAACATGCTAAGCCTACCCATCAAGGGCTTTTGCTAAGGAAATATAAGAGATATTTAAGAAAGGCATATACCATCAAACCCTCTAAAGAGTGTCCCTCCTTCCAAGAATGGCCAAAATTCATGATTTTCCCTAGATTTGGGATTTCAAGTCTATTTAAATGAAGAATAACATGCTAATACATCATTTTCTAGTGCACCAATGGCTTAAGATCATGAATTTCATCAATTTATGAAAATAGATGAAGTTTGTCTATTGTAATTTTTGCATAATAAGTTTGCATGAATGAAGATTAAAAATGGTGGTCTTGGCCCATCTTATTTATAGATTTTTGAAAATGATAAAAATAAAACATGACCATCCATCTTGAGATCAAGATATGTGGCCATGAATCAATTCAATTTTGGAGGAACACGCCATAAATATCCCCATTAATATTTGGAAGAATGGGGGATTAATGAGGCATGAGAGGTCTTAATATTGATATTTATTCCATTAATGACTTATGTATGCCACCTTAATAATGATGTCACATGATGATTCATATTTGATGAATAAATTTCCAATTAATAGGTTTTCAATAACTTCCATGGATTTTTTACTGAATCTCTTGATTTGGTTTAATTTGCTTAAGTGGATTTAATTAATTTTATAAAATTCTTTGGAAATTAGTTTCTCATTTAATCAAACTAGTCAAAATTTAAATTTACTAAATCAAAATTTGACTAGAGTATAATTAGAAGATGGTATTAGTTGCTTATATAATAATTCCCTATTTAGAGCATTATGGATGCAAAATAACGCATGCACTTGACGTGTGCTTTTGAATTAGAAGAATTCAATGGTTTAACATGTCATTTTCATGGTTAGAATATGACATGAAGTGATTTGAGAAATATAATAATAACATAAAATTCATTGCCCCATTTAGGGATTTATTAGCCTATATTGACACTTGCATGTGACAAGTTTGTACCATTTAGTACATTTTAGTGATTTTGGCCCAAATTGTACATTTTAACAAAATGTTGCCTAGATTGATAATTGTAGCATAATAGAGATAAGAATTAGACGTATACAATCATATTTATATTAATGGTCATATTTGATGTTGATCCTAGATGAGTATTTCACCAAATGGGTCCAAATAACCCATTTACGGTCTCACTACCAAATATTCCACTTTTTGAGGATGAAAGAGTCTTGCCCAGCTTCCAAATTTTATATCGAGGGTAAATTCATATATACATGGTATTGACCAAATTTGACTTTTAGGTCAAATTAGGGCACCCCTAGGTAAAAACATGACTTTTAGGTGTTTTAAGGATCCAATATAGATGTCACAAGGTGTTTCATAGGTCATTTAATGTCATATGATGTTATACTAGCCTTGGTCCTTAGTTATTTTAGTCTTTTTAGTCATTTTAGGTCATTTTGAGGTCAAAAAGGGTGAATTTAATGAGTTTTATGGGTTTATTGGTAATTTTGAAGGTTATAAAATATGATTTCATGCCTCATGTGTCCACTTTAGTCTTAACCAACTGGCATAACTAAAAAGTGATAGGTTGTTCAAAAGAAAGGTAGTTTTCTAGTGAAAGGAGAAGAAAAAGGAAATTGTATATAGTTATTGGGAAGTGTTCGATGTGGGAAAGTATCAAAAAATTCCTATTAAGATTCCCCAAACTTAGTTCCACAATTTTTTTAATCTTGAAGTGCCATTTTTGTGCCAAAACCATGCTACTCCTTTTTCACCCTTCTTGGCAAGCAAAAATAGTCTTTAGGTTTTTGTTTAGTATAGACATCTCAAGAGGTTTAAATTTAAATATCTTGGGGAGGTTTTATTAAACTTATATACCTTAATTTAAATATAATTATTTTGGATAATGGTGGCCTTTTCTTCATGAACCATCCTCATGAAGTTGACTATACAAATTTGCTTGTTAATCATTTTGATGTATCACCTTGGTTTGAGCAGCTTCATACAATAAAATTATTAATATTGGTTATAAATTATTTTTAATATGTTAAATAATGTATTCCATGCTTATTTTAAATTTTAAATTTTATTTGATGGATAAATCATCTCAAATTTGTAGACTGATCTTATGTGGGATGACAAGCATATTTTCACCATTTATAGATTTTCAATCTTTGAAAATTTCTTCAAGGGGTTGTGATAGGTCCTTAACCATTTATTTAATGTATTATTATCTAAATAATCCTTTAATTTCATCCTCTAATTCTAAATCTCCATGAGTTATAGTTATATGCAATATTCACACATAAGGCAACCATTAATGAGCATGTGCAAGTGCTCTTATGAATAAATTCAAGTTAAGCGGGAGGTTTTTTTTCTTGTTTCACATTATTGATAGTGTGAAAATTATTTTTAAGGTTTTAGGATATTCATAATAATATTTTTTATATCCAAAGACAATGCATACTGCCCAAGTTGTACTCACTGCCTATATCATGGAAACATTCACCTATAGGTGACTTGGCAAAGAATTTTAGAACCACTTTAGAGTCCTCAAACATGTGTTGAAACTATTATTGAATTAATAACAGATGGGGAGAAAATTTTAGGCCAATTTTAGGTGATAAATGGGTAATATATATGTTGGAAACATGTTCTAGGGACAAGATTGAGTTTCAGGCCTCTAATCCCTAAATTGGCAAAATAAAGGTCTAAGTGATTTTTGTAGGTACCTTAGAACATGCTTACGTGGTGTTAAAAATCATAAAATTAGGTGTAACATGTTTCCCATAGTAAATAAAAGACTTATAAAAAGTTTTAATAGATTATGTATAATGGATAAGGGTAATTATGAGGCCTAAGGTTGCCTAAAAGAACATTGAATTCAAGCACATATAGCAACAGTTGGAGCTCAAAAAGAGATTTTAAAATCTAAGAGTTATAAAATTCGACCATGCCATAAAAATTAGGTATTTATAAATTATAAAAGTGACTTTTATTTCATAAAATATCATTAAGAGGAGATGATAGATGATTTTTGTTCCTCTTTCACACATGCAGTCTGTACACTGAGGAATTATTGACCTGCAGTAATGTAATACAAGTAGTGAGTTTTCAAATGTCTTTAGGTGTTATTGAGGTCAATAAATTTGAATTAAATCATAAATAAATGTTATTATATCTAATTGAACTCAAATTAATGTCTTTTCACAATCATGACCAAGTCCAAAAGAGCTCACATCATCTACAGGAATCAATAAATAGGGGTGTCTCAATCATAAGAAGGAGAACTCAGTTTACATAGGTAAGGTTGGAATGATGAGATATATTGTAAAACACCTAAATGAGGATCATGATAACCTTCATGAGTTATAAAAAATGTTAAAAATCCTATACACCTCCTTAGATCCCAATAAGCACCTAGAGCCACTACTTGACCGTATAAGAACAATGAGTATGAGGAATGATGTTTCTTATGTGTTAGCATTATCTATATGTGATGAGAAATTATAAGCCATGTATTAATGAAATAATTTATTAAAATTAGATATTGTATCATCCTTTTCAAGGTACAAATATATAGGATCACATACAAGAACTATTTTTGAGCTCAAAACAAAAAAAACACTATCAGGCAAGGTATGCAGACAATAGCTTAGTTTTAGTGTTTTAATAGTGTTTGAGGCACCCAAGGTGAGTGAAGTCATATAATATTATGAATATTTTATATGAATATTTTTAAAATTTTAAAAATTCCAATACATGCACAAGTACCTATAGACAGTGGTCTCTCCAAATAGGAAACACAATCATGATAAAACACAGGCTTAAGAATTCAAAGTATGGGAAAGGTGTGTGTAGAATATTTTATGTGATAAGGTACATAAGGAGAAAACATAATTAATATTATAAAATAATTTTTCTCTTATGAATTTAAAATATCAAAATGAATCCCTTTAAAATCAAAACACAGTCCACTTGGGAAAAGCTCACATGCAATTTACCTAGAAGGAGTCTATCTTTGTTTTTTGAAAGTTTGAAGGGTCAAAAGAGATGATAAAGGGATAAATTTTTTTAAATTTTATCATTAAAATTTATATAAGTGTATAAAATATCATTTTTTCTTATAAAACAAGGGAATTACCCCCTATTTTATCTCAAACAGGGGGTATTTTCCCTTATACACAAATTGGCATTTTTAGTGAAGGATAACAAAAGGATGGTCTTAGGAGTTATTTAAACATACCAAAGATTTTTGTTAAGTTGTATATAATTTAGGAAAATTTGTATAAAAATTCACAATAATATGGAGCTTGACAAGATTATTTGAACCCTTGGAGTTGTAATTAGGCCTAAAGGCAAGGTTGAGGCCTAGCGCTAGATGAGGGGGTCATTTTCACTTCTAGTATTTGATATGAATTATATCCTATTAAATAATTATTATGTGATAATTCTTGAATTTAAAAATATATTTTTATGAAATGAAAACCTTAAAGGGTCATTTCGATCTCTAAAGTGTAAACAAGCATACTAGGCATGATGAAGCCTGGCTTCCAAATGAGAGGCCTTTTTCATTTATAACATGAATTATGAATTATAACATATTGAAACATGTTAATGAAGTCAAAAAAAATGTTTTAAATATTTTATAGTGTAAAAAAAACCAAAGGAATCCATTCTTGGACCTTAGATCAACTCAAACGTGTAGGATAGTGAAGGACAAACTCAATAGGAGATGTTCAAGTGCTCATATATTTTTAGAGGTTTTAAATGGGAGATATAGGATTTCATGGATGTTAGAAAAGGTATATAAATAATAATTTGTGTAATTTTTTGGAAACTTGAATGTTAGACCTTTATTAATGAACCTTAAGAGTCAAAGCTACTCAGAAACCCTCCAAAACCCTTGTAAGGACCAATCTAGAGAAATGAAGATATAAAGCTATTATAATGAGATAGATTAGTCAGGATGGTGATTTTAAATTACATATAATTAAATAAATCTTCCCCCCTATGATTTTTATTTGTATGAAACTATACATATAGGGTGAGAAACAAGCTATTTTCGACCATTTTTTGCATTGTGTAGGATACAAGAGGATTTTGAAAGTGAATTAAAGTTTGGGGGGAATTTTTATACTTTTTATAACTCCATATTTTTATTTAAGTTAAATAAAAAACTCATAAATTTTCAAACTAGGTGCTTCATCTCAGCCAATCAAAATTGACATATTGGACAAGCTGGTGAGAAGGGTGGAAAACTTCAAGGGAGCTAAATTTAAGGTTTACATAATTAATATAAGGACATGGAGGTTATTTAAAGGTTCAATTCAATTCATTACATGTATTTTCATGATCAACTGAAGCCAAATTTAAAGACAAGTGTGTAGGGTGGATGAAGGAAGAGTTTTCTAGACTGTAGATGATGATAGTTCCTTTACATTTGATTCTAGATTACTAAGCCTAAAAATAATGAATATATAGGAATCTATGATGTCCTTGACCTTAATCCTAATCATTTTATCTATTAATAATTAGTTATAAGGTTTTCAAATATGGATAATTATATAGACATTTTTTCTTGAGCCATAATGAGGAGTTTTATGCCATGTTTCATGAAGTTTATGCCTTGAATTAAAAATTATGTTTCCTAAAATTTCATGGTTCATATCATATCCTATTATAATTCACAATTAAATACTTATATCATCTTTAAAATTTTCATTGTGACCCTTAGACTTCTCTCTTCTCCTCTCTCCATCTCTCTCTCAAGTTCTATAAGAACTAGCCATTTTGGCCATTGTAACTTATGCTCCTCCTAAGTATGGTGAAGCCATACACATTTTCATACATTTTGATTAATAATAATAGTTGTTTTTACATCTTCCATTACTATTATTAGTGTGATCATTTATAATTTTTGATTTTACATAAGTGAAGACTATGGATTCTTTAGCATATTGTTTCATTCTTTCATCCTTTTTGTAGTTGGAAAGATCCTTCTTACAAGGCATGTGAAGTATTTTAGGAAATATCAAGAATTGAGTGAGTTATTATTTTAATTAGTTCCATTCAAGGCATATTTTATATTCCTCCAAAATTTTCACATTTATCCATAACCTCAAAATATAACATTGATGTGAGAAGATGAAGATTGGAGAAGTCTATGTTCAGCTTGTCTCTTGGTTTCAAGTGTAACATGCAGCTTGTTGGAATTAATCATCTTATTTTGTGTATAAAATACCTTAGTTTATTTTAATTTTAGTCATCTCTCTCCATTTTCACCCCCAAAATTTAAGTGTAGTTGTAATCTAAAGTGGTACATTAATGGAACTATCCTTATCTAGAGATTCACTTCATCCTTAGGCTACCCACAAGCCTAGAGGTGTTTCCATTGTGACATTTGGATGATGAGATATTTTTCATCTCATAAAATGGTTAAAAACCAAGTGAAAATAGTTTTTATAATGTCTTATAGGACTCTTGGTCTAATAAGTTGAGAGATTTTTCATGTTATCTCTCAACAATAAGCTTTTAGAGGCATCTATCAAAGCATCAATGTCGACTCTAAAGATATATCTATTAGTCAAGAAACCTAGGTTTACTTTTGAAGATTATTGTTAAAATTTTTATTTATGTTATTTATTTCAATGAAGTTTCATGGCTAACTTTTTTTTTGAGTAAAATTTCACACATGTTGGTAAGACATATAAGCTTGTGGCATTCCTTATCAACAAGAACAATTCCTTAATAAGCCTTGGTGTGACCCTTACTAGTATTTTAATGATCCATATCAACTTCAACATGTCAATTATCACCCTTATAATTATTATTATTAGTCCTATAGTCAGCCTCCTCAATGTCTTGCTCCCCCTAGTCAACCTAAACACTTCTCAACTCAAATTGTTTCCACCTTCAAAAAGACACTCTTGGGATATGAGAAGTACATGTTGGAGCTTGATAATATAAGAGAATGTGGTGAAGATATTCATATTAATATTTTTAATAAGTTTATATATCATTATATATGGTCAAAAGAGAGAGGGTACCTATTGAGAGATCTAATTGGTAAAGGCTCACAAGTGAAATGCTTGATGTGAGTGGCCTAGTTTCTTATTTAGAGGATAGGATAGGAGTTCATGAAAGGAAACCTAACCAAACATATCAAAATTCATATCCACTTCCTCACATTTCCTATTAGACATATTTGATCCCTACTTATGAGCCTAATCAATGATATCAAAGTCATCTTTTTCACAATTAGTTGGAAGAGAGTTGAAGGGAGAAACCTTGTTTTTGAAGGTAATCTTGATAGGAAAATATAGTTGGCTAATATTAATATATGGAAGTCCATGTTGGAATAAAAGGAATTTTATTTCGATCCCCCACTTCCCTCTCAAATTTCATCCCCACCACCTGAAAAAGAGACTCATAATCCCAATAACATAAGTTGGAACAAGATAGTGGAGTCATGGGGAAATAAATAGGAGAAAAGTATTGACAAAGAGTGTGAATTTGAGAAGGAGTTTGATCCTATACAAACCCTTCCTACCCCTCCTAAATAAAATAACTCTAATTCTAACATCTTGAGCTGGAGTAATATAGTGGAATCATGGGGGAAGAAAGAGGATATAAGTTCTATTGATAAGGAGTGTGAAGTTATGAATGAAGTTAATAATTTTTAAGTTCTTCCCTCTATTCCCAAAGAAATTTCTTGTGTTCCATGTCAGATCTCATGCACTCCTTTTCCTCATGAAGACTTATATGAACTTCAAAAAATAATTTTTAAAGAGAACCTAGCCAAGCAAATTGAAGAGTTAGAGGCAAATATGAGATTGCTAAGTCAAGGTGTGATGGAAGGTTTAAACCTAGAAGAAGATCCTATGCCTAAACACACCCCATATACCCTTCCTCAAGAGATTTATAAAGATAAATTATATGTGAATAAAGTGTTTGGAAATTGGAAGGAAAAAAATTGAGTGGTTTTAGCCTAAGGTTTGCATCCCCTTCCTCAAGAGCTTTCAGAATAATCTCCTACATTATATTCCAAATCTAATTTTGAGTTATATGTGCCACCTCCACCAACTAGTTCATCTTGTCCTCACCCAATCACCCTTTCAATTTATGTACCTATGGTATGGGAACCTAAATCAGAGTATTTATTTGACAAAAAATTAGAACTCTTGCTTGAAGAATGCCTAGTTCCTTGGCAACCTCATTAGACTAAGTCACAAGACTTCAGGATGCCTAGAATTAGAATCACAAATAAGGAAATGGATGATACTTCAGCCCTTGATAACTAAATTCTTATTGTGGAAGTTGTGATACAACTTGGGATCCATAAATAGGTATCAAATGTTGAAAACAAGGTGGTTTCTTGTGTGGAAATTTCTGATTGGGTGGATGAAGAGGAATGTCTTCCTTTTTACAAAGAGGAGAAAAGGATCATTAGCTCTTCCATCACTTTGTAATATACCAAGAACGGGAAATAAAAATATCACAATAAACATTTGGATGACTTGTTTGAAATAATTAGAGCAGGATATACTCCTCTTTAAGGAGGCAATGAGCTAATTATAAATGGAGAAGGCATCCTTGGAACTCGAGTAATTATACAAAGGAAAAGCATCCTTTCAAATTTGTCCTTTCAATAGGAATATGCATTTTATGATTACATTTTTAAATTAATAAATATTATCTATCATCCTCTCAATCATTTGGGAGAGACATATCATATTTTGAAAGATGGAATAAGCTTGTATTGGCCTAAATATTCAAAGGAACAAGAAGTCAATCCTCTTGAAGCCATACCTACTAAAGAGATACAAATTGACCGTGAAATGAAGAGTAGGAAAAATCATGAGGTATGTGAACATGTTCAATAAGAGTATATCTACATTTAAGACATATTTAAGGATGATCTACTTGAGATCAGATCAAGTGAAGTGTCAAGCAATAGGTCTAATCCATAAAACATTCAATCCAAGGAAAAACATGCTTGGCACTATGTTTCATCTCACCATTAAGATGATTCAATAAGTTTTCCTTTTAATCTTGGAAAGGAGGTATTCTTAGTTTCTAGTTATTCATAATAGTTTATTTATAGTTTCCCCTAAGTGCCTTGAGCACATTTGTGTGTGTGTGTGTGTGTGTGTGTGTGTGTGTGTGTGTGTGTGTGTGTGTGTCTTGTTATTTTGTGTGTGTATTTTAATTTGTGTGGTTGAGTTATATAAGTGGTATTGTCTTGATGATATATGGTCAAAGGTTTCCTTGTTTGCCTTAGACTTCATATGACTCCCTAATCCCAATGGAATAATAAGGCTAATGGTCTAGTTAGTATAATAGGCATATTACCCCTATGAGTCACCAATTTATTGACCAAATTTGAATTTTAGGTCAAATTAGGGAACCCATATGTAAAAACATGAATTTTAGGTGTTTTATCATCCAATATAGTGTCCCAAAGTGTTTCATAGGTCATTTAATGTCATTTGATGTTATACTAGCTTTGGTCCTTAGTTATTTTAGTCATTTCAAGTCATTTTAAGGTTAAAAAGGGTTTATTTCATGAGTTTTATAGGTTTATTGGTAATTTTTTAGGTTAAAAAATATGATTTCATGCCCCATGTGTCCACTTTATTCTTAACTAACTGGCATAATTGAAAAGTGGTAGGTTGTTCAAAAGAAAGGTAGTTTTCTAGTGAAAGGAGAAGAAAATGGCACTTGTACAGATTTATTCAAAAGTGTTCCATTGGGAAAGGATAAAAAAATTCCTCTTCATCTTAAAAAATATTATTTACATGTTTTTTTAATCTATAAGTGCTATTTTTTTGCCCAAAACCATTCTACTCCTTTTTCACCCTTCTTAGCAAATAAAAGTAGTCTTTAGGTTTTTGTTTAGTATGAAAATCTCATGAGGTTTCATCTAAAATTACTTGGGAAGGTTGTATTAAAATTATAGACCTTAATTTAAATATAATTATTTTTAATAATTGTGACCTTTCCTTCATGAATCATCCTCATGAAGTTGACTATACAAATCTACTTGTTAATCTATGTACCCTATAAGTTTTGTCTTGGTTTGAGTAGTTATGTACAATACACTTTCTAATGTTTATTATAGATGATTTTTAATATGTTAAATTATGTCTTAAATTATTATTTTCAATTTTAAATTTGATTTTATGGACAAATCATCTCAAATTTGTAGATTAGTTGTATGTGGGATGACAAGCTTGTTTTCACCATTTCCAGATCTTCATGCTTTGAAAATGTCTTCTAGGGGCTATTATAGGCCATTAAATATTTATTTAATGTATAAGTGTCCCCATAATCCTTTAATTTCATCCTCTAAGTCAAAATCTCCATGAGTTGTAGTCATATGCAACATTCACACATAAGGCGACCATTAATGAGTAAGTACAGGTGCTCTGATGGATAAATTCAAGTTAAGAGGGAGGCTTTGTTTCCTTTTTCACATCCAAGATAGTGTGAAAATTATTTTTAATGTGTTATTATATGCATAAGACTCTTTTTATAGACAAAGGTAATGCATACTACCCAATTCATACTCACTGCTTATATCATGGAAACATCCACCTATAAGTGACTTGGTCGAGAATTTTAGAGCCAATTTGGATTTATCAAACATGTTTTGAAACCATTATTTAAGTCCTAACATATGGGAATAAAATTTTAGGTCCATTTGAGGTGATAAATGGACAACATATAGGTTGGAAACATGTTCTAAGGACAAGACTGAGTTTCAGGCCTCCAATCCCTAAATTGGCAAAACAAAGGTCTAAGAGGTTTTTGTAGGTACCTTAAAACATATTTATAGGGTTTTAAAAATAGTCTATATAGGTGGACCATGTTTCCCATAGTAGATACAATACCTATAAAAAATTTTAATAGATGGTGATCAGTGGAGAAGGTAAGTTTAAGGCATAAAAGTTGACTAGAAAAACACTAAATTCAGGTAGAATATACCTACAATTGGAGCTCAAAAAGAAATATTCAAATATAAGAGTTATAAACTTAGACCATGCCATCAAAATAATGTATTTCCAAATGATCAAATATACTTTTATGGAATAAAGGATCATTAAGAGGAGAAGATAGATGGGATTTGTTCCTCTTTCACACCTAAAGTCTGCACACTAAGGAATTATTGACCTATAATAGGGTAATAAAAATAGTGAGTTTTAAAATGTCTTTTGGTGTTGTTTAGGTCACTAAATTTTAAATAAATCATAAATAAATGTTATGAGATCTAAGGGGACTCAAAGGAAGGTATTTTCACAATCATGACCAAGTCCAAAAGACACCCAAACTATTGTAAGTTTTTGGGGAGTGCTTTAGATGACATTCTTTCTATGCCTTAGACTAGGAATGTTTGATATAAGGATGATAATTTTGATTCCAAAATTTATCTAAAGTGGATGGATGGAAGATAATACACACAAACCTCTTCTTACCAATCAAATTCTAATTTTAAACAATTATTGAAAACAAAATTTGATAAGTGAATTCAATTTTAAGCACCAAATGAAAGATTAGGTGGTGTTCTTCTCACCCCTTGGTCTTAAGTTGTAAAAACATGTAAAGATTAAAATAAAAAAGACTAAATGAAATACTAAGAACCTAATTTTGTTTTAAACACAAAGTTTGAAGTTTTCAAGACTTAGCATTTTAAAGATTCATTTTAGGCACCAAAATTTGAAGTATGCATGACTTTAACCAAGTTATTTTTAAAACTCTAAATTGAAGTGTATAATTAGTTAAAATACCCACATTAACTTCCAAACCATCCTTTAACCTAAAAAAATAAGATTATGACTACCTAATTTGAAGCACTTTAGATGATGAGATAAGGAATTTTTGAAAAATGAGCTCTCACATTGACAATTGAGTTAGGTTGATAGGTGAGTTGGGTTGACAAGTGAGTTGGGTTGACATGTGAGTTGGGCTGGCAGGTGAGTTAGGTTGGTAGGTGAGTTGGGGTAAGTCAAGGCAAGTTAGGGTCGAGTTGGGGTTGAGTTGGGCCTAAGTTAGGGCTGAGTTGTGGTTAATTTGGGGTTAATTGGGATGATTTGGTCACAAAGCTGATCTGGGTTACATAGTAATGAGAATAAAACCATGGATTACAAAAAATTGGATTTTTGCTCAAATATTTACCTTTATTTCCTCCACAGTCCAATATCATGTATGAAAATGGTTATTAGGTTACTTGCAGGTGTAATTTGACCAAATTTATGAGGCTATGTCTTACTAGGCATGCCATTTATGAACATAAGATTACAATAGGGGAGATTAGTATTATTTTAGTGAATAAAACAAATCAATCAAAAACACACTAAACTAACACCCGAATCCTATCTCAAAGGAGGAGCTTAGTTTTAAAATAGAAAATGGAAAACACAACTAAAACATTAAAGAAAGACCTTTTTTCACTGAAGTGTGGCTACCTCCATCTGTCCTTGGCACCTTGTTTGGATTTGACTTAGCTTAGCTTGGATCAAAATTTGGGCATTATAACACTAAGATACAGTTATTTTAAATTCATTTTGGAATTATAAGTTTGGCATAAATGAGTTTAAAAATAAATTAGTAAGGCCTCTTATCTATACATTTTTGAAATGGTTTAGGATCAACCATGATCTTCCATCTCAAGATTGAGATATGTGGCCATGAAATAATCTAAATTATGTAATTAAATTAATAAATATTCCCCATAAATATTTTTAAATAAGGGTTATTTATGAGGCATGGGAGGAATTTATGAGGCATGGGAGGGTCTCAATGAGGCATGGGGTGGCTTGATGAGATATTTTATGCATTTATGGCCTAGGGATGTCTTTCCAAGAAATGATGCCATTTGATGATGTATATATTCAATATATATTTATAAAAATAAATATTCAAAAATTTCCATGAAAAATTAACTTAAGATATTATTTTGTTTAAATTAGCCTTAAATATGGTTAGTCAACTTTGATGCAAAACCTTGGCAATTTATGCACAAATTAATCAAATGGGTCAAAATTTTGTATTAATGGCTTGAAATTTGACTAGATTAGAATTGGAAGTTGATGTTATATGTGTTAGAACTATATTAAAATTTAGGATGTTTCCAAGACAAAATAATAAAGGCACATGTCTTGTGTAATAAATTTGATAAAAAAGAGCAATCTAGAGCACCTAGGTGTGATAATGTCATTTTGACTCAAAATGATCTGATCAAAGTTATCTACTTCATAAATTGAATTGTCAAATTTAATGATTCCCTATAAAAAATAAGAACTTGAATATAAAAATTTCAACTCTTTTAATGAATTTTAGTGTTTTTAATCCAAATTGTGTATTTTAGTAGAAATTAGTCAAAAACATGGTTGAAGGTTATCGATGGCCAATTTTAGGTGTCTACATAAGTAACTTACAAAAAGTGTTAGATAAATAACATATAAACATGAAAATAAGGGAAGTATTTAGGCAAAAAAAAATTTGAGGAATTGTGCATTGGTGGGCTCTTTGAAAACATGGCCTTCATTAGTTTGAAGGTGATAGGTACTTGGACCAAGAATATCTTTGACTAAATAGGAGCCCCACTATTTTTAGACATATTTAACTTATTAATCATGAGTGTATTATAATTTAAGGATAAGATAAAAAATATTAAATGTGTGTATTTTGACATGATTATTATGCTATTTGGTAATACGAGCCTTGTATTGGTGATTATGTTACAAATCATAAATATGGCATTCATCAAGGAGATCAAGGGAATGAAGGCAAGATTCATGTAATTATTCATCAAGAATGATACCATGATGAGATATAATAAGATAGAGAAGATCAACTTCTAATGGAAGGACTGATTCAAAACCATAGACCAGAGATAATGGTGTAGCCCCAGTAGTAGTATGTATGCTAGTTTGATAGGCCTAAAGATCAAGACAAAGATGAAGATGCCAATATATAAAGGTTTCATTAATTGTATTTTAGATAATTTTTTTGAGAATTTTGTTTGTGGCCTTAGCTTAGTGATTTCATTATAGATGATAAAGTGTATAAAATTTGTGATTGATCTTAAATTTGGCATAGAGTTGTTTGGCATCCTTGTTTTTGAAATGACCACCATTACCAAAGATGATAGTATGGGGAGAACCAAAGTATAAAATGATTTCGTGATGGTGTTACTAGTGACATTAACAAAAGGAATAACTTTAACCCTATTAGTAAAATATTTGGTAGCAGTGATGATAAAAACAAGCCCATCTTGAGAGTGAGGTAATTTGCTGATGAGATCTAATCCATATATGGATAACGGTTAGGGAGATTTGATATTTTGAAGCTAGGTTGGAGGTGAATGAATTAGATCATCATTAAGATGGAAAGGGGTACACTTTTTAGCAAATTTGATTTTACCCTTTTCAAGAGTAGGCAAAAATTATCCCATACATAGGCATTTTTGAGTTCTAGCATGTCTGTTATAGTGACCATCATAAATGTCCCCATGTGTTTATTTAAGAAGAGGACGGGCCTAATCTTACATAACATAATGGGATAAGGTACCTTAAACATTATGATAATAAAGTATATTTTATTGAAATACATACTTCAAATACTATTTATGGATATGAGTATTTTCATGAGAAATTAAGTTATGAGGCTAAGTTTAGTGTTCTAAGAATTGAATGATGTATTCAAACCATGGGCTTTGTGGAATAGTGACAACCTCAATATAGCATACAAGTGAATATTGTGGTTGAGTAGAATATGGATATTTTATTATATGTATAAGAAAATTGGGATAAAAAAGAACATATTATGGATGAAAAAGAGATGTTGAAGAAGTAAGGGAATCAACAATAGAATTTTGATCTCAAGAAATAGGATCAATAGTGAAAGAAATGAAATATTTAGTGAGAGTGGTTATAATTTGATGATAAGTTAAGAGATTAGAACTTTTACATTGGTAGTCACCATTTGATTGGTGGAAAATAAGTTAATAATCATCTAAAGGATGCAGGTATTAGATGTCTAAATTGAGATCAGCTCTCATGCCTAAGATTATGGATTCATATTCTGCCATACTATTAGTTACCTCAAATGTTAAGAAAAAAGATAAAGGAATAATTTTTCCAAGAGTAATTGTAAGAATTCAACCTTATCCATCTCCTATAAGGAATTTAGCACCATCAAAGCGAAGGGTCCAAGTATCTTCATGTAAGTTGACATTAATTTCAAGAAGCTC
The DNA here is from genome assembly GCA_037957365.1 of Torreya grandis. NCBI lineage: Eukaryota > Viridiplantae > Streptophyta > Pinopsida > Cupressales > Taxaceae > Torreya > Torreya grandis. The sequence continues at coordinate 1,930,680 of JARHVA010001591.1, forward strand.
CTCAATAGCTACTTTTGGTTTAGTAGTATTAGGGGAATAACAAATTCATATGGATTACTTACTTCAATATCAATATTAAAGTTATGAAAGTAATCTTTGAGATAAATATCTTGATTGAGACTTTCAATATAGAGAATATTGTCATCATAAAGACTATCTTGAAGGTGATTGGTAGCTAGCATAGGATATGTGGCAAGTTGATTAGATATGAATTATCCTTTAACAAATGTTTGAGTAATAATGCAAACATAAAATTCCATAAAGAATAGCATCCATTTTCCAATTATATCTCTAGGAAGAAAGGAATTTAAGAATAAGTGATGAAGGGGTTCAGAATGAATGATGACATAAGTGGTCTAGTATATCATGTAGTGTCAAATCTTTTTAGCCACGAAATAAATGGTGAGGTGATCACATTAAAATTTTGTATATTGTTTCTCATAATTAATGAGGCATAATATAATGTGATAGATATCATACTCTCTTCTATTATCATCTTGTTTGGTAAGCATTGGCCTAACTGATATGGGTGTGGTATAAGTATATAGAATTAGAGGTTGATCATTATAAGGAGGATGAAGTGTAGGTGGGTGAAGCAATGATTATTTAAATATATCAAGGGATTTTTTTTATAGGGATCCATCTATTCTAAATAATTACCTTTCATAAAAAGAGAATTGATGGAATGGATGTGGTAATTCATTTCGAGGATAAATCATCTAATTGCCTCAAGTTTGCTTAAGTAAGTATGAATGTTTGGAATGGAATAAGGAATGGGCATGTTGATAATAGTACTAATTTTGATAGGGTCGATGTTGATGCTATAAAGAGAGACTAGGAATCCTAACAATTTTCTAGATATGACACCAAAGACACATTTGTAAGGATTTAGTCTAACTCAGTATTTAAGAAGATAGTAAAAGATGATGACAAGATCAAAGAAATGAGTTTTATGGATTTTATATCTAGTAATGACATCATCCACATAGGTTTTAATAATTTTATGGATAATATCATGAAATATGTGATTAATTTCTTGTTTGGAAGTGGATCTAACATTTTTGAGGTTGAAGGGCATTTTGACATAGCAATAGGTACCACATTCCATGGTGAAGGTTATCTTACGTTGGTCCTCAGAGGTGATGTTAATTTGATTGTAGCCTGAGAAGACATCCACAAGAGATAACATTTTGTATCAAACTATAGAATAAATAATGGCATCTATCAAAGGTAAAGGGAAGTTGTTTAATGGGAACTATGTTAAAAAATCATTCAAAATAGTCCACTGGTTTGACAAATTTAGCATTGATTATTTTAATGATTTTCTTGTGACATAAAATAGAAGACTTGGGTACAAATTTCCTTTGCTTTTGATGTAAAATATTGGCATCAGGATAAAAAATGATGTTATGCACCATAATGCTAGGGCTAATACGAAGCATGTCCTCATAGGACTAAGTGAATATCTCATGATATTTATCAAATAATAAGATAAAGTTATCATACTTGATAGGTGAGAGTTCATCAGAAAATATAATTGGTCAAGGATAAGATAGAGTACCATATTCAATGCAAGTGATTTCTTCAATAAACATAGCATTTCCATCTTGGAAATCGTATGGTATATTAGGTAAAGAAGAGATTGGATTAGATTTAGGATCAATCCTAGCAATGAAGATGTTAAAACAAGGGTTTTTGGTTTTTAAATTCCCAATTTTATGATGTTTCCAAGGAAGTTGAAGTTCTTGAGCATGAAGTAGTTAAAAAATAGATTCATCACTAGTCAATGTGAGAAGAGTACCATAATACTCAACATCTACTTAAAGATATAAAATCTTATTACCATGGAAATCATATTTGGAATGTATTTAACAAACATTGGTGGCCTTGGCATCTACTGTAATCTCTAGAGTAGGAGAAATATATGGATCAAAAGGGGTTAGTGTATCATTAGTTTTATTAATGGGAGAAGGATTAGATGCAAGGATGGCCTCTATAGATGGTAGAGAGGATGAAGGTAGTTTTGAAGGTTTGGAAGGTATAATTTTCTCTACGACCCAAGGAGTATCAAGAAGTGGAGAATTGGAAAGAGGCACATAACCTTCAAGATCTAATTGATGATTTGTGGAAATGGTATGAACATATCGATTAAAATAATGAATTTTAGCTAAGGTTTCTTTATAATGTTGAACATCTAAGTCTTGAGATTGAGCTTGGGACATAATATAAATATCATCATATGTTGGAGAAATTATACATGCTTGAGATTTTAGAGGAATTTTAGATGGTGAAATATCAATATTATTTAATGTGCATGGAGACATGATGAGAGGATATTGAAATAATTTGGCCTCTCTAAAGTCATTATAAGTGAAGGAATCTTTAGGTAAATAAGGATCCTAAGGATTGTATGGATGAATAAACTTAGTGATCTCATTAATAAGATGAATAGTATGATTCCAAGGTAATAAATAAGGAGGAAGCCAATCCAAAATGTAGGGAGGTAGCTTGGTAATATTACAAGTATGTTGCAAATCATTAGGATCATCATCATCTGAATCCATAAGAGTGACATGTAAATAAGGATTGATGTTGATGAACTTAGGCAAAGGAGCACTATTGATCTAAGAAATGTAGGAATATGATATTGAGATTTGGGATTAGGAAGTTAAATAATCTAAGGGTTGGGATCAACCTCATGCTTATATTATTTTCTATTATGTAATAATTTAATACATTAGCTACTAAAAGAAGAAATGGACCTCATTATATGATTTCATGGGTAACAAAGGAGTATATTATATTATAAGGATAAACCAAGGACCATAAGATTAGTTTGAATGGTCTTAAGTCCAATTTTTAGAGAAATCCAAATACAACCAAGTGGTTTTTATTAATGTTATCAAAACCATGATAGGTGATGTAGGTTTCCTTGAGATGATACTTGTTATAATGAAGTTATTGGATAAGTCACAAAGATGTCACATTAATACCAAATCCATCATCAACTAGAACCTTATGAATAAGGGTAGTATTAATGGCTATTTTAATGAAAAGTGGTAATTCATCAAAATGAAAGATAATTTCATTGTTGATCATGTCCTCTTCAATAAATTTAGTATAAGGCTTGGAGGAAGGACACATGGTTTCAATGGTATGCATTTTGGTAGGTATTTTGGTAGGTTGAGATTCAATAGAATGTGGTTCTTCATTTATAGAGGATGGATATTCAATTTCATGTAATTGTTGCATAAGGAACATGTGATGATAAGGGGAAGTATGAACAAACTCCATAAGTGGAATCTTACAAGTCATAGAGTTAGTTTGTTCAAGAAAGTTCCAATGAGATTTAGAGGAATAAATACCATGGTGTTTAGGAGGTAAGGTAGATTTTGAAGGAATAAAAGTGGTTGGAGGTTTGGAAGGAGGAAATTTTTACTCAAGAGCTTCCAAAGAGAGATTAATGGTTTTAATATCTTAGAGAATTTGTTATTATAAATATGGATTCTTAGGTTTGGTAGTAGGATCTTTGTGGGTTGGCTTATGATGATAATTGACCTTAGCAGTGTTAAGATATTGAAAATTGTTATAATATTGGTCATAATCAACATCTTTGGTATTTTGTTGATTATTATTTGTGGAAAAATATTTTTTGTTATTTGAGGTAGAAGCTTTAGAAACCTGTCATTTTTGAGAAGTAGGAGTATAATATTAATGACAAAGGTTAATCATGGATTCATGATTAAATTAATCACCAAGCATATAGGAGACAACAAATTTAGTGATCCCTCTACAATATTCATGGGAATGACCAATGTAAGAATGGAACCAACAAAATTGATTAGCGTTATACCACTTAGGAGGATTGTTAGTATAAGTAAAAGGTTTAAAGGCCAGTAAAAATTGTTTCATTTGTTGCATCAAGAGTGGTATGTGAGAAGATGAAGGAATTTTAGCTATAAAAACTCTTGGTTTGGTTTGCATATTATTACCCATAATAGAATTAGTATATGTTTTAAAATATCCTTTAAGAAGTTTAGGATTAGGTTCAAATTGCTTCATGAGAAAGTCTTGACATTTAGCTTGATCAAGAGCTTCACTAATTGTTTAGAGAGAAAATTTTTGAACCTTATATTGAAGATAAGGAGTCAAAGTAGATATAAACAGATTGAATAAGTTATCATAAGTCATGTTATGGTTAGATTTATGTTCCAATGATTTCAAACATTTGATGAAGTCATGATTTGATTCAGTGGGAGATAACTTAGCATTAATGAAGTGGATAAGACAATTTTTGGGAATATCATTATGTTGAAACTGCTTAATTAAGGATTGACCAAATATTTTAAATGCCAAATGGAATGTTTTGGAAGTTGGTTATACCATTTAATAGATCATCAATGAAGGTTTTGACTAAGATTTTAATTATGGTGAAGGTATTAGTTTGGATCCACTATTTTTAAAGGTTGCCAAAGTATTTTATAAATGAGGTAGGGTCTTTAGTTCCATCATACTTGATAGCTAGAAATATGTTACCAATATCAATGGAGATAATTAAGGGAGCTAAAGGCTCATTCTAAATGGTTGGAAGCATTTTTTTATTCATTATGGGTTGAGGAATAACATTGCATAAGGCATCTCTAAGAGGTGGATGAATATAATTAGGATTAGTTTGAGGATGGATAGCTAGAGTTTGATTATCCATATTAATCAAATGATGTTGGAGTTGCATCATTTGAGAGGTGTTATATGTTTACATTATGTTTATTTGATATATGACTTGTGCAAGAAGTTGAGTTTTGTCAATAGGTTGGTTGGTGTTGGTAGGATTATTCCTTGAATTAGTGTTAGGGGAGGTTTATTAGAAGATGGATTATTAGTGGGATTATTGATTAAACATGTGTTAATTGCTCCCACATTATTTTGAAGGGTTTAGAGATGATAAACATCTTGATAAGTATAGAAAGGTTTAGACCCATCAAAATCATCTTTAGGAGTGATTTTTATCATGTGACAATCCATAAATGAAGGAGGGGAAGAGGTGGTCCAAGAGTGATGGTGTTCTTGGGAAGAAAAGAGGGGGAGAAATGAACATCCCATATAGTATATAAATGGATTTAGGTTGTATAAGAGGATTATGATAGGCTATTTCATGATGACTTGAGAGAAATGAACAAAATTATAAATAATAGAAATAAATAATTGATTTAGATAAATAGGGAAAGCAAGAAAAGTATAGAGTTGACTGGGTTAACCTAATATATAAAATAAGATCTAAAAATGGAGAAAATAGGGATATAGGGTCAACTAGGTCAACCAAATTCTATAACCTAGATAGAAAACATGTAGAAAAAATATATAGTCAATAGGTTCAACCTAGTTTTATATCCTAAGGGTTATAAAATAGTATTGTGTCGATGAGGTCAACCTAGTACTACAAGCAGGGAAAAATAGATAGTCTGTAAGAAACTGTGTCGAGTAGAATGACTGTGTACAAAAATAAAAAATACCTTTCAAGTAATTTTGAAAGTAATAAATGAAGAGAAACACATAATAAATTGGGTCATTTCGGATGATCCAATTGAGGCACACAAAACAAAACCTTGTACCAACACTGGCCAACACAAGTTTATACAATACAACATACAATTGAGTAAAAAAGAGCAAGTAGTCAGCTTGGAAAGTAAATGCTAAGAGGTCATCCTAAATGTTTTTAGATTAGTTATAGTATGATTTTAAATTTGATAGGGAGTTGGTTATAATCAAGGAACTAGAAAACAATCTACGAATGATTTTAGGATGTTTAGGCTAAAAAGGATCTATGTTGGCAATGGTATTGACTTGGTATTGGGGCCCACCCCCTCACTTCACACACCATAGTGATAAGGGTGTCAAGTGATCTACTAATATATACCATTAACCACATGTTTATACTTTTCCAAAAAAACCAAGTCAGCTTCACCCTTGGTGATGAAATCTAACTAGGTAGGCCTTGGGTAGACAATAGTTTAAATGCATTTTTAGATTTTGTGATTTGGTAGTATGTACAAAAATAGAAAATATTGAAACTAAATGGTATATTTAAAAACCACATAATTAGACTATGTGATCTATTCTAAGAATGAAAGAAACTAAAAATGAATGTGTGAACTAATTACTATCATATAAGTGTTAAATCCATCTTTGAAACATAGTACAATGTCGATTCAAATGATAGTGTAGGTAGAGATTATAGAACATAGTTGATAGTGTCAATTTTGTACTACTAAATTAAGGTTCTAAAAAATAACTACATGGACATTATTGAACTATTTTTCTAGATAGAAGATAGAATACAAAACTAGGTTGATAGAGTGGACCTAATTTGTTATATAGGGGCAATTTAAAGACTAAAAAATAGAACTATAATGAATAACATAAATGATATAGAAGGAGATAAAGTAAGTATTGTCACCAAATATCATACCCTATAATAAGTTATTCAAGCTTCTTCTAGATTTGGGAAACATGGGAACATTTCAAAGTATGTGGGTGTACCTATATTGGAAATGAACCTCTAGATTTAAGGGATAGCTCCTTGAATGTATCTTGAAAGGCCATTATCTATGCCAAATATTTAATTATGGGAAAAATAATTAAATATTTAATGAATTGAACCTACTCTAAAGGAACTGATGCACTGAATGTTCAAAGATCCAATCTCAAGATTGAACTCATTAGTACACTAATAGAATATGAATAGAACTAATGCAGTGTCTAGAATGGTTTCCAAGCAATAATGCTTCACCTAGAGGTCAATTTAATGGCCTTAGTCTAGAGGGAAATGAGGGTAATGATTGATTAGAAGCACTTACATTCACCTTATGCACAGGTCCTTCTTATAAAAAATGGTGAACACAATCATAAAATAACACTGCAACCCTCAAATCTTTGAACCATAGGTCCATATTTAGCTTTAATGGTGGTCTATTTATGTATTTTAACCTAAATATATCAATGTTTCCTTTTAATTTCATTTATTTTAGCTCTAATGGTGATGACATGACCCTACAATACCTATTTGCTTTGGTAAAAAAAATCCCTTTGCTTCAACATTATCCATAAAAAATTACTTGGGCCAATCAAAATGCTCCAACTTGTTTTTAATCTCATTAGCCCATAAATCCCAACTGACATTTTGAATTATCTCATAATTTAGATCTTGATTTTAATGATTAAATTCACTCCATCGATCTTATATCATCTTGAACATGCTTATGCCACTTGTCAATCATTTGTTGACTCAAGATCTTGTTGTCAGTCTACTACTTTATGTACTTATACCACATGGTGGCTTGTCAAGTTTATTGACATTTTGAATCATCTTGTACCATGAGATCATGATGTATGAATGAAAACCAACCATTGGATCTATTTCATTTTGTAACAAATGGATATTTACCATGGTCTAAATTTGACATTTGCATGATCATCATTTAGCATTCACATGACCATCATTAACATCTGTGTAATTATAAAATTTAAGAGCCTAATGGTTTTTACCATAGCTTAAATTTGATGTCTATGTGAACATCTCCCATTATTCTACCAACTTTGAATTCTTAGATGTAGAAGTGAAAAGGTCATGGAGCCACCAAATTTGTAGGAGATGTTATTGATACTAAAAGGATTGTGCCCACTTAATTTGTTGGTTTTGAGAGTTTTCTAAGTATGTTTAGAAAGTGTTAAAGTGAGATGACCTATGTGATTTTCATGACATATTTGCACCTATTAATGATCATTTGAACCTAAACAACTATTTGTTGAGGATTGAATTTAAACTTGCATGAACATTTTACTCTATGTGATCAAATTTGAGGACATAGATCTTGAGCTATAAAGCTTACACAAGCATGAAATTTATAGAGAAAGATACTAACATGAATAAATCCTTGACACTGTGACCTTTTAGCTCATAAGTATTTCTAAGGTGCACTTATAAAATTCATAAGCAAGCTTTCCAATGTGTTTGCATGTGATGTGTAGGATAACCTGGCCCTCTAAACTCGGTAATCTGATATTTGAAGGCTTAGATATTGAGATAGAAGACTCATCAAAATATTAAACTTATAGATAATGGTCTTGGCACTAGCAACATTTATTTCACATTGTTTTATGGTTAGACAAGGCTTTTTAAGCATATTTATAAAATTCCCAAGTGAATTTATCCATTCATTTTTAGATGATGTCTTGGTGATAACTTGATTCACTTAGGCTTGTGCTTGAGCTATTGATTGATCTTTGAAAGTTATAATAAACTTATTAGGGCCTATGTAAGCTCTTTCCATGATCATGACTGATTGGACACCATGAAAACCTTCCACTTACATATATGACCTTAAAATGACCCCTAAGACACCAAATGACATAAGGACTAAGCTAGACTATGACCAAAGCTAGAATGGCATATGAAATGACATCAAATGAGCTAGAAAATACCCTATGACATTAAAATCCCCTATACAATATTTTGAGTATAGGGGGTTAACCCATTTTGTCTTATGGTAAAAATGGTCAATAGGAACCTTGGTGGGTTGGAAGATATAGAGGAAAATGAGATTGATATTAAAATACCTTAATTTATATGTGTAAATTCCACCAACTAGGTTGATTGGGTTGACCTAGTTATGTAGTTCTCTATTTTTTAAAACTTGTAAAGTATACTATGTCGATAGGGTTGACCTAGTATGTTTATTGCAAGTCTAGAAATGTACTATGTTAAAAAGGCTAACCTAGTAGTCTATTTGGAATTCTGAAAGTGTACTATGTTGATAAAGTCAACCTAGATCTTATACTTGATTAAAAACCTACACAAATAGAATAAAGTTGTATTGATGTGATTGTGTGTTAAACTTGCACATAGAAGTTAGAACTATACTGACACTATTGACTTGGTATCATAAATATAGATAAATAAAATGATACAATAATGAAAAACATGAGATAAAACTGACAAGGGTTAGATTCAATTTAGGTTCACTAGAATGTATGCAATAAAAAATTCATCATGTCTATAAATCAATCCTAAATTAAAGAAGATAGATCATACCATACACTTTTGATTGGGGATACATTATATAATTAGGAACATAAAGAATATGGGGATCCACTATACCCAATTAGGGAATCTCTTACCATAATACACAATGCTAAAGAGGGTTCCAAATCCTCTATTCAACCACAATCATGCAATAACCCTATCTAAGTCCTATATTTTCATATTTCACTAAACTAATAACATGTAAAGCAAAGAAATATAATCTAGTGCTCACCAAAGCTTGTGGAACAATATGGGATTTAGTAAACAAATAAACATGCATAGGAGAGTCTCAATTAATCTATGTATGAGTAAGACCCTAATACATGGAAAGAGAAGAGTATTATTATTTGAAGCTAATACTTGTGCTAATTTTATCTACTAAAGAGAGGAGAAAAGTTAGAGAATACTTACGTAAAAGGTGAACATGTCAAGACTCAATCTCTCCATTAGCTAAAGGGTATTTGTAATAGGATGTTATGGTTTATAAGGATCACTAAGAATGGCCAAAGCATCTAAGACTTATCCACAAGACTAGATTTTCCAAGTAAAAACCCTAAGCTAAGACTCCTTAAGTAGATTGGTGAAAGAGAAGATTATAAAGAAGCACAAGTGAATAATAACTCTTGTTCATTATATAAATAATGATGAAATGATCTTTTATATATAGGTATATTTAACCCTAATCCCTTATAAAAATTTTGGTCGACAGGGTTGACCTAGTATAGTTATGGACAAGAATTCACTAGGTCATGGGTTAGGCTAGCCAAGGGACTACCTAGACCCTAAATGAATTTTACCCAAAATTGTATAGGGTCAACCCAGTCGACCTAGTATAATAGAGTATCAAAAGGGACTTAAAGTGAGGAAAAGAGAGATGGAAAGTGGGAAAATACTATAAGAGTGTGCAAATGAGGAGTAATAGCTTAGGGAATGGTTTTAGGAGCTAGTTGGATTGGTAATAAGTGGAAATAAGGGACAATGATCCTATGATTCTCCAATGGTCTACCTATGCCTTTCTTAGTTCACCCTTAAGGGCATGCACTTAGAGAGATTGAGTCTTGATGGGTTTTTACAAGATGTAAAGCATCTATATTTGATAAATTTTGAAAATATTATGTATATATAGTATGGAGGTTGTCACAAATTCATTTTGGGCTCTATTCCTCAAATAATAATTGATATTTTGGTACTATTTAAAAAAATGGATCTCATATGTGTTAATTTCAAGATAATTTTCTTCTTGGTCTAAAAACTCATATGCTTTAACCATAAGGGATACTTTGGTAGATTTAAACCCATTGCCTAGTGCTCGTGTATTTATGGAATTACCAATATTGCTTTGATTATATATGACAACATCATAACTTTCTATATCACCTTAGAACATTTGAAAGGTTTTACAAAATTCTATGCAATCTATCTCTCCATGTCGATCTGTGGTATGGACCCTACACCAATTTCGTAAGGATAATTCATAGATATTTATTTAAGGCATCTTATTGGGTGGAGTATCACTATTATTGTTATTATTATTAGACTATTTGAAAGGTTTGTTGTAATTTTGAATCATGTATTTTTATTAGAACCTTCCCTTTTGTTTCACATTTGCCTTTACAAATTTAGAAATTCACTTCTTAGTTTTTGGACCATTCTCTAAATTACATCTAAATATCCCTTTGAGGACTCAAGCTTAGTATTTTGAGATGGATTTTAAACAAAATTTTGGGTATTAGAGTTGTTAATAGGGATCAAAACCTAACTATTATTTTATGGATAAGCCCTAGCATTGGATTGATTAAAGAATCCAAGTTGTTGACTAGGAAATGCATGGCTTAATGGTAATTACTTGATGCCATGTATTTGATTTAATGTACACACATTTTGATTTACATTTGGGACTATATTCATAATATTCAAAGCTAGGTTAATTTTTGGGATGGTAAAGGCAAGGTGTCCTTGTGGATGCATCTTCTCATCAATGTGTATGGCCTCTACATACACGAGTGGAAACATATTGACATTCATATCCCTATGAAAAATTATAATAGTCATTTAATGTAGGGAATTTTTATAAATTTAAAGTGTTAGGTCATTTGTAGGTCGATAGGGAGTTATGGTGAGGCTATACATATTTTGGAGTATAACATTAAAAGTTCTTATGGGGTCACTCAGGTCTCATTTTAGGATAGTGAACTGTTGTTAAATGATCCTAGGACTAAAGACCCTTCAAAATTTTAAAATGAAGGTATCATTAAATTGGATCCACCCTATGATGGAATCATATGGAAAACCAAGGAACTAGTCATAGGTTGATTCCCTAAAGGTAAATGGGAAGAGTCTACAGGTTATATTTTCATGGATGACATTCAAAAGCCTACAAGTTGATTTAAAATAAATAGATATGCTCTTCAGTAGTAATATATATATATATATATATATATATATATATATATATATATATATATATATATATATATGTATTAAAGAGGGGGATGTACTTTTTTGGGTTCCTAAGAAAATCATGCATAGGGATAGGCATATTCACATAAGATACACCTAACCATGCCATGATGGGCTAGATATAAAATAGAGGAGGTGGATGTTGGTTCACTAGAGAGGTAGGGTGAGATTGGGATTTCCTACATCTCCCTTTATCATCTCTAGATTTACAATGGGTTTCTAAATATCTAAGGGGAATTCTAGTTTTAGAATGGAATCTAGTCCAAATCCTAGGCAACTCTAGAATGTTATATAAAGGATCTATGATATAAATCCAAAATACCACAAATGTTAATCAAATATTACTAAATAAGGTTAATATTGGTTAAATTAACCAAATGAAACCCCACATAAAGGTCTATAACCAATTAGAGTGGTATTATTTTACCTTCATCAGTTTGGATCCTTCAAATCTTAGAAGCCTACATAAACATTTGTCATAAACCTGGTCTAATTTGTAAAGATCAATATTATACAAGATATTCAATCAAACTTTGGTGTATTATGCTTATCAGAATGTTTTAGATTGAAATATTTAAAAGAACATCTCAATATTATGTGAATGAACCCAATTTAGATTTATAAAGCCTTGGCTTAGTGATATTTCACAAATAATCAACTTAGACTCTTATATTTAGACTTATTTTCCATGTATCTAAAGTTATGAGTTCAAATTATGGATACCTTTGAAAATATAGATGTAATAGATCATGATCTATTTAAATAATTAAATGGAATGCCTATCCTTTAATTCATTTAGATTAAATTTAAATATATTAGAGGGGTAGTGAAAAAATGTCTTCAAATTTGAGCTAGTATTTTAGTGATATTTTGGAATAAACACATTTTCACAGAGTTATTTCAAATGTTAAAAATATTTTATAGAAGGTGAAGTGATTCTAAAGTGTTTACACCAATACTTGTGTATTTAAATAAATTATTCTATATTTCAACTAAAATAGACTATGATTTTACTCAAAATAAATAAAGAAGGTCCATCCTCCTAGCACCATCCTTTTTTCCTATTGGTGTATATTTATGTCATGGATATAATGTGAATAATAGAATAATATATCTTAGTTTATTATGTAGGTCCTACAAGACCTTATGACTCAATTTAGTATTGCTGGAATGATTATGTGATTTACAAATTTAGTCTACAAGTAAACCCTCCTATAGGGATAGTAGTAGATTTGTAGTGACACAATCTATCTTAAATTTCTTCTTATTTTTATGGTGAAAATTGATTTTAAGTTTTTCAAATTCTTTGTCCAAACTTAAAAAAGCAATTGAATATTTACAATGAATAATAATCTAAGGTGATTCATGTCAAAAAATATCAAAATGGAAAGAAGGGTTGAGTAGGAAAGAATATTTTCCTTGCAATAATAAATATCAATAGATTTATTTTAGTTCTTTCTGGTAATATTGCAAATAAAATTCCCCATTAATGGATCAACCATAGTCCTTGGAAAAAAAGGTAGAAAAGGCAATTGTGTATGGAATCTACCACTTACAAGCTGTTTTAAATTTAATTTTGATGGGGATTTCAAGGGTAATCCTAGGGATTCAAGGTCCATATTTATTATATGTGATTATAGTGGATCTCTAATCCGAGCAATGTCCAAAAATATCTAGGATGGTACTAAACAACAAAGTGGAGGCTCAAGTGCTTTCTATTAGGATTGAATTAGTAATCCATTATGATGTCTCAAAGCTAATTATGGAAGGTGATTCATAGATAATTATATTTTCACTCCAAAATAAGGTTTTCACTTCTTGGAACTTATAAAACATCTTGTCAAGCACTTGGGAGGGATTGGTGATTTTCTCTTCTATTGATTGTAACCATTGTTTTTGTGAAGGAAATTCAGTAGTAGATTTTCTATAAAATTGTAGAATTGATAAAGTTAAAGTATATAAGGTGGATAATGTGAGGGAGTCCTAAGAGTATTTCCCATTCCTCCCACTTATTGATATGGGTTGATCTTTGGTTTTCATTTTCCTTTTTTGTATTACTTTTATCCTTAAAAGCAATTTCAAAAAAGTGGTAGTTTTAACGAGGGTCTAGTTGGTGAAAATTAGACATATTTGGAAACATTCCTAATAAGCAATGCATATCTTGGATAAATATCTCATCATCATCCCACATTAATGATCATTGAATATAAGATAAAATAATCAATGTAGAGGAGGTTTATTTGATTGCACTAGCTAATGATTTGTACATGGCATGAGGGAGTTAAGAGCCCCTCTTTACGTTTCATGATATCTTGATGTCCTTGGTTATTTTTAGTGATCCAAATGGGAATTTTTGGTTCCCAATTATAAACCTTTCTAATCTATCCTTACACCCTTGAAGATAAATGGAAAATAATTATGAGAAACCTACTAGGATGTCATTATATCTAAGGGAGGGTTTGGCATCAAGAATGGAATAGATAGGAGAAATTGACTGAGAGACACCTACAAACGGTATGGTTAGCTCCCTTCCACTTCTAGATATATCTAAACCAAGGTGTGGTGACCTAGGGTTATCTTGATCACATGGAGATATTTTTTGATTCAATATCCATGGGGATTATTGGCACAAAAAGACAAAAATTTGACCAAAACACAACTAATCCTACTCACTCCACCTGAGAAGGGTGATCACATAGAATGAGCAAATGTTATATGCCACACACAATATACTAAAGATAGATATGAATGTGATTGATAAATAGATTCTAAATAATTTTTAACAACATAGGAGCTAGATAAGATATTTCAATGTTGATCTTTTAAAGAATAAAACATAGATACATTCTAGGTACACAATGTTTATACATTTGTAGGAAAATAACACTTCAGATATGCAAAGGGAAGGTTATATGTAGGGTAGGATATGTTATGACAAGATTTTTTAATTTAATATAAAATAAAGTGGAAGGTTAACAAATGAGCATAAATAAATTCACTAAACTATTATATCATCTTCACCAACAACTGCATTATGTTGGAGCCCAAATCTGCACCAAGTAATTTGTTCTCTTTTTAATGTCAAAATATTTGGGAGATTGAAAAGTTGTTGTGTTTCAATATCTATATCTAGGGTCTTTTGTTTATTTTCTAATTTTTGTAAGAACATATGTTAGTGCTTGAAGTTACATTGGAGTAATTGGGCCCTTGTTTGAGAAAATGCCCGAGTCCAGCCGAGGTTGAGTATCAATGTTTACATCATTAACCCATTTTTTTCTCCATGTTTTCCTCTAGAAGGTCAAGTTCATGTTCATAATTTTCTTAGTCTTTTTATATGTGTTTTCTTGGTGAAGGTTTTTTTACCTTAGATTTTTTGGGCCTTTTGCACACAAACACATGCCTAAAGAAAATAAGTCTTTGGTATTTTTGTATCAAACAAAAATTCCAAAGACTTATTCTCATCAGACATTTTTTCCACTAAAAAAGTTTTGAAATAATTACATATCTTTTCATTTGGTATTAAGTGATTTTGGGTAATTTATTTCAAACTTTTGGTCTGTGGCAAAAGGTCCAAAAGGCACTTTCCCTTTGGGAATTTTATCTCCATAAAAGGCCCAAAGGAATTATAGGGTCATTTTGCCCTTGAAAAGTCTCTAAAGAATCATTTAATTTGGGAATTTTTCCTTTGAAAAATTATTGAAGGTCACTTTCATAGGGAAAAGGACACTTACACAACTCCCAAAGGGCACTTTCTAAAGATGAGGACATTTTCAATAGTTTCAAAGGAATTGTAATGTCATTTGTTTTGATCCAAAGTTTCATGACAAGAAGATTCACTATGAGAAGATAGAAATGTATCCAAGTCTCTTTGTATACATTAATTTATTTCCTTGTGCTCAAAGATGAAAACTTCTAGGGATCTAGATGAAATTTCCATATTTCACCTTTAGTGTGTTTTGGTGACTGAGGCGAGGAATTGTCTTGTGAGCCAAATGAAAGACACATGGTTATCTCAAGGGATTCCTAAGATTTTATTCCAAGAAAATTCCCTAGTTAGAATCATTAAAATTTCAAGGTAATGACTTGTTCATTATCTTTTATAAGTAGTAAGCTCATTTTCAATGATCAATATAATATTTCACCCTTCCCTATAATAAGGATGGTGCAAAGGTGAAAAGTTGGTCGAGAGTCTGCGCTAGCATCTAAGTTGGACACATGATAGGTCCTTAGGATTTTATGATTTCTATGCCCTTTTTGGAGATTTCCCCATTTATCTTTTGGTGGGTGAGATGAAAAAAGTCCTTAGAGGCCCAAATTCCTAGATTTGAAAAGAGAAGTAATGACACATGGCAGGTCCTCAAGGCTTTTCAAGCTATCGGCCCTTTTTGAAGATTTCCTCAATTACCTTTTGGTGGGCAATGTGAAAAAAGACCCCAAAATATTTAAAAGTACTAGAATGAAAAAAGTTTTATTACATGGATCCAAGTGTTGCAAGGAGGATTACCCTGCATAAAAGAAACATTTTCCCTTTCTCCCTCCCTTTTTGAAAGATGCTTAAATGATTAAAAGGGGTAGTTGATAATTAGATGTTATGTTTCAAATCATTAATGGTAACCTTAATTTCAAAATTTAAAGGATTATAACTAAGGTAATTTCCTTAATTAAAATTTACCTTTTGCATTCAAATATTCTACTTGCATTTTCAATCTATTTGTATGCCCTAGTTATGTGTAATGCAAAAGAGAGATTTACGAAAATTTCTTCAAAGATTTTTAGTTTCAATTACATGTAGCCCTCTAGATTATTAGTAAGTTCTCTTCTAGCTCCTTATATTGTGTTCTTTGAGGAGATTTGAAGGTGTTTTAAGGGTGATCATAGTGAGGAATTTGTTTGAGTTCAAAGTATTTCACTAGAGATCTAGTGATCAATGACAACATCTTTAACATCTATCAAGAGGAACATTATTTCTATCTTGGATGAAATCAAAGATACAGATATTTAGAGGATAGAATTTATAGCCTTATTGAATTTCTTTCAATATATAAACCCTCTTCCATTGGTTTCAAATATTGGCATGAGTTACATTTCCCCTATGGTAGCATTCCCTTTGGTTGCCCCATACCTAGAATTAGTGATTGCATGCACTCGAGTATATCAACTAGATACTAGGACTATCATTGATGGAACTATTCATTTTTCTACTATTTTACACATGTGGCCCTTAGCACCATGCTTGGGATTCTACCCTAGCATAAAAGTATCATGCTCTCTTTGGAGGAATTCCAAAAGTATGTTAAGAGGAAAAATATGACAATATAGGACATTATCAACTCTTGTTAGATTGTTAAGAAAAAGTAAAAAGTCTTGAGAATGTCTAAGAGTCTAAAACTGGCATAATTTAAGGAATTACCCCAGTATGTGATTTCTATGTCATCCATAATTTATAAGATTCATACCATAGATAAATTTGATCCTTGAATGTTCATAATCTTGATCTGTATATTAGAGAAATAGAATAAGCTAGACTAGGCTACCATTTAAGTGACAACCCACACAGGAAAATGATATAGCTTTAGGTTATAATCCACTTGAATGAGGTATTCACAGGTACATTTTACATATCTTCCTACCTAATGTATAATATGGTACATAATAGGATGTTCCAGGGGCTCACCAAGAATTAAAATGGGATGAGAATATATGAGGTTTATCTTGAAATAACTTTGGATGGATTAAAGAAGAATTTATATAGAGTTTATAATTATTTATTTAATACTATGATGAGTGTCTTCTTTCCTCTACAAAGCCTCAATAAAATTTATTGGGTGTCCAAAGACATAATTGATAAGTATGGTGCCTCATATATTCAACTTAGAACATTAACTTATGTCATAATAAGTGGCTACTCAGGGTTTCATCATACACTACTTAGATACCTAGATGATAGACTAGCAATGATGGAGTTGAGTTGGCAGATGGTGCCCATACATGAGATAATATTAGTGAAGAAGATAAAAAATCCCTTCAAGTTTTTGGTTGAAATCAGAATCTATTCATGTCATTATATTGCCAAAGCTAAGGGATTGGATCAAGATATGGCCTACTATGTGATTGACAAGATACCACCCAAACTAAACTATGATATCAGAGGGTGGGTGAGCATTGTGACCAATGTAATTTTTCATCATTCACATTTAGAATAAATTTGGTCTAATTGTATTACTAATGAAGACCTTAGAAATATATATTATATGAGGCTAATAGTGAAATAAGTTATCACTTAACAATATTGCTTCCATCCCCAAGGACATGGAGGATTATAAGAAGACATTATATACAGTGTATAATCATTCCAATATTGAGTCCCAAGCCATCTCATAGTTAGACTTCACTGTTAAGGAAAATGATTCCCTTCCATGGAGGGTCACACCAATAATGATAATAACCTTTAGGTGGTTCAAGTAACATGGGGTTGATCTTATTAATTATGATACCCCTACCCTCTAAGAGCTTAGAAAAGTTTGAGAGTTAAAGGGTTTCCTAATTTTTTTTAGTTTTCCTTTAGCTCCACCACTAGAGATAAGGGGTAAAGGGAATAGTAAGGTTGGTGATATTGACTTCACGAATACAATTGATGTGGAGTCCATATCCACATCATGATCTAAGGTAGGATTATCCTTCTCAAAGTTAACAAGTCTGGATAAAAATTGGGATAAGATTTATAATGAGGAGGTTACATTGGCTAGTGCAACACCAATATACATTTCATTAGAGGGAGTCCCAAAATACCAACCATCCTAGTGGTCAATCCAAATATTGTTCCATCTGCTCCACCTACACAACATCCAGTCATTGTCCCTCCCCCAAATATTTATTCAAGGAAGAGAGGAGGTGAGGAAGAGGTAAAGTAACCCAAGAAAAAAGATTCAAAAGAGATCTATAACCTCCAATTGGGATTCTTAAGAAGAGAAAGGAGATTGTGTTCAAGGACCTACCTTCTAAGGAACTCCACATGAAGAGGAAACAGGATCAATCCTCATATGCTTAAAGGTTGAGATATATGAGTGATGAATAAGACTTAGATAAATATATACCCATTACTAAGGTGATGAATAAGCAATAAGCATTCACTCCTCCATAAGTAAGAACTAGGCCAATAACTCTAAGGGAAAAACCCCAAACCTTAGTAAATATCCCAATGGTTAGCTTATTTATATAAGAGGGTACTTTAGGAGTAAAAATTAAGGGTAATGAGGAATAATTTATGGCCTAAATTGACCCTCTCTCTCTCTTGAAGACGTCATGCAAGTTGGGGTTGAGGTAGCCACTCAATTTCAAGCCCCTCAAGAAGAAGACATGGTCTCATTAGATCAGACATTTGTCAAAAATGTCATCACCCAACTACTAGGCCAAGGTGATCAAGGTGAAGTTAAAAATATGAATAAATATAATGAGAAAGTTGAGGAGAAATATAAAAATGTTAAAGTCACCATTGATCCTAAAATGGTGGTTGAGCAAGGACTAAAATCATCTCCATAAGTATCACATGTTATCCCTTCTCCTATAAAGGTGTCAAGTTCAACACCAAAGGAGAAGGCAAGTATAAAATAAGGTGGGGGAGAAAACATATAAATTGGTACCCCCACTCATATAGAGATAAATAAATAATTGGACCAACCCAATAAAGGTGTCAAGGAGAGTGATTTAGGTAGTGTTGCTTCAATTGAAGTACCTCAAGGTCTCCTTCCTTGCATCAAGGTCCATGATCCAAGCCATAATAAAGGTCCAGAGGCCATGATTGCTGAAGATTTCCTAAATTCAATAATGAGTTAACCATATCCTCATCTATACTTAAATCTTAAATAAATAAGGTCAAGCAGTTGCAGAACCTTCCAGTTAGTCTATAAGAAAATGGAACTCCTCAATAAATTGTTGGAGTCTCACCAATTCAAACCATACTTTGAAGTTTTGGAGTAGATAGAGAGAAAACTTAAATGGGAACTTGGAGAAAAAAAAGGTGGCAAGGAGTTAGAGAGCAACAAAAAAAATTAATAGTTTATTTTGAGTCCATAATCCATTCCTGTGGCACTTCCTATATTAGCTACTCTGATGACACCACCTTAAACTATCTCAAGACCTATATCAATGTACACTACATCATTGGGATTTCAGACCAGACCCCTTCTCTAGGTCAAATAAAATAAGGACATCATGAGAAATATTGTGGAGATTGATGTAGTGAAGATCACTTAGGCATACAAGGCCAAACCCCCCAAAAAAGCCAAGACATATTCTAGAACCACATTCACTTATATATGAGAAAGGAATGTAGAGATATCCATTCCCGTACAAGATGCTTTGAATAAGGATGATCCCTATGAGATTTATACTATTTGTATCTACAATCTGGGGAAACCATCAAGGAATGAGCTAAAACACAGTTCGTAGGTTTCGGTGAACATGATGGCTCACTAAATGGAAAAATACAAATCCACCATGGAGATTTTGTAGGTATAGAACCAAGATATGATCCAATTCTTAGAAAAGATACTGAGTGAGACTACGGTAGTAAATCCAACTACCAATATTTCTCTAGAGCATCTTCTCTTCTCAATAGAGTCATTTGATTTTGGCTAAATTGAAGTCTAGAGGAAGGGTGATATAAAAATGAGAAGAAGATTTGTTCACCAAGGCTGAAGAAATGGTCCACTTGGTATTGAAATTATTGAACAACATAGTGGATAATAAGAGGGAATGTGATGCTCAAATTCTTATCTATGAAGTAGAAATTAAGAAGTGGGAGAAAAACTGGTGGAAAATGAATGAGGTTTGCAAGATGGGCATAGATACTCTGATAGCAGAGAAGATCATTACTATAAATGATCACAATAGGCCCAAATAATATCAATTGGAAATCAAGCATTGACTAGCAATTCTAAAAGATGTCGTCTTTGATTTGAAAGGAGAGGAGAAATCCCTTAAGATGACAACAAAAGAGATAGATGTTACACTTAGGAAGATGATAAGCCTTGATGGTGTAATTGATTTGGAGGAGGAGGTAGTACACACTACTTTGAAAAACCTCATGATATACCATAAGAGTCCTTTTATTTTGATAAAATAAATAAATTTTTGTCACTTGAGAAATCTTGTGACCGGCTTAAGGAGCTTATTGGATAAAAGCAGACCATGCTTCAGAATATTGCTACCTAGCTTGAAGAATATCAAGTAAAGTCCAACTATCAAGCAAGCCTAGATTGAGGAAATATCATCATGATGCTATAAGGATACACAAGGTATATTAATAATTTGGTGAAATATTCCATCATCTAGATCGACTCCAGATCATAATAAGATATTTTGGTTTTTTGAGATGGCACCACTTTTTTCTTCCTTTCCCTCCCTTCTTATTTTTCTTTTTTTCCATTAGGAAACCATTGTAATTGGCCTATTAGTGGCATGTCCCTTTCAATTAATTTTTATATAATCATGAGGATAGGAAAGGGACATTTTTATCTTCTATGCAAGAGAACAAAGGTTTTATTTTGTCCCTTGAGAGATCTTCCTCGACATAGATAACTAGAAAATATTCCACTAAGGTGGAGGATCAATATTTCCATCATCATAGGATCATAGGCATATCTGAGGAATCATGTTTGTTACAAGGTTTAACAAACTCTAAGCCCATTAAAGAATGTTCCATCTGGATAATCTTTAGGAATATGTTAGGCTTAGATCAATTATATAAGTAAAGGGGCTATGTCCCTTTGCAAAGGTCAGTTAAATTTTTCAGTCAAGAGATATAGCCTCAAAGAGTTCTCTCTGTGTGATCTTTTTGGTGCCAAATTTATTTTTTATATAAAATAATTGGCAAGATTTGAGAGCATTTGATATGTCTCCCTTGTGATAGAATTATATTGCATAGTGTTACGCTATTGTGTTATTCAAAACACATATTTATTTTATATTCAATTGATAAATTAAATAGGTTTGTTTTTTCCATTATCTTTATATTTTTTAACTAAAATTCTCTATCTTATATGCTTATTAGATTGGTTATCTAGTGTATTCATCTTTATGGTAATCATTTAGATATTATATCTAGGTTCTAAAGTCCTTTATGCTTTGAGATTTGGGAATATGGTATTAATAGCCTTTTTAAGGGTAGTCCTAGGCTCACAGATACAATTAGAAGGGGTTATTGAAGGATAAAATCTATACATGATTTCATTTTCATTTGTTTTAGATCTATAATTCATTTGTTGGTAAAGAAGATATAGCAATTTATTTAATTTCTTAGTGATCAATCATTAATCCTCCACTTTATTTTCTATTATTTGATAAATCATATCTTACCCTATCTTACCCTACATGTAACACACCTTTTGTTTACCTAAAGTGTTATTTACCTACATATGCATACACTTTATGTAATTAACATGTGTCTATGTTCTGTGCTTTAAATCCCAACATTGCAATCCCTTATTCAACCCCTCTTTTATTAAACATTATTTATAAATAGGGTTGCAATCATATTCATATCTATCTTTAGTATCTTGATTTTAACTTAAAATATTTTCTCATTCTATGTCACAACCCTTCCTTGCTGGAATGAGTAGGTTTGGTTGTGTTCTAGTCATATTTGTATTCCCTTGTGTCAATTATCCCCATGGAGATTGAATTGATGAATCTCTCCATATGAGAAAGCTACCCTAAAGTTCCTCTCACCTTAGTTTGGGTAGAGCCAAAAGTAGCAAGGAGATAACCATACCCTTTGTAGGTGCTTCTTAGTCATTTTTCTCTATTTAGTCCATTCTTGATGTCAAACCCTTCCTCAGATACAAGAACATTCTAGTGGGTTTTCCTTGTTCATTTACCATTTCTCTCAAGTGTGCAAGGCCAAGCAAAAGTGGTATACAAGAGGAACCAAAATATTTTTGGTGCTATTATTGGGGAATAAATTGAAGTCTTAGTTATTTGTGTTGCCAGGGACTCTTGCAGAAGGCTGTGAGTATTTCACCATATTAAGTACTCTATTATTACTACATTGATCTAAATATCTTTTGTGTGTAAATGAACCACCAATTTTCTAACATCATGACTTTTCTAGGGATGTTCACCCCTATGCTATAAGAAGTTTTATAATGTTCTTAGAATTATCTTTAGTATTTGAAAGTTTTTCATTTTATCAGTTGTTAGTAGTTTTATTTGTTTTGGTTTAGAATTTTTTTCTTGTAGTGGTGACTCCATTACATTAAAAGTGTAAATATCAATGCCTATTATATGTACTCTTCTCTATCTTGAAGAGTTTTATTTTGATCTACAAATTTGGAGGGTACTAGGTCTTCTTTTCAAAAAGATCCATCTAAAGATATTATCCCTAAGTTAAAAGGTCCATCCAGAAGGAAATAAGTGTGGAAGCTTATTGTAGGAAAAAACATATACAATCAAGTAAGACATAAACAATTTATCCCCCATTTTATTTACCCTGTTTTCTTAAATATCCCTTTGGTTGAAGGATGTCAGAGCACTTCAGAAAAGTCTAAGCTCCCTGTAAGTCAAGCTCCTTCTCCATAAAGAAGTATTGCTCCTCATACAAATCCATTAGGACATTATTCAATTTCTCCTCCTTCATGTCTTCCTCATAGTATTAACTCATATCTATCCCTTAGTTCATCTTCATCTTCAAATTCTGAGATGGGAAACCATAATATGAGAAGAAGGAGGTTTAATATAGGTAGTGATAATGAATAAGAAGATCAAGGTTTGGGTAATAGACATAGACCATTTATTATCCCAATATTTAGACCTATAAACTTTGATGGTATGCCTACTTTCTCTAATGAAGTTCCCATTAAAGTAAGAAATATATTTCCTAAATTTCAAGGGAACAATGTCTTGTCTAGGGAAAAACATTTAAAAGCTTTCTTAAATGTTATTTAAGACTATTAAATTGATCTAGAAGATGTATGTATAAATATCTTTATTAATACACTAGAAGAAGAGGCTCAGGAGTGGTTGAAATCCCTCCCTAATGGATACATAAACACATGTCAATCCATGATTGATGCATTTAAGATGTAGTTTGGTGATATTATTGATCCCAAATTCTTGCTTACCAAATTTTAAGACCTCAATAAAAATCATAATGAATGTGTTAAGGATTTTAATTCTAGATTTAGTAAGGTATTGAGAAATTTGCCAAAGGACATAAGACCTAGTGGTGTTTCTTATTTGACTAAATACTATGATGCATTTGAAAATAATATAGTCTATTATCTTAGAGATAAATCTCCCAAAAATATGAGGATGGCCTTTAATTTGGATATCCAAATAGAGAATAATATCAAAGTTATGGGTAAGCTTTTGAACAAGAAGGTTGATGTCAAAATGGTGAACCTAAAAATCCTCAAGCCTCCCATAAGAATGTAGATCTAGAGGAAACTATGAAGACTCTGTCTATTACTATGAAATAAATATCTTGCAAGCTGGCCAAAGTAGAAAAGGGGTTGTCTCAAGGTTCTTCTAACCATGATGATAGGAGTAATGACAAGAGAGAGTAAACAAATCATCCTAGGGACTAGGGTCAAGGTTGACTTGTTTCCTAAGGCATAAATAATGATAAAATAAAATATCTTGCAAGGGATGACAAGCATGAGAGAAACTAGAATCATGGAAGTGGAAGGGAAGTACTAGATCCTTTGGATGTAAAGATTAATATAGTTGATTTTGATATTGACTAGTGTGACAAGTGTTTCCTTCCTCATCTTCCATGTAATATAGTTGATAGTGATGTTCAAGGTGTAGAAGGTTTTGAATATGCATCTAATGTAGATGACATCTATATTGTTGATTTCTAGGAGATGGAAAGTTACACCTCCAAAGAGGAAGCTATGAGTGCTTCAACTATTCCTGATTATGAAGGCACTCCAACATATGAATGTTTTACTTTCCAAATTTATAAATTAGATGTGATGGTTTCCTCTCCATATACAAATTTTATGAGTGGTACTATTGATCAAACATTCTAGAGAACATGTGAAAAGGTAAGGGTTTCAACCCCATACTTCATCTATGAGATAAATATGATGCATGAATATTAATTAGCTATTCATGATTTTGAGTTTTTATGATTAATGATGAAAGATAAATACGGAGATTCACATACATTAGTTGAGGACCAATAATTGATTATCTAAATAGCAATTTCCCAAGATAATGAGTACAACTTGATAAGTAAAGATCAAAATGCTCCTCTGAAGGATAAAGACTTTGTTGACCCTAAAGCAGAGACAAAGGAGAAAGAGAACAAAGGGAGTAAGGAGATCCATAATTCCACCAATCTTGATTATAAACCTTATAATGTTAATCCAAGAGGTACCCAGGCCAATAATATAAATCCTTGTTTTCTAGTATTCCCAATAAAGATAAACCTAGGAATCTTGCATTGAAGAGTGAAGTTAAAAATATTAGTTCTCCTATTTATCTCCCTTTAACTCTTGAGGGGTGTATCCAAAATGAAAGTGTCACTAGTATACTTGATAAAACTTCTTTTCCTAAATACAACATATATGACATGACCCATGTGTTGAATTAACTAAAGGTCACAATACCCTTTATGGAATTACTCAAAATTCAAGAGCATAGGAGAAGGGCTTTTGAATATTTATGATTCACTAAGAAAGTTACTACCAATGAGTTTGTTGAAGATATGCCTTCTCCCACTTCTCCTATAGAAAGTAAGAACACTTTAGAGCCCCTTGATCATAACTTAGAAGTATACTTAGGTACAACATTGGTAGAGAGTCAGTTGGATGTTTATCCATTCTCTACCACCCTACTAGTTAATGGTTTAATTATCCATAGCTACATGTTTGAATTTGATGCATCTTATAACATTATGCCACTATCTATGCTAAATGAACTATATATAGTAATAAATATAGCATATGGATGATGCCTCACCATGGATTCTATATAATTACTTGTTTTTGCCATGGTTAAAGGACTAGTGGTGTAGCTTACACAATACCCCAATAAATTCATAAGTATGGATGTGATTATTATAGATTATCTATTGAAATGGGGTATGTTGCTATCTAGAAAATGGGATGCTAGTATTTGGGGTAGTGTTTAGATGAATCTATCATATGCCACTATACCTTTGGATGGGAATATGGTTCACCTGAGTTAAGAGCCAAAAATGCTTCATGTCCTATAAGATCCCAAATATCAATTGAATGAAGTGTTATATATGGATATGGACATTATGACTTTTGTGGGGAATGTTGAGTACAAAGAACTACCTCCTAAATTTGGTGTTATAGATGAAGACTCCATCTGGACTATTCATTTTGATAGAGCATGTTCAATTATTATAAATGGAGAAGGGGTTGTATTATATGCACCTAAAGGCCAAGTTTATAGATACTCCTTCTAATTGTCCTTTTAGTGCATAAATAATATTGCAGAGTATGAAGCACTCTTGATTATCCTTAGGATCACTTGTGAGTATGGAATCACAAAGTTACTGGTCAAGGGTGATTCATAATTATTGGTGAAGTAGGTCTGAGCTATTTACACCATGAAATAGAAGATACTGAAGCAGTACCAAAATGTTGTATGGCACTACTTCAAATGGTTTGACACTTTCAACATTAGATATCATGCTCAAGATTTTAACTAGGTAGTAAATATGCTTGCAAAGAGGGCTAAAAAATTTAAAGTTGAAAATAGAAATATCTCATGTGAATATGAGGTGAAGGTGCCAGTAAGGTCTTCTATCTCAAATAACATTGATCATTGGTAAGTATTTGATGATGATGATCAAACAAAAAGGTTTTTTTTTTAATATATATATCTTAGTTTGAAGGAACCATTATAGATCTGGACTTGATGATATAGGTATGTGATGGAAAGCAACCTTGTATGGAAAAGAAGTTATCCAGTTGAAAACTATATTATCCCTATAGGATTGGTTAGTCTTGAAGCATCCTTTGATGAAACTGATAGAATTAAATCTAGAAATTTTTATATATCAAAGGATGTGATTGAGATTAACATTACGATGAAGGACAATCCAAATAAAATCAAGCTTATCACTCACCTAAGAAAAAAATAGAAGGAAACATTTATCAAGATTTTAATTAAGTATCAAGACTATTTAGCATGGTCATATTTAGAGTCGAAGGCCTATAAGGAGGAATTTTTATAGCATGTTATCCCCTTTAAGCCTAGTATAAAACCATTATACAAAAAATAGAGGCTTATCGACCCCATCTCGGTCACCATGATGAAATAGGAATTTAAGAAATTAAGGGATGATGGGATCATTCAACCCATTAGATATTCATTGTGGGTGGCCAATATAGTCCCTAAAAGAAAGAAGAATGGAGACATTCAACTCTATATTTATTTTTAAAATTTTAAAAAGACTTCACTAAAGGATAACTATCTATTGCCTAATATGAAAAACATGCTTTAAGATGTTACTAGTTTTGAGCTATTGTCAACTCTGGATGGATTTTCTAGCTAAAACCAAGTAGTAGTGGAGTATAAAAGGTCTAAGAATACTTTCAATACCCCATGGGGTACCTATGTGTATGTACGAATGCATTTTGACTTGATGAATGTATGTGCCACGTTCTAGAGAGCAATTGAGGTAGCTTTCACTAGGTTAATCAAAAATCTCATTGTGGTATATCAAGATGATGTTATAGTATACTCCAAGAAAAGAGATGACCAATTAGGGAACTTAAAATAGATGCTTATCAGATGTATGGAGTTTATAATCTCAATCAATCTTAGGAAGTAACACTTTGTATTATATAATTAAAATATACTTGCACACATTATGTCTAAACAAGGTGTGATGATAGACCCTGAAAGGGTAGAGGACTTTGACAAGGTACCCATCCCATAGAACAAGAAATGTATTCAATCTTTCTTTGGCCAGATTAACTTTTTCAAAAGGTTTGTTTCCAATTTTTTATAGTTAACTCTACCCATTACTTCAATGTCAGAAAAGGATCAAACTATAAGGTGTGAGGAAAAGTCTACCAAATCATTCTAAGACATCAAGGTAGCTTTAAAAACTACCCTAGTACGTGCCAGTCCTGATTATAGGAAAGATTTCTAGATATTTTCATTTGCATCTAACCATACTTTTGTTATAGTACTACTACAAAATAATGATGAAGGTCATGAGTATCCAATTACCTTTTTTATCAAGGAATTGCAAGAATCTAAGCTGAAATATACCATAATGGAAAACCAAGCCTTTGCTCTCTTTAAGGTTGTCAAATAATTCAAATCTTACTTTCTGAGTTTAAAGATCATGGCTTATGTTCCTCACACTATGGTGAAGTACATATTAACTTAGAATTAAAATACTGATAAAATATGTTGATGGGTCAATAAAATTAAAAAATATGACCTATAGATACAAACTAATAAGTTGTTCAGAGGTATGGGTCTCACCAAGTTGATGACTGAAGCCAACTTCCAAGTTGTAGAGGTGAATAATGTAGAAGGGGTTATTGATAGCCCTAAATCCAAGTACAACCAATCTCCATGGTATAAAGATATAGTCTATTATTTGAGGACTCTGAGTTGTCCTCCCCACTTAGACAAATATCAAAGGAGGACTTTGAAGTTAGTATCCCAAAATTATCTTCTATTATAGCGTGATCTATCTTGGAGAAACCTAGATGGTCTCCTCCTAAGGTTCTTAGTGGAAAATTAGATTCCTAAATTAGTTATAGAGTTACATAGTGGTGTGTGTGGTGTTTAGTTTGATCCCAAAGACATTTCGCATAGGATTCTAAGGGTTGGCTATTGGTGGCCCACTCTATTCAAATATGTTGTTGTTATGGTAAGGAGATGTGAATAATCCTATTGATTCACTAGAAGAATGAAAGTATCTAGATCACTTCCCATGTAATGAATTTCTATTGAAGGACCTTTCAGGCAATGGAGAATGGAATTTATGGGTGAAATACCATATGCTTCAAGTTATGGTCACAAGTACATCTTAGTGGTCACTGATTACTTCATGAAATGGGTTGAATCAATCCCTCCCAAAAAATCAACTCACTACGTAGTCATTGATTTCCTTTTCACTAATGTGATTTGTTGATTTAGAGTGCCTATTAAAATTATCTATGACAATGCCATGTGCTTTAGAGAAAAATAATTAGTTTAATTATGTGAATATTATGAGATTTATCTAGCATATGTATCCAATCACAATCTGAAAGGAAACAGGTAGGCTATGTCTAGTAACAATAATCTATTAAACATTATTAGGACTTTGGATTCTAACAACAAGAAATGGGGTGAGTAGTTAAAGTTTATTGTCTAAACTGACAGATTGAATCCTAAAAGGTTTACTATAAGAATCCCCTTTGAGATTGTTTATGGAGCTCAAGATGTTTTACCACTTAATTTACAATTACTCACTTACTAGTTTATGTAGTAGATAATTAAGGATGAAGAAGAAGTAGACAACTATAGGGAAAGGATCAACCAGATTGTAGATCTTGATAAATCTCATAGATAAGATCATGAAAATAATATAAAATTCAAGGAAAGCCTAAAAAATATCTATGATAAAAAGGTCACCCTGAGGGCTTTTCAAATTGGTGATATGGTATTGCTCTAGGATAGCAGACATGAAGATAAGGGAAAACATGGTAAATTTGATTCCCTATGGATGGGTCCCTACACCATTGATTATCAAATAGGTAACCATAAATTTTATCTCAAAGATATTGATGGATAAATATTAGAATTTATATTTAATGGTAGACACCTCAAGAATTTTTAGATTAAGTCCATGCTAGCCTATGTAAATATGTACATGTTGTATAGTCCCTTTATGTTTTGTTTCCCTATTTAGGGTTGTGTTTTTATAGTTTGTGTTTTTTCATTTTCCTTCCTGATTATCTTAATATGCCTTTTTATAACTTAACTCACCCATGATGTGTTTTATTTACCTTTGTTACAAATTCTTTGATTCCATGGCCCAATAGATACGTGTCTAGTCTGGTGTTCTTTATGTACCCACTAGGGTACACGTCCTTGAAAAAGAGATGATGTTGGAGCCCAAATCTATACCAAGTAATTAATGAATTTTTTATCATCAAAATATTTAGGAGGTTGAAAATCTCTTGTGTTGTGATATCTCTATCTTGGATATTTTGTTGATTTGCCAAGTTTTGTGAGAGCCTATGTTAGTGCATGAAGTTGTACTAGAGAAATTTGGTCCTTATCCATAAAAATGACTAAGTCCATCTTGGGTTGAGTATGAATGTTTATGTCATTAGTCCCATTTCTATCTTCATGTTTTCCTCTGGAAGGTTAAGTTCATGTTCACAATTTACTTAGTCCTTGGTCATGTCTTTGCTTAGTGAAGGTGTTTTTCCCTCAGACATTTTAGGCCTTTTGTATGAACATAATGCTTGACATAAACAAATATTAAATAATTTTGTCTCAAATAAAAATTATGAAGACTTATTCTCATCGAACATTTTGTCTACTACAAAATTTCCAAAATAATTACATATCATTTCAATATTAAGTGTTTTCAGGTCATTTATTTTGAATTTTGGTCTATGGTAAAAGGTCTGAAGGGAATTTTCCCTTTGATCATTTTGCCCACACAAAAATCCCAAAGGAATTATAGGGTTATATTTCCCTTGTAAAATCTCTAAAGAATCATTTCCTTCAAGAATTTTACCTTTGTAAAATTCTTGAAGGGCACTTTCATAAGGCAAAGGACACTTACACAACTCACGAAGGGTAATTTATAAAGATGGAGGACATTTTAAATAGTTCTATAGGAATTGTAAGGTCATTTATTTTGGTCAAAGGTTTCATGGTGGAAAGATTCACTGTGAGAAGATAAAAATATAGCCAAGTCTCTTTGAATACATTTATTTATTGGGTGTTGCTCAAATAAGAAAAGTTTTGGATCCCCAAATGAAATTTCCATGTTGCACCTTCAACGTGTTTGGTGACTGAGGTGAGGAATTACCCGATGAGACAAATTAAAGACATGTAGTTATCTCAAGGGAGTCTTAAGTTTCATCCCATGAAAATGCCCAGGTCAAAATCATCATATTTACAAGGTAATGACTTGTTCAATCCCTTTTACAAGTAATAAGTGCATTTTCAATGATCAAAAGAATCTTGCACCCTTCCCCATTCAATAAGGATGATGCAAAGGTGAAAATTTGGCTGAGAGTCTGAGCTATAATCTAAGTTGGACATGTGGTGGGTCCTTAGGGTTTTATGATTTTTGGGCCCTTTATGGAGATTTCCCACTTATCTTTTGATGAGCAAGGTGAAACAAGGTCCCCAGAGGCTCAAATAATTGGATTCAAAAATATAAGTAATGACATGTGATAGGTTTTTGAGGCTTTTCAATCTCTAGGCCCTTTTTGAAGATTGCCTCACCTTCTCATGGGTAAGGCGTAAAAGTTCTTGAAATCTTGAAAAGTGCTAGAATGAAAAATGTTTGCTTATATGGATCCATATGTTGCAAGGAGTATTGCCTAGCATAAAAGAAACATTTTCACCTTCTCTCTTCTTTTTTGAAGGAAGCTTAAATGATTAAAGGGGGTAATTGATAACTAGCCATTATATTTTGAAGCATTAATGACAACCCTAATTTCAAAATGCAAAGGATTATATCTAATGTAATTACCTTCATTCACATTTATGTTTTACATTCAAAGCTTCTACTTACATGTTTAATATATTTGTTTACCCTAGCTACATACATTGGGAAAGAATGATTATGGTGAATTCTTTAAAGATTTTTAGTTTCAATTACACGAAGCCCTCCAAATTATCAATAAGTGCTCTTCTAGCTTCTTGTATTGTGTTATTTAAGGAAGTTTGAAGTTGTTTTAATGGTGATCATAGTGAGGAATTTATTCAAGTTTAAATTATTGTACTATAGAGATAGGGAGTAATGGCATCATCTTTAGCATTTGTCAAGAGCAACATTGTTTCTATCTTGGATGAAATCAAAGAAACAAATGTTTAGGGGTTAGACTTTTTAGCCTTATTGAATGTCTTAGAGTATCCAAAACCTCTTCTATTGGTTTCAAATCTTGGAATGAGTTAGGTTTCTCCTATGGTAGCATTAACCATTGCTGACCCATACCTAGAATTAGTGATTGCATGTGCCTGAGTATATCAACTAGATATTAGGACTTTTTTTGATAGAAGCCAAATCAATTGTTTGATTTTTCACTCTTGTGGCCCCCAATACCATGTTTTATATTCCTCTCTAGCCTAAAAGTATCACACTCTCCCTAGAAGAATGATAAGAGAATGAAAACATGAATGATAAGACAATATGGGACATTATCAACTCCTGCTAGCTAGTTAAGAAAAGGAAAAAGGTCTCAAGAAAGTATAAGAATTTAAAACTAGAAGAATTAAAAGAATTTCCATAGTATTTGAATTTTATAGGGGCCAACATTTATGGGATGCCCAATATAAATAAATTTGAGCCTTTTATGTTCATAATCCTAATTTGTATGTTATAACAATAGAATAAGGTGGACTAGGCTACCATTTTAAGTGACAACCTGCATGGGCAGATAATGTATCTTTAGGTCAAATTACACTCAAATGAGGTATTCACAGGTACATTTTACATGTCCTCCTACCTAATGTATATCTTGGGACATAATAATACATTTTAGGGGCTCACCAAGAATACCAGTGGGATGAAAATATAGGAAGTTTATCCCAAAATAACTCTTGATGGCTTTAAGAAGAATTTTTGTACAGTTTACAATTGTTTCTTCAATACTATGATGAGTGTCTTCTTTCCTCTCAGGAGCCTTAATAGAATTTCTAAGGTGTCCAGAGACACAATTGATAAGTATGAAGCATCATATATTCAATTCAAAACATTGACTTATGTCAGAATAAGTGGCCACTCAAGGTCTCCTCATAAACTATCAAAATACTTAGATGATAGACAAGTAGTGATGGAGTTGAGCTGGTAGATGGTTACCCTGCATGAGATGATATCAATGAAGAAGATAAACAATCCCTTTAAGTTTCTAGTTGAGATTAGACACTATACATGTCCTTCTATTTCCAAAGCTAAGGGATTGGAGAAAGAGATGGGATAGTATGTGATTGACAAGATGCCACTAAGGCTAAACTATGATATCAGATGGTGGGTGATCATAAGGACTAATGTAATTCTCCATCAATCATATTTTTAGGACATCTAGTCTGATTTTAGTACTAAGGAAGATGTCAAAAAGCTAGATTATATGATACTAAAATTACAAGAAGTTATTACTTGCAGTCATGTTCCCATCCCCAAGGACATGGAAGATGATAAGAAGACATTGTCTAAAGTTTATAATCAGTCCAATATTAAATCCCAAGCCATCTCATAGGTAGACTTCATTGCTAATAAAAATGATTCCATTCCATGAAAATCCATAACCAATCATGAGAAGAACCTTTAGGTGGTTGAAGGAACATGGGGTTAATCTTAGTACTTATGATACCCCTACCCTTTAGGAGCTCAAACAAGTTTAGGAGTTAAAGGGTTTCCTCCTAGATTATAGTGGTGTTCCCTTAGCTCCATCACCAATGGAAAGGGGGAAATGGAAGAGAAATTTTGGTGATGTTGAATTCACCAAGATAATTAATGTGGAGTCCATATCCACATCATGATCCAAGGCAAGATTTTACTTCTCAAAGTTAACAATTATAGCTAAAAATTGGGATAAGATTTCTACTAGAGAGATTACATTGGCTAGTGCCATCCCAATATCCATTGCATTAAATGGAGCCCCAAAAATACTAGCCATCCCCATAGCCATCCTAGTG
The DNA here is from genome assembly GCA_037957365.1 of Torreya grandis. NCBI lineage: Eukaryota > Viridiplantae > Streptophyta > Pinopsida > Cupressales > Taxaceae > Torreya > Torreya grandis. The sequence continues at coordinate 1,964,092 of JARHVA010001591.1, forward strand.
GTCAATCCAATTATTTTTCCACCTGCTCTACTAATACAATAGCTAGCTGTTGTCCCTCCACCAAAAATTTATTCAAGGAAAAGAGGAGGTGAAAAAGAGGTAGAGAATCCCATGTAGAAAAGATTCAAAAGGGATTTGTAGCGTCTAGTTGGGATTCCTAAGAAGAGGAAGGAGATTATGTTCAAGGCCCTACCTTTTAATGAAATCCCCGTGAAGAAGAAAGAGGATCAATCTTCATGTGCTCAAAGGTAGAGAGATATGAGTGATGAATAAGGATAAGATGAAGATATGCCCATTTCTAAGGTGATATATAAGTAATGAGCATTCACTCCTCCACAAGTAAGAATTGAGCAAATAACTCTGAGGGAAAGATCCCAGACCCCAGTAAAGGTCCCAATGGTTAGCTTATTTACAGAAGAGGGTCATTCAGGAGTAAAAAGTAAGGGTAATGAAGAAAAATTTATGGCCTTAATTGACCCTCTATCATTTGAAGATGTTGTATAGTTTGGGGTTAAGGCAACCACTCAAGTTCAGGGCCCTTTAAAAAAAGAGATGATCTCATTAGATATAGAGACATCTATCAAAAATGTCATCATCCAATCACTAGCTAAGTTGATCAAGGTGAAGTTGAAAAGATGAATAAATCTAATGAGAAAGTTGAGGATGAGCAAGAGCAAAATGTCTAAGTCACCACTGCTCCTAAAGTGGTGGTTGAAAAATAAATAGTACAAGCAGATCCAAAAGTATCACAGGTTATCCCTTCCCCTCTAAAGGTGTCAAATTTAGCACTAGAGGAGAAGGAAAGTATAGAAGAAGGTGGGGGAGAAAACCAAAAAATGGGTTAGCCCCCCATATAGAGATAAATAAAGAATTAGAACAACATAATAAAGGTGCTAAGGAGAGTGCTTTAGGTATTATTGCTTCAATTGAAGTACCACAAGGTCTACTTTACATCAAGGTCCATGATCCAACCCATAATAAATGTCCAGAGGTCTTGATTGGTGAAGATTTTCTTAAAATAAACAAGGAGGTCACCATAGCCTCATCTATACCTAAAGCTTAGATAAATAAAGAAGGTGAAATAGGTGTAGAACCTTCTGGTCAGTCCATAAGACAAGGGACCTCTATCGAGAAATTAATGAAGGAGTCTCACCAATTTGGGCTAGATTTTGAAGTTTTGTAGTAGATATAGCCAAACATTAAAAGGGAACTTGGAGAAAACAAAGAAGGTGGTGATGAGTTGGAGAGAGATAAAGAAATCAAAAAATTTGTGTTGAGTCTGTAGCCCATTATTGTGGAACTTCCTACATCAACTAATCTGATGACACCACCTTACAATATATCGAGGCCTGCATCAATGTCCCCTACATTAATTGGATTTTAGACCAGACCCCTTCTCTAAGTTAAAGAATAGGTCAAAGAAAAGGACATCATGAGCAATATTGGGGAGATTTATGTAGTGAATATAACTTAAACATACAAGGCCAAACCCCCCAAGAAGGCCAAGACACATTCCAAAACCACATTCACTACTATAGGAGAAAGGAATGTAGAGATATCCATTCCCCCATAAGATGATTTAAAAAAGGACACTCCCATTGAGAGTTATATTGTTTATAACTATAATCTATGGGATCCATCAAGGAATGAACTAAATCATAGCTCATAGGTTTTGGTGAACATGATGGTTCACCGAATGGACAAAGACAAAGCCACCATGCAGGAGTTGAAGGTATATAATAGGCTATGATCTAATACTTGAAAAAGATATAGAGTGAGTTTAAGGTAGCTCTAACTACTGGTATTGATCTAGATCATTCTCTATTCTTAATAAATTCATTTGATTTTGGACAAATTGATGACTTTAAGTCTAGAAGAAGTGTGACAAAAAAATGGCAAGAAGATTTGTGCACTAAGGCCAAAGAAATAGTCCAATCAGCATTGAAATGCTTGAAAAACATAGTGTATAATTAGAGGGAGTGTGATGCTCAAATGCTTATCTATGAAGTAGACATTAAGAAGTGGGAGGAAATTTATTATAAAATAGATGAGATCTACAAGATGGGCAAAAATACTCTGATAGTTGAGAAGATAATTACTCCAAATGATCACAAGAGTCCTAGAGAATATCAATTGGCAATCAAGCATCAACTAGAAATGCTCAAAGATGGAGTATTCAATTTGAAAGGAGAGGAGAAATCCTTCAAGACTATAATAAAAGAGATAGATATTGCACTTAGGAAGATGGTAAGCCTTGATGGTGTAAGTGATTTGGATGAGGAGGTAGTACACATTGCTCTAAAAAAACTCATTGATGCACCACAAGAGTCCTTTGATGTTGATAAAATAAAGCAATTGGTGTCACTTTAGAAATATTATGACTAGCTTAAGGAGCTCATTAGATGCAAATAGACCAAGCTTCAGAAGATTTCCTTGTGGATTGAAGAATATCAAGTAAAATTAAAATATTAAGTAGGCTTGGATCAAGGAAATCTCACCCTGATGTGGGAAGGATACACAGGGTATAATAATAATTTGGAAAAAGATTCTATCATCTAGATTGAGTCCAAAACATAACAAGATATTTTGGTTTTTTCTAGCTGGCACCACTTCTTTCCTCTTTTTCCTCCCTTCTTATTTTTCTTGTTTCTCACTAGGAAACAATTTTACTTAGCCCATTATTGGCACGCCACTTTTATTTAGTTTCTATATAATCATGAGGATAGGAAAGGGATGTTTTTTTGTATTGTGTAAGAGGACAAAGATTTTATTTTTTCCCTTGTAAGATCTTGCTTCATGTAGATAACTATAAAATATTCCATTGAGGTGGAGGATCAATATTACCATCATCATAGGATCATGATCATATCCAATGATTCATGTTTGTTACAGGGTTTAATAGACTCCATGCCTATGAAGGAATCTTCTGTCTAGAGCATCTTTAGGAATATACTAGGCTTAGCTCAATTATAAAATTAAAAGGGGTCTATCCCTTTACAAAGGTCTATTAAATTTTTGAGTCAAGAGATATAGCCTCAAAGAGTTCTCTCTACGTGATCTTTCTGGTGCCAAATTGATTTCTACTATAAAATCATTGGGAATCTTTGAGAGCATTTGATATTCCTCCCTTGTCACAAAATTATCTTGTATAATGTTAGGCTATTGTGTTATTAAAAACACATTGTATTCATTTTATATTCAATTGATAAATGAAATATGTTCTTGGTTTCCAATATCTTCCTATTTTTGAAGTACAATGTTCTATCTTACATGCTTATTAGATTCGTTATCTAGTGTATTCATATTTATGGTAGTCACTTAGAGATTATATCTAGGTTATAAAGTCCTTTATTCTCTAACATTTTGGAATAGGGTATTGATAGCCTTTTTAAGGGTAGTCTTGGGCTCACATATTTAGCTAGAAGGGGTTCTTGAAGGATAACATCCATGCATGATTTCATTTTCATTTGTTTTAGATCTATAATGCATTTTCTAGTAAAGATGATATAACATTTTATTGAATTTCTTAGTGCTCACTCATTAACCCTCCACTTTATTTTATATTAATTGATAAATCATGTCTTACCCTACATATAACATTCCCTTTATATACCTAAAGTGTTATTTTTATACATATGCATAAACTTTGTGTAATTAACATGTGTTTGCATTTTGTGATTTAAAGCCCAACATTTCAATCCCCTATTCATACCCTCTTTTACTGAACATTATTTAAAATTAAGGTTTTAATCATATTCATATCTTTATTTAGTACATTTTTTCTAACTTATAACATTTACTCATTTCGTGTCACAACCCTTCCCAAGTGGAATGAGCAAGCTTGGTTGTGTTATAGTTAGATTTGTATTCCCTTGTGCCAATAATCCCTATGGAGATTGAATTATTGAATCTTTTCATGTAAGCAAGCTGCCCCATAGGTCCTCTCACCTTGGTTCAAGTAGAGTGAAAATCAATAGGGAAATAACCATACCCTTTGTAGCTACCTCCCAGTCATTTTTATCCATTCAGTCCACTCTTGATGTCAAACTCCTCCTTAACTACAATGGCATTCTAGCGGGTTTTCCATCTTCACTTTCCATTTCTCTCAAGTATGCAAGGTTGATAAAAAGAGGTGTAAAATTTGGAACCAACACATTGAAAATTAGAAAACAATTAAATTAAATCATGTGCAAATGATCCTTAAAGTCTAAAAAGTAATACTAAGAATAATCCTTCAAGAATTCCTTCCAACTAAATCTATAGGCCTAGGACTACCCTTAAAAAGGCTATCAACACCCTATTCCCAAACCTCAAAGTATAAAGGGTTTTATAACCTAGATATAAACTCTAAATGACTACCATAAAGATGAATACACTAGATAACCAATCTACTAAGCATTTAAAATAGAGCACTACACTTCAACAATAGGAAGAGAATGGAAACCATGAATAGATATCATTATTTAGTTTAATGGAAATTGAATATAATTTATTTCAAATAACATATATCCTAAAACTATTCAAGATAACTATGTGACAAGGGAGACATATCCAATGATCTTAAAGCTTGCCAATGATTTTATAGTAGAAACTAGTTTGGCACTAAAAAGGTTACAAAGAGAATTATGTAAGGCTATAGCTCTTGACTCAAAATTTTAATCGACCCTTATAAAGGGAAAAGCCCCTTTACTTATATAATCGAGCTAAGCCTAGTATATTCCTAAAGATTATCTAGCTATAAAACTCTTTCATGGTCCTAGAGTCTATTGAAACTTGAAACATACATGATTCCTTAGATACGCTCATGCTCTTGTGATGATGGAAATATTGATTTTCCACCTTGATAGAATATTTATAATTATCTATGTGGAATAAGATCTCATAATAGATAGAATAAAACCTTTATCCTCATGCATAATAGACAAAAACATCCCTTTCTTATCCTCATGATTATAAAAAAACTAACTGAAAGGTGCATGCCACTAATGGGCCAAGTACCACAATTTTCTAGTAGGAAAATAGAAAAACTAAGGGAGGAAAGAGAAGAAATAAGTGCTAGGTTAAAAAAACCAGAATATCTATTTATGCTCTTGAGTTGATCTGGATGATGGAATATTTTTCCAATTTATTCCTATACCTTGTGTATCCTTCTAGCATAGAGTCAAGATTCCCTTGGTTTGGGCTTGCTTAATATTTGAGTTTTAATTGGTATTCTTCAAACCAGGTGGTAATATTTTGAAGTATGGTTTAATTTAATTTGATGAGTTCTTTAAACTAGTCACAAGACTCTCAAGTGACACTAAATACTTTATTTTGTCAACATTAAAGGACTCTTGTAGTATATCAATGAGGTTTTTTAAAGCAATGTGTATTGTCTCTTCCTCAAAATCACTTGAACCATCAAGGATTGCCATCTTTCTAGGTGTAACATCTATTTATCTTGTTAAAATCTAGATGGACTGATATTATCCTTTTAAATCAAATATTCCATCTTTGACCATCATCATTTGATGGTTGATTTCCAATTGACATTCTCTTGGCCTCTTATGATCATTTAGAGCAATGATCTTCTCAACTATAAAAGTATCTATGCCTATTTTTCAAACCTCATCCATCTTACAATGGAATTCTTCCTAATTGTTAATATTTGATTTATAGATAAATATTTGGGCATCACACTCCATCTTATTATCCACTATACTATTCAATCATTTCAATTCTAAGTGGACTATTTCTTTAGTCCTAGTGTGCAAATCCTCTTGCCATTTTTGTATTTCCCTTCCTCTAGATTTCAAGTCATCAATTCAACTCAAATCAAATGGATCTAATGAGAAGATAAGATACTCTATATAAATATTGGTAGTTAGAGTTACTACCTTGGGCTCACTTAGTATCTATTGTAAGTACTAGATCATAACTTGATTTTATGCCTTTAACTCCTCCATGGTGGCTTTTTCATTGTCCATTTGGTGAGCCACCATGTTCACCAAAACTTGAGAGTTATGATTTATATCATTCCTTCATGGCTCACCTATATTGTAGATATAAATAGTGTAACTCTCAAGGGGAGAGTCTTTCATTAAAACACCTTATTGGGGAATGGTTGTCTCCAAATTTATTTCTCCTATAGTAGTGAATGTGGTCCTAGAGTGTGTCTTGGCCTTTTTAGGGGGTTTGTCCTTATACACCTAAGTGATCTTTACCACATCGATCTCCCAAAAAAATTTCATGATGCCCTTATTTTATTTGACCTACTCCTTAACCTAAAGGATGGGTCTAAAATGAAATCCCATTGATGTAGTGGACATTGATGCATGCCTTGATATAGTGTAAAGTGGTGTCATCGAATTACCTAGTATAGGAAGTGCCATAGGAATGGGATACAAAATCAACATAAACTATTCAATTTTTTAATCACTCTCCAACTCCTCACTAACTTATTTATTTTATTTAGGTCCTCCTTCAAGATTTGGCTTGAATTGTTGAGACTCCTTAAGAAATTTCTCAATGGATATCCCTTGCATTAATGACTAATTATAAGGTTCTAAAACCACTTTACCTTCTTTATTCTCCTAAACTTTAGGTAGAGATGAAGCTATGGTGGCTTCCTTGTTGCCTTCAAGAAACTCTCTACCAATTATGGATTCTAGACCTTTATTCTAGATTGGATCATGAATTTTGATATGAAGAAAGAGACCTCGAGGTAGTTCAATTAAGGAACCATTACCTAAAGTACCCTCCTTAACACCTTTATAGGATTAGTAAAATTCCTTATTTATCTCTATATGGGTGTGGGTACCCATTTTTAGGTTTTCTTCCCCACCTTATTTTATACTTGCCTTATCTTTTGGTGTTGAACTTAACACCTTTGGTGGGGAAGGGAGAACTGGTGATACTTCTCGAGTTACTTGTGGGCCTTTTTGTTTAACCACCACTTCAAGACCAGTGGTGGATTAGATATTCTACTCTGGATCCACCTCAAATTCCTCATCATATTTACTCATTTATTCAAATTTATCTTGATTATACTTTCTTGATGATTGGGTGATGACATTTCCAACAAATGATTATGTGTTTGATGAGGTTGTTTCTTTTTCTTGAGGGGCTTAAACTTGAGTGGCTGCCTCAACCCCATGTGGCATAACATATTAAAAATAAATAGGATTACTTGAGGCCATCCTAATTACCCTTACTTTCCACTCTTGAAGGATCATCTTCTACAAATAAGCTAACCATTTAGACCTTTACTAGGGTCTGGGTCTTTCCCTTGGAGTTCTATGCCCACTTTTCACTTGTGGAAGAGTGAATTCTTCTTGATTCTTCATAACCTTAGAAATGGTCCTATTTTCATTTTAGTATTCTTATTCACTCATATCTCTTAACCTTTGAGCATATGATGATTGATCCTTTTTTCATTTTCAAGGTAAGTTCCTTATAAGGTAGGTCCTTGAATAAAACCTCCTTCCTTTTCTTAGGACTCCAAACTAGAGGCTATAGAGCCCTTTTAAATATTTTTTGATTGGGTTTATCTACCTCTTTTTCACCTCCTCTCTTCCTTGATTAAGTCACTGGAGGAAGGACACTTGCTAGCTATTGTAATGGTGGAGCCATGGGTGAAGTAAGTGGAACAACAGCTGGACTGATTATTGGGATGGATGGTACCATTAGGGATCCCTATAATTTAATGGATATTATGGTGGCATTATCTAATGTAACCTCCCTAATGGGGATATTATCCCAATTCTTAGACAAAATTTTTAACTTTAAGAAAGACATCTCTACTTTGGACTGTGATGCGGATATAGACTCCACATTAGTTGGTTTGGTGAAGTCAACATCACCAACCTTAATTTTCCATGTGCCCTTCATCATTGGTGGTAGAGCTGAGGTAACACTAGTGTAAACTTAGAGGAAACCATTCAACTCTCAAACTTGTCTAAGTTTTTGGAAGGCAAGGGTATTATAGGCACTAAGATAAACCCCATGTTCCTTGAACCATCTGAAGGTTCTTCTCATGATCTCAATGGCCCTCCATGGTATGGAATCATTCTCACCAATAGTGAAGTCCACCTATGAGATGGCCTAAGTTTCAATATGTGATTGATGATAAACTATAGATAGTGTCTTCTTATCATCATCTATATCCTTTGGGATGGGAGCAATATTATAAGTGACGACTTCTTACACTATTATCCTTACATAGTATAGCTTTATAACATCTTCCTTAACAATTTAATCAAACCAAATGTCCTCATAATGTGATTGATGTAGAATCACACCTATTTCTATGTTCAATTTATATGTAATATCATATTTCAACTTAGGTAAAATCTTGTCAATCACATATTATCCCATCTCTATCTCTAATCCATTGGCCTTACTAACAAAAGGACATGAGTAATGTCCAATTTTAGATAAATTTTTTAAGAGATTAATGTAGGGGCACCATTTTTGAACTCAACTCCTTCATTTCTAGTTGATCATCTAGGTATCTTGGTAATTTGTATGGAGACCTCGAGTAACCACTTATTTTGATATAAGTGAACATCCTAAATTAAATATATGAGGCACCATAATTATCAATTATTTCTCTGGATATCTTAGATATCTTATTGAGGCTTCTTAGAGGATAGAAGACACTCATCATAGTATTGAAAAAATAACTATAAACTTTGCAAAAGTTTTGTCTAAATCCATCCAATGTTATTTCTGGCTAAGTCTCATATATCTTCATTCCATTGGGATTTCTTGTGAGCCTATGGAACATCTTATTATGCATCTAGATGTACATTAGGTAGGAGGACATGTAGAATACACCTATGAACTTCTCATTTGAGTGGATTGCAATCTAAAGCTGCATCATCTACCTATGTAGGTTGTCACTTAAAATGGTGGCCCAATCTAACTTGTTTTATTTCTCCAACAAATAGATTAAAATTAAGAACATCTAAGGCTCAAAATTCTCTATGGTGGTTAATCCCATAAATTCTAGATACCATGGAAATCACATACTAGGGAGACTCTTTGAATTTTAGTAGTTTTAGAGTCTTAGACATTCTTGACACCTTTTGTCTTTTTGACTAGTCATTAGGAGTTGACAAATGTCCCATATCATTTTCTCATTATTTTCTACATACTCCTATCATTCCTCTAAGGAAAATGTGATAATTTTAGATGGGGAGGAATCCCAAGCATGGTGTTGAGGGTGAAAGGAGTGAAAGAGCAAACAACTAATTGACTTTCATCAACAACAGTCCTGGTATTTGGCTAATACACTGTAGCAAATACAATTACTATTTTTGGGTATGGGGTAGCCAAGGGAAATGTTACTACAAGGGAGATATAACTCATTCCAAGATTTGAGATTACTAGTAGAGGGTTTGGTTGTTTCAAGGCATTCAAAATACTTGCAAAGACCAACCCATATACATTTGTATCCTTGATTCCATCAAGAATAGAAATGATGTTGTTTTTCATAGATGTTGAAGAAGATGCCATTGTTTCATACATCTCTATTACAATAATTTGAAATTGAACAAATTATTCACTCTAATCACCCTAAAAATAACTTTAAACCTATCAAAGGACACAATAAAACAAGCTAGAATAACACTTACTGATAATATAGAGGGTTTTATGCAATTGAAACTGAAAATATTTGAATAATTTGCTATAATCACTTGATAGATAGCTCAAAAATGGAAGTAGAAGATCTAAATGGAAAAGGTAAATATGAATGAAGGAAAATGCCTTAATTATAATCCTTTACATTTCAAATTGGGGTTGCCATTAATGATTTTAAAAATAATGGCTAATTACCAACTACCCCCTTTATTTTTTAAAGCTTATTTCAAAATAAAAAGGAGAAGGTGAAAATTTTTCCTTGATGCCAAGAAATCATCCTTGCAACATGTGGATCAATATAAGCAAAATTTACATTTTGGTGGTTTTCAAGCCTTTGGAAAATTTTGCACTTATTCACTTGTTATTTCCTTTGGTAGAATAGTGTAATATGTTTCAAGTTACCCATGGGATCTGATAATGCCACATGTCATTAATTTACTTTACAAATCTAGGTATTTAAGCATTGGAGACTATTTTCACCTTACCCACCAAAACATAATTGAAGCAATCTTCAAAAAGGCCTAGAATTTAAAAAACCTTGAGGACCCACCATGTGTTCAACTTAGATGTTATCTCAGATTCTTGGCTAACTTTTTACCTTCACACCATCCTTTTTTATTACAGGGTAAGGTGCAAGATCCTTTGAATCCAAAAAAATGTAATCATTACTTGTAAAAAAAAAATGAAAAAATCATTACCTTATAAATTTAATGAATTTTACCTATTCATTTTTGTAATATAAAGTCTTATAAGTCCCTTAATATAACCACGTGTCTCTCATTCATCTCATCAGGCAATTCCTCACCTCAGTCACCAAAACACATTGAATATGTAACAAGGAAATTTCATCAAGGGCCCCATAACTTTTCTCCTTCAACCACATGGTGACTTTGTAGGGATTTTAGGATTTGACCTTATTGACATTTAAGGAGGTCCCATAGGCCATTAATATCTATTTGAGTCCCTAAGATGATGATACTTGTCATCTTTATATGACTTTTTTATCCTTTTGACATTTCAATGGCATCCTCACTCTGTTAGATCATTTTGGGTGAGTGCCTATGAACCATTGATCATGATCTTTATGATGGAATGATATTGGTTCACTAATCAAAGGATTTAAGACCTTTGATATTCTCTCACACTATCTAATCAAGGGGTATGATGAAGAAAGAGCTGTTTGACCTTCTAAACTTGACTTTTCTTCTTCAAGGATAAGGAAAAGATTTAATGTATGCAAAGAGACTTGGATACATTTATATATTTTCATAGTGAATCTCCCCACCATGGAACCTATTATTTAAAATCATAGAATTAATGTTATAGAATTAGTAGAGCACAGGATCATAAGGCTCTCATGAAACTCAATAAATCAACTAAATACATCGAATAAAGATATCAAAACACAACAAATTTACAACCTCTCAAATCTTTTGACACTGAACAAGGAAAATATTACTTGGTGTATATTTTGGTTTCAACATTGGCTCTTACTCAAGGATGTGTGCCCCCAGTGGGTACACAGAGAACACCATACAAAATGCATATCCATTGGGCTATGGAGTTAAAGAGTTTGTGAAAAAGGCAAGGGAAACACACCATAGGTGAATAAAATCATAACAAAGCATATGAAGACAACAAGGAAGGAAAAGGAAGAAACACAAGTTGTATAAACACAACCCTACATAATGTAACAAAACATAAGGGAATATACAACATGTACATATGTACATAGGTTAGCATGGCCTTAATCTAAAAAGTAATTGAGATGTCTATCAATAACTGGTAGTTCTAAGATTTCTCCATCAAGATTTATAATATAAAATGTATGGTTCCCTATTTGATAGTCAATAGTGTAGGGACCCATTCATAGAGAATCAATTTTACCATGTTTTCCCTTGTCTTTATGTCTACTACCCCAGAGTAAGACCAAATTACCAATTTGAAAAATTCTTCAGATGGCCTTTTTATCAAAAACCTTCTTGATTCTCTCCTTAAACATTAAGTATTTTTCATGAGACTGTCTATGAGATTCATCAATATCTACAATCTAGTTGATTCTTTCCTTATAGTGTTATACTTCTCCTTCATCCTCAGTTACCTTTTGCATAAACTAGTAAGTAGATAATTACAGATTAAGGGGTAAAAAAAATTGAACTCCATAAACAAAATCAAGGGGGCTTCTTCTAGTAGACCTTTTAGGAGTCAACCTATCAACCTAGACAACAAACTTCAATTACTCACCCCATTTCATTTTATTGCCATCTAGAGGCCTAATATCCATCAATACATTATTTTTACTAGAATCTACCTACCCATTTCCTTGTAGATTGTGATTCAAGGAATATGCTAGATCAATCACATAATGTAACTAATTATTTTGATCTAAAGTGCATGGAATTATCACATAAAATTTTGAGTAGCATTCTAACTGATAAATCACATTATTTAAAAGGAAATCAATGACTACCTAGTGGTTTGATTTTTTTATAGGGATTGATTCAACCCATTTTGTTAAGTAATAAATGGCCACTAAAATCCACTTGTGACCAACACTTGAAGCATCTAATATTTCACCCATGAAGTCCATCACCCACTGCCTAAAAGGTCCTTCAATAAAAAATGGTTGTATAGGAAGTGATCCAAATGATTTCATTTTCCCAGAGAATCATTGACACTCTTCACATCTCCTTACCATAGTAGAAAAATATTTGATTAGAGTGATCCACCAATAGCTAGCCCTCAAAATCTTGTGTGCATTGAATTTGGGTGCAAAGTGACCACCACCAACACCACTATAGAACTCTATAACTAATTCAAAAATCTCATGTTCTAATAAACACATTAAGAGAACACCATCTGGGTTTTTACATGCCAGATCATTTTATAATAGAAGATACTTCTAGGATATTAACTTCAAGGTCCTCCTTTGATTTTTGTCTAAATGGGGAAGATAATTCAGAGTCTTCAAATAATAAACTATATATTTGTACCATGGAGATTATTTGTACTTGTATATAGGGATATCAATAACCCCTTCTATATTATTCACCTCTACAGTCTAGAAGTTGGCTTCAGTCATCAGTTTGGTGAGACCCATGTCTCTGACTAACTTAGTATTTTGTATCTTTAGGTTATATTATTGAATTTTATGGACCCATCATCATCTTTTGTGTATGCTTTCATTCTAAATTAATATGTCCTTCACCATAGTGTGAGTAACATAGGCCACAATATTTGAACTCAAAATGTAGGATCTGAACTATTTGGTAGCCTTTAAGAGAACAAAGGCTTGTTTTTTTTATTATGCTATAAATCAACTCAAATCCTTGCAATGTTTTACTAAAAAAAGCAATTAGATGCTCATGAACTTTGTCATTCTTTTGTAATATCACTACAATAATAGTATATTTAGATGTAAATGAAAATATCTAGAAACCTTTTCTATAGTCAGGAATGGCAAGCATCTAGGTAGTTTTCAAGGCTTCCTTGATGTCCTAGAATGATTTGATATCCTTTTCATCCCACTTTAGTATTTTATCCTTTTTTAACATTGAAGTAATAGGCATAGTAATCTCTTCAAAATTGGAAACAAACCTTCTAATAAAGTTAATCTATACAAATAAAGATTGAATACCTTTCTTGGTCTATGGGATGGGTACTTTGTCAATGGCCTCTAACCTTTTAGGGTCTATCATCACATATTTTTTAGACACAATATGCCCAAGTACTTTTGCCTTATGTACTCCAAAGTGGAACTTAATAGGATTGAGGGAGATTATAAACTCCCTGCATCTGATGAGCATCTACTCTAAGTGCCTTAAGTGGTCATCCCTTTACTTCGAGTGTACTGTAACATCATCTTGATATACCATAATGAAATGGTTTATTAACATGGCAAAAACTATGTCTATTAGTCTCTAGAAAGTGGAACCTACAATCATGAAGATAAAAGGCATTCAAATATACACATAGGTGTCCCATGAGGTAGTGAAATTAATCTAAGACATTTTAGAATCCTTCACTACTACTTGATTGTAGCCATAAAATCCATCCAGAATTGACAACAACTTAGAACTAGTAACATCTTGAATCATGTTGTCCATATTAGGCAATGGATAGTTATCCTTTAGTGAAGCCTTGTTTAAATTCCAAAACTCAACACATAGTTAGATGTCTCCATTTTTATTTTTTATAGGTACTATATTGGCCACCCATAATGAATACCTAATGGGTTAAATGATCCCATTATCCCTTAATTTCTTTAGTTTTTCTTGCATCTTGGTGGCTAAGACCGGATTAATAGGCCACATTTTTTGGTAGAATGGTTTTGGATCAAGCTCAAGGGGGATAACATGATGGAAAAAGTCCTCCCTATATGCCGTTATCTATGAATATGACCATGCTAAATAGTCTTGGTACTTAATTAAAATCTTGATAAACACTTCCTTCTCTTGCTTACTCAGGTGAGTGCCAAGTAAGATTTTATTTGAATTGTTCTCAGTCTTAATGTTAATCTCAGTTACATCCTTTGATATATTAATATATTTAGATTTAATTTTTAACTCCATAAAAGGATGCTTTAAGACTAACCAATCCTTTAGGGATAGTATTAATCTTCAACTAGATAACTTCTTTTCCATACAAGATTTCATTTCCATAACATACCTATACCATGTAGTTCAAATCTATAATGGATCCTTAGAAAACATCTGTAAAACATAAAAACCTTTTTATTTTATCATCATCATCATCATCAAATAATTACCAATGACCAATGTTGTCTGGGAGAGAAGGCCTTACTAGCAGCACTACCTAATATTCTTAAGAGGGACTTCTTATTTTCAACTTTAAACTTTGTATCCCTATTTTCAAGTATATCTAACACTTGAATAAAATATCAAGCATGATATTTGATGTTAAAATCATAGAACCATTCCAAATAATCCCATACAGTGTTATGGTACTACTTTAGTCTCTTTTATTTTGTGGTGTAAATAGTTCAAACCTACTTCACCACTAATTTTGAATCACCCTTGACTAATAAATTTCTTAGTCCATATTCGTGGGTAATACAAAGTCCAATTAGGAGTGTTTCATACTCAATAATATTATTTATGCAATCGAAGTCCAATTGGAAGGACTATTTATAAGCTTGGCCATTAGGGGCATAGGAGACAACCCCTACTTAATTTTCAATATTCAAACATGTTCCATCAAAATTCATAGTCTAGATGGATTCTTCATCTATAATACCAAATTCAAGAGGTAATTATTCATACTCAACACTCCCCATAAAATTCTCAATATCTATATCCATATATAACACTTCATTTAACTGATATTTGGGATATTCTAGGACATGAATAATTTGTTGATCCTAATTCAGGTGAACCATCTTCCCATCATAAGGTATAGTGTCATAAGATAGGTCCATCTGAACACTACCCCTAATACTAGTAGCCTATTTTCTAGAAAATAACATACCACATTTCAATGGATAATCTACAAAAACAATGTCCATACTCAGGAATTTACCAAGGTATTATGTGAGCTATACCACCAATCCTTTAACCATTCTAGAAATAGTTAATTATATGGAATTCAAGCCAAGGCATCCTCCATATTCTACATTTATTCATATATAGAGTTCATTAGGCACAACTAGTGGCATAATGTTACAAGATGCACTAGATTCAAACATGTCACTATGGAAAATTAAACCATTAATTAGTAGGGTGGTATAGAATGGGATGGCATCCATCTGACTACCTACTAATGTTGTTCCTAAATACACCTTTAATTGATGTTTAAGGGATTCTTAGGTGTTCTCATTTTCCACAAGGGAAGTGGGAGAAGGCTCAGCTTTAATAATAACATTGGAAGTCATTTTCTTAGGGAATCTCAAATATTAAAAATCTCTTCTCCTATGCTCTGGAATTATGAGCAATCCCACAAAGGGTAATATGACCTTAAACTGACTCTATACATGCACCATGTCAAAGATACTATATTTAGGCAAAGGAGTGTTATTCGATATACTAATGACACTTTCATTTAGGATGCACGCCTCAAGTCTTAGGGGAAAATAAGTATGAGAACCAACACTTTTAACTTCACTCTTCAAGGGAAACTTTTTGGGTTCATCCTTCATTAGAACAATGGATAATAGGGGAGTTTTATTATTAGCCTGGGTACATTTTGTCTTGGCATTGTAAGGTGTAGAACCAAGATTAGTGGAATTTAGAACCTCTTTACTCTATTTGGTATCTTTCTCTTTTGTCTCTACTCTAGGGTTAGTAGAGTCTTTATCCTTTAGAGGAGCATTTTGATCTTTTCTTCTCAAATTCTACTCCTTCTCTTGGGAAATTACTATATGGATCATCAGTTGATGATACTCAACTGATGGAGGTTAATCTCCATATTTATATTTCATCATTTTTCTCAAAAACTCAAAATCATTAATAGGTAATTCATATTCATGCATCATATTTATCTCACAGATGAAGTATGGGGTTAGGACCCTTACCTTTTATAATGCTTTCCAAAATTCTTAAGCAATAGTAACACTCATAAAATATATATATGGAGAGACAAACATCGCATTTTTCTCATTAATTTGGAAATTAAAACACTCATAGGCTATAATATCTTCACAATCAAGATAATTGAAGCACTCGTATCATCTTCTTGGAAGGTGTAACTTTCCATCTCTTGGAATTAAAAAATATAAATGTCATCTTCAATAGATGCAGACTCAAATCCTTTTACACATTGACCATCACTATCAACTACATTACATGGAGGATGAGGAAGGAAACACTTGTCACACTAGTTAATATCAAAGTCAACTACATTGACCTTTGTAGCTAAAGGATCTAGTACTTCCCTTCCATTTTCCTAGTTCTAGTTTCTCTCATGTTTGTCATCCCTTACAAGTCCCTTTATTTATCATTATTACTATCTTGAAAAGTTAGATAACCTTGATCCTAGTCCCTATGATGATTTATTTCTTATCTCTTATGATCCCTTCTATCATCATAGTTATAATAACCTTGAGACAACCTCTTTTATGATCTGGCCAACTTGTAAGAATTTTTTCCATAGTAGTAGCTAGAGTTTTCATAGTTTCCTCTAGATATAAATTCTTATGGGAGATTTGAAGATTTTTTTTATTCACCAATCTGACATCAAACTTTTTGTTTAAAGGCTTACCCATGGCTTTGATATTATTCTCTATTTGGATATCCAAATTAAAGGCCATCCTCATATTTGTGGGAGTTTGTCTCTAAGATAATAGGAAGCCTTATTGTCAAATGTATCATAATATTTGATCAAAAAAGTAGCACCACTAGGTCTAATTTCTTTTGGAATCCTTCTTAACACCTTATTGAATCTATAATTAAAATCCTTAACATACTCATTAGGATTTTTTTTGAAGTTTTGAAATTTGGCAAGTAAGAATCTGGGATCAGTGTTATCACCAAAATGCATCTTAAATGAAATAATAATGGATTTCCATGTGTTTGTGGATCCATCAAGGAGGGATTCAAACTAATCCTAAGCCTCTTCTTCTAGTGTGTTCAAAAATAACTTAATGCACATGTCTTTTAGATCAATTTCATAGTCTTCAATAACATTTAAGAAAGATTTTAAATGTTGTTCCCTAGACATGGAATTGTTCACTTGAAATTTAGGCAATATATTTCTAAATTTAATGGGAACTTCATTATGGAAACTAGGCATACTAGTAAAGTTAATAGGTATAAACCTTGGGATAAAAAATGGTTTGTGTCTATTACCTAGACCTTGATCTTCTTCTTCATTGTCATTGTTTGCATTAAACCTCATTCTCTGATCATGGTCTCCCATCTCTGAATCTAAAGATGAAGATGAACTAGGGGATAAATGTGAATGATTACTGTGAGGAGTACTTGAAGGATGAGAAATAGAATAATGTCTTAATGGCCTTGTACATCGAGAAATACTTATTCATGGAGAAGGAACTTGACTTGTAGGGATCTCAAACTTTTTTGAAGTGCTATAATATCCTTCAACCAAAGGGATATTTGAGAAAAGAGTGTAAATAAAATAGGGGATACACTATTTAGGTCTTACTTGATTGGTTAAGCTTTGGCCTATAATAGGCTTCCACACTTGTCTCCTTTTGGATAGATCTCTTAACTCAATCACAAGCTTCATAGATGGATCTTTCTGAAAGGAAGACCTAGTACCCTCCAAATTTATAGATCTAAAATAAAACTCTTCAAGATAGAGAAGAGTGCATATAATAGGCATTGATATTTAAAATTTTAATGTAACAGAGTTGACACTAGAATAAAAAATTTCTAGACTAAAACAAACAAAACTACTAAGATCAACTGATAAAATGAAAATTTTCAAATATTGAAGATAATTCCAAGAACCTTGTAAAACATCTTAAAATGTATGGGTGAGCATCCCTATTGGAGTCACAGTGCCAAAAAACTATTGGTAATGTTGACACATGAAAGATAGTCAAATCAATCTAGTAAAAACATCTAACTTAATAAGTTGAAATACTCACATCCCTCTGCAAGAATCCTAAATAACACATATGACCAAAGTTTGATCCCCAATAATATCACTAGAAAGATGTTGGTTCCAAGTTCTACAACTCTCTAATCTAGCCTTGTAAACTTGAAGGAAATGGAAAATAATGATGAGAAACTTGCTAGAATGTCATTGTAGATGCAGGAGGGTTTGGCATCAAGAATGGACTAGATTGGAGAAAATGATTAAAAGGAACCGATAAAAGGTATGGTTAGATCCCTACTACTTCTGGCTCTATTTGAACCAAGTTGAGAGGACCTATGAGGTAGCTTGCTCATATGGAGATATTTCATGATTCAATATCCATGGGGATTATTGACATAAAGAGACACAAATATGAGTAGAACATAATGAATCTTGCTCACTCCACTTGGTTAGTGTTGTCACCTAGAATGATAAAATGTACTAGGCTAGACACAAGCTACTAAAGATAGATATGAATGTGATTGCAACCATATTTTTAAAGAATGTTCAACAACATAGGAGCTAAATAAGAGACTGCAATGTTGATCTTTAGAGAAAAAAATGTAGATACATGCTAGGTACACAATGCTTATACATCTATAGGAAAATAACACTTCCAATGTGTAAAGGGTGTGTTATATGCAGAGTACGATAGGGTAGGATAATATTTTTCAAATAATAGAAAAAAATGTGGAGGGTTAACAAATGAGAATAAATAAATTCATTAAACTGGTATATCATCTTCACCAAAAAATACATTATAGACTAAAAACAAATGAAATGAAATCATGCACAAATGATCCTTGAAGTCTAAAAAGCAATACTGAGAATAATCCTTCAAAAATTCCTTCTAATTCAATCTATAGGCCTAGGACTACCCTTAAAAAGGCTATCAATACCCTATTCCCAAATCTCAAAGTAAAAAAGGATTTTACAACCTAGATATAAACTCTAAATGACTAACATAAAGATGAATACACTAGATAACCAATCTACTAAGCATGTAAAATAGATAACTTCACTTCAACAATAGGAAGAGAATGGAAACCATGAATATATTTCATTAATAGATTGAATGGAAAATGAATACAATGTGTTTTAAATAACATACAACCTAACATTATTCAAGACAATTCTGTAACAAGGGAGGCACATCCAATGCTCTCAAATCTTTCCAATGATTTTACAACAAAAATCATTTTGGCACCACAAAGGTTATATTGAGATCATTCTTTGAGGCTATAACTCTTGACTCAAAATTTTAACTGGCCCTATAAAGGGACATACCCACTTTACTTATACAATTGAGCTAAGCCTAGCATATTCATAAAGATGCTACAATGAAAAAATTATTTCATGATCCTAGAGTCTATTAAACCTTGTAACAAACAAGATTCTTTAGATACACTCATGCTCTTGTGATGATGACAATATTGATTTTCCACATTGGTATAATATTTATAGTTATCTACGTGGAATAATATCTCATAAGGGACAGAACAAAACCTTTGTCCTCTTACACAATAGATAAAAATGTCCCTTTCCTATCCTCATGATTATATAAAAACTAACTAAAAGGGACATGTCACTAATGGTCCAAGTATAATAGTTTCCTAGTGGGAAAATAGAAAAAAGAAGGGTGGGAAGAGAAGAAATAAGTGGTGTCAACTCATAAAAACCAAAATAGTTAGTTATGCTCTAGAGTTGATCTAGATGATGGAATATTTTTCCAACTTATTCCTGTACCTTGTGTATCCTTCCAGCATAGGGTCAAGATTCCCTCAATTTGGGCCTACATAATATTTGAATTTTACTCAGTATTTTTCAAGCCAGGTGATAATCTTCTGAAGTATGGTTTTCTTTTGTTTGATGAGATCTTTAAGTTGATCATAATAATTTTCAAGTGACACTAATTACTTTATTTTTTAAACATCAAAGGACTCTTATGGTGCATCAATAATGGTTTTTAGAGTAGTTTGTATTATCTCATCTTCCAAATCACTTTCACTATCAAGGCTTGTCATCTTCCCAAGTGTAGCATCTATTTCTATTGTTTTAGTCTTGAGGGACTGCTCTTCTCTTTTCAAATCAAAGATATCATCTTTGAGTATAGCCAATCAATTATTGATTTATAATTGACATTCTCTAGGCCTATTGTGATCATTTGGAGTAATGATATTCTCAACTATCAAAGTATCTATGCCATTTTACAAACCTCATCCATCTACCATTCGAATTCTTCCTAATTCTTAATGTCTACTTCATAAATAAACATTTGGTCATCACACTCTCTCATATTATCCACTATATTATTAAATAATTTCAGTGTTAAGTTTATTATTTCTTCTACCCTAGTGCACAAATCCTCTTGTCATTTTTATATTTCCCTTCCTTTGGATTTCAAGTCATCAATTTGGTAAATATCAAATGACTCTAATGATAAGAGAGGATACCCTAGAGCAATTCTAGTAATTAGAGTTACTACTTTAGGCTCACTCAATATCTTTTATAAGTAATAGATCATAGCCTAATTTTATGCCTTTAAATCCTCCATGGTAGCTTTGTCCTTGTCCATTCAATGAGCCACTATGTTCACTAAAACTTCTGAGTTTTGCTTTATCGCTTTCCTTGATGGCTCCCTTAGATTTTAGCTATAAACAGTATAACTATCAAGGTGAGAATATTTATTTAAAGCACCATGTGGGGGAATGGATATCTCCACATTTATTTCTCCTATAGTAGTGAGTATTGTCTTGGAGTGTGTCTTGGCCTTCTTTGGAGGTTTGACCCTAATACACCTCAGTGATCTTTACCGCAAAGATCTCACCAATTTTTCTCATGATGTCCTTATTTTATTTGACTTGCTCTTTGACCTAGAGGAAGGGTCTAGTATAAAATCCCATTGATGTAGTGGACATTAATGTAGTTCTTGAAATAGTGTAAGGTGGTTTCATTGGAGTGCCTGGTGTAAGAAGTGACACAAGAATGGGTTGTGGACTCAACAAAAACTATTCAATTTATTCATCATTATCCAACTCCTTTCCACCCTTTTTTTTGCTTTGGGTCCTTCAAGGTTTGGCTCTATTTTCTCCAATACTTTAAAATCTAGCTTGAATTGTTGAGACTCCTTAAGTAATTTATCAATGGAGCTCCCTTGTGCTACTGACTGACCAGAAGGTTCTACAACTACTTTACCTTCTTTATTCTCCTAAGATTTAAGTAGATATGAAGATATGGTGGCTTCCTTGTTGCCTTTAGGAAAATATTTACTGATCATGGCCTTTAGACCTTTATAATAGATTAGATCATGAATTTTGATACGAGGAAAGAGACCTCAAGGTACTTTAATTAAGGAAACATTATCGGAAGTACCCTCCTCAACATCTTAATTGGATTGGTCTAATTCCTTATTTATCTCTATATGGGTGGGGGTAACCATTTGTAATTTTTCTCCCCACATTATTCTATACTTTCCTTCTCCTTTGGTGTTAAAATCGACACCTTTGGAGGGGAAGGGACAATTGGTGATACTTCTAGAGTTCTTTGTGGGCCATTTTTTTCAACCACCACTTTAGGACTAGTCGTAGCTTGGATATTTTACTCTATCTCTACCTCAACTTCCTCATGATATTTATTAATTTATTCAACTTTATATTAATTATCCTATCTTAGTGATTGGATGATGACATTTTCAACAAATGTTTTTATGTTTGATGAGGTTATTTATTTTTCTTGAGGGGCATGAACTTGAGTGGCCACCTCAACCCCAACATACACAACATCCTCAAAATAAAGAGGATCACTTGAGGCTAAGGTTTCTTACTCATTACCTTACCTTATATTCCTAAAGTATCCTCTTATACAAATAAACTAGCCATTGGGACCTTTAATGGTGTCTAGGGTCTTTCCCTTGAAGTTCTCTACCTAGTTTTCACTTATGGAGTAGTGAATGTTCATTGTTTATTTATAACCTTAACAATGGGCCTTTTTTCATCTCAGTCTTCTTCTTCAGTCATATCTCTTAACCTTTTAGCATATAATGATTGATCCTCTTTCCTTTTCAAGGGAAGTTACTTAGAAGGTAGGTCCTTGAATACAACCTCCTTCATTTTTTTAGGACTCCCAATTAGATGCTATAGAACCCTTTTGACTCTTTTTTTCATGGATTAATCTACCTCTTCTTCACCTTCTTTCTTCCTAGATTAAGTGATGTAGAGCAAAATTTACTTCTTTACGAAACTCTACCTTTTCCTTCCATTCAAGAATTCTCTTTTCTTCATTCACTCATTCCCATAGGGCAATCATGAAATAATGGTTACAATTTTATTTACCATGAATTATTTTATCATGATAAACTAGTTGAATATGAACTTTAAACCATCAACAAACCATCATTTAATAATCTGTATCAATATTTGTTTATATATACCCACTTTACCTTCATGACAATATTCACAATACATCAATGCCAAAATGGCCTTTGCATTAGCAATAAAACACAATGATAGATTAGTTAAAAAAAATCCTTATATATTCTTATCCCACTCTCTTTATAACCTTTTTCATACCACTAACTCCATTACTTTCCCACTTACTCCTCATAAGCACCTTTCTAGCTTTTGTCTCCTACTTGCCCTATTTATGGGTAAAGCTCCTTGTTGGAAGCATATGATAAACCTTAACAAAAAATTAATATATATTCAAGGACCCATTTAGGCCATACATTTCCCACCTAAATATTTTGGCGCAACTCTCAAGGCAACCTATACTTACTTCTTTAGGGTTTTCCTCAATTAGCCCTCCATATGAGCAAACCTCCTTAGCATGAACTATATATGTACTTTATATAAAAACCATTAACATTTCCATATACCCATTTATCTCCATAGGTGATTCAATAGTATTTATACCCTCTTCTTTAGATAAATCCACTTCTCATATATCACTTTTACTCCTTTAGCCCTTCTTTAGGCCTGTCACTAGCACACAACCCTATTTTCATACTTATCCATATATTAAAATTATAAAACCCATTTCATAAATTAGGGAACATAATTTTATGCAAGATTATAATTTTTTTGGTTTTTCTAATAGTTATTTTTCTCAAAATGATCAAAACCCTAGTTGTTAGGGTTTAAAGTGACTATACAGGCTAATGGTGTAAATAATTGCATATCTTTCTCTAAAGACCATTTCAAGACAAAATACTAGTTTTTTTAATATTTATCTAGGCATATACAAATTTTTCCATTCAATAATAAAGTTATACAAACCTAAAAATCACTTGCAAACACAAAAATTTAGTCTTGTAACTCTATCTTCTACTAGTAGGAATAAGGGTAATCAAGGTTTATTTGAAAATTCACTATACAAATGTATTAAACATTCATCCAAGGTTGATATAACCTCAATATAACTCTCTCTATTATCCTTTCATCCTAACATACTTCAAACCATGCATTAATTAAGCCTTCCATCAAAGTGACTTACTAAATATTTAACATAGAACATACATAGAGTTGATTTATAGTCAATTTAATTGTTAGGTTCAAACATAAAGATAATTTATTTCAAAATAAATTCTAAGATTATATGGATAATATTTAACACAAAAACCACCTTCCCTTGTACTTGATTTGCTTGATAAGGTTATTTTCTTCATTGTCTATATGTTTGATTGAACATGCACAGGAGCTTTGTCTCAGTCTAGCAAATCTCTACTTCTTGAAACCTTCACCACTAATTCAAAAAATTGTAAAAAATAAACATTATTTCAACCAAATAAAAATCATATTATCAATCATTCTTAGATATACATAGTTTAAATCAAATTCTCAAATTCTAAATAAGGTTATATCATGTTGCTTTAGTCTTACAAACCCAATTCCTTAACAAATTCCAAATATTGTATTAAAGACTCTTAGTTCCTATATAAAAAATGCCATCACACCATAATATTAAGATCATACATAAAAATATTAATGTATTTAAAATACACCAACTTTATTGATTCAACTAATTTCACTGTCTATACAATGACTGAATACATAGTCCTTCATCCCTATTTTAGCCAAAATTCTCACCATTTTACCCTATATGCGTTATTTTATTCACATTTACCCTTTCTCCTACAGATCACAAGCACTATATATCCTTACTACCAATTCAAAAACTCTCAAAAAAGCACTATAATTGTTTCTTGATCAAGAAACCTCTTCAATACTCCTTCACCATATAGGGTGGTGAATCAATATGATTGACCCTTCATATTTACAACATGGCATATGACCAAAAACCATTATATAACCTTTAAACATACCTTATAGGTATATTTAAAACATAAGTTCACAATTACATATCTTTTACACATATTTAGAACAATTAAAACATTATGAAAATTTGAAATTCCCTTTTGGAGGAAAAACTAACTTGAATTCAAATTCAAATTTGTAACTTCTTAAGACACCTTCTACATCATTTTTTAGAATTTCAAGATGCCCCTAAATTATTAAGTCATTCGAGGAATGACACTTTTTGGCTATTTTGTTGGTGGAGCCATAGGTGAAATAAGTGGAACAACAACTAGACTAATTATTAGGATAGTTGTCAGGATGGATGGTAATGTTCGGGCTCCCTATGATGCAATGGATATTGGGGTGGTACTGGAAAATTTAACCTCCCTAGTGGTGATCTTATCCTAATTCTTAGTCAAAACTTTTAACTTCAATAAAGACATCCCCACCTTGGATTGTGACTCCACATCAATTACTTTGGTGAATTTAACATCACCAATCTTGATTTTCCTTTGCCCTTCACCATTGGTGGTGGAGCTAAGGGAACACCAATGTAAACTAGGACGAAACCCTTCAACTCTTGAACTTGTCTAAGTTCTCAGAGAGTAGGGGTGTCATAGGAACTAATATCAACCCCATGTTCCTTCAACCATCTGAAGGTTATTCTCATGATTACTATAGCCCTTCATAGTATGGAATCATTTTCTATAGCAGTGAAGTCCACCTCTAAGATGGTTTGGGTTTCAATATTAGACTAATGGTAAATTATAGATAGTGTCTTGTTATCATCATCCATGTCCTTTAGAATGGGATCAATATTATAATTCATGACTTCTTTCAATATTAGCCTTATATAGTCTAGATTTTTTATGTCTTCTTCAGTAGTGCAATCAGACCAGATGTCTTCATAATGTGATTGATGTAGAATCACACTAGTTGTTGTGTTTAACCTCTATCTGATGTCATAGTTTAACCTGGGTGGCATCTTGCCAATCACATATTGGCCCATCTCTTTCTAAAATTCCTTGGCCTTGGTAATAAAAGGACATGAGTAATGTCCAATTTCAACCAAAAATTTGAAGGGATTATTTACTTTCTTTTCCATTATCATTTCATGTAGGGACACCATTTGCCAGCTTAAATTTATCACTACTAGTTTATCATCCAGGTATCTCTATAGTTTGTATGGAGACCCTGAGTAGCCACTTATTTTGATATAAGTGAACAATCTAAATTGAATATATCAAGTGCCATACTTATCAATTATTTTTATAGCTACCTTAGACATAATATTGAGGCTTCTCAGATGATAGAAGACACTCATCATAGTATTGAAAAAATAATTATGAACCTTGAAATTTTTTTGTCTAAATCCATCCAAAGTTATTTCTAGATAAGTCTCATATATCCTCATTCCATTAGGATTCCTTTTGAGCCCATAGAACATCCTATTATGCACTAGGTTGTACATTAGGTAGTAAGACATGTAGAATGTACCTATGAACTTCTTGTTTGAGTGGATTTCAACCTAAAAATACATCATCTACTTTTACAAGTTGTGACTTAAAATGGTTGTTGAAGACAACTTCTTTTATTTCTCCAACACATAGATTAAAATTATGAACATCCAAGGTTCAAATTTTTGTATGGTGGGCATCCCATAATTTTGAATACCATGGTCATCACATACTAGGGAAATTCCATAAATTTTACCAATTTTAGAATCTTAGACATTATCGACACCTTTTGTCTTTTCTTGACCAACCAATAGGAGTTGACAATGTTCTATATCATTTTGTCATTCTTGTCATTTTTCAATAAATTTTTGTTACTGGACTCAACCTACCCATTTCTTTATGTATTGTTATTAGAGCCATATGCTAGATCAATCCCATAATGTTCACACAATGCAACTAATTATTTTTCTCTAAGGCACATGGAATTGTCATAGACAATTTTTATTGACACTCGAAACTAAAAAATCACATTATTTAAAAGGAAATCAATGACTACCTGGTGGGTTGATTTTTTGGTAGGGATTACTTCAACCCATTTTTTAAAGTAATCAATGGCCACTAAAAGCCACTTGTGATCAGTACTTGAAACATTTTATATTTCACCCATGAAGTCTATCCTCCACTACCTCAAAATTCCCTCAACAAAACTGGCTATAAGGGAAGTGATCTAGATGCTTTCATTTTCCTATAGAATCACTATCACTCTTCACATATCCTTACCAAAGTAGTAACATCTTTGAATATAATGGACCACCAAAAACTAGCCTTTAGCATCTTGTGTGTAGTGACTTTGGGAGAAAAGTGACCACACACATCACTATGGAACTCTATAACTAATTTGTAAATCTCATGTTCCACTAATCACCTTAAGATAACACTATGTGGATTCTTCCATTCCAAATCATCATATAATAGAAGATACTTCTAGGATATTACTTCAAGGTCCTCCTTTTATTTTTATTTAAGTGGGGAGGAAAATTTAGAGTCTTCAAATAATAAACTATATATTTTTACCATGGAGATTGGTTGTACTTGGATATAGGGCTACCAACAACCCCTTCTATAATATTCACCTTTATAACCTAGAAGTTATCTTCAGTCATTAGCTTGGTGAGGCCCATGCCTCTAACCAGCTTAGTAGTTTATATCTCCAAGTCATATTCTTGAAGTTTATTGACCCATCAAAATCTTTTGTCTATGGTTTATTTCTAATTTAATATATCCTTCACCATAGTTTTAGTAATGTAGGCCATAACATTTGAACTTATAATGTAGGATCTAAGCTATTTGGTAGCCTTTAAGAGAGCAAAGGCATGTTTTTCCATTATGGTATATTTTATCTCAAATACCTACAATGCTTTGATGAAAAAGTCAATTGGATTCTCATGAATTTCATTCATCATTATATTTTAGTGGCACTACAACAATAGTATATTCATATGCAAAAAAATATATCTAGAAACCTTTTCTATAGTTAGGATTGGCAAACACCAGGGTAGTTTTCAAAGCTGCCTTAATATCCTAGAATGATTTGGTATCTTTTTCTTCCAACTTTATGGTTTGATCCTTTTTTAACTTTAAAGTAATGGGTAGAGTAGTATCTATAAAATTAGAATCAAACCTTCTAAAAAAATTTATCTAGAAAAACAAAGATTGAATACCTTTCTTGGTCTGTGGGATAGGTACTTTGTCAATGGTCTTTACCCTTTTAGGGTCTATCATCACAACTTGTCTATACATAATGTGCCCTAGTAGTTTTCCATTTTGTACTCCAAAGTGACACTTTCTAAGATTGAGGGAGATCCTAAACTACCTACATTTGATGAGCATCTACTCTAAGTACCAAAGTGGTCATTCCTTTTCTTTAAGTATACTATAATGAACTGGTTAATTAACCTAGAAAAGTCTACATCTATTTCTCTTTGAAAAGTGGCACCTTCATTCATTAAGCCAAAAGGCATTCAAATATACACATAGGTTCCCCATAGGGTAGTGAAAGTAATCTTGGACCTTTCATAATCCTTCACTACTACTTTATTATAGCCAAAAAAGCCATCCAGAGTTGACAACAACTCAGAACTAGTAACATCTTGAAGCATGGTGTTCATATTAGGCAATAGATAGTTATCCTCCAGTGAAGCCTTATTTAAAATTTTGAAATAAACATAGATACAAATGTCTCCATTTTTATTTATTATAGGGACTAGATTGGCCACCCATGATGAGTACCTGATGTGTTGAATGATCCCACCATCCCTTAATTTATTTAGTTCCTCTTGCATCTTGGTGGCCAAAATGGGATTAATAAGCCACTATTTTTGGTGGAATGGTTTTGTACCAGGCTCAAGGGGATAACATGATGGAACAAGTCCTCCATATAGGTTTTTATACTTGAATATGATGATGATAAATGGTCTTGATACTTAATTAAAATCTTTATAAACATTTCCTTCTCTTTATTACTTACGTGAGTGTCAATCAATATTTTCTTTAGATTATCCTTAGTCTTGATTTTAATCTTAGTTACATCCTTTGATATAAAAATATCTATAGATTTAATTATATCATCTCCATCAAAGGACACTTCAATACTAGCAAATCTTCTAGGGATAATATTAGTCTTCAATTAGATAAATTATTTTCCATACAAGATTTATTTTCCATCACATACATATACCATGGAGTCTAGATCTATAATGGCTCTTTTGAACTCATCTGTACAACATAGAAACCTTTTTATTTGATCATCATCATCAAAGACTAGCCAATGACCAATGTTGTTCAAGATAGAAGGCCTTACTAGAACCTATACCTCATATTCAAGAGAGGGACTTCTATTTTTAACTTTAAAATCCACATCCCTATTTTAAATTATATCTACCACTTGATTAAAATGTCAGGCATGATATTCTATGTTAAAAGCATCAAACCATTCCAAAAAATCCCATATATCATTTTGATACTAATTTAGTCTCTTATGTTTTATGGTGTAAATAGCTCAGACCTACTTCACCACTAGTTTTTAATCACCCTTGATGAATAAATTTTTGATTCCATATGCATGGGTGATCTAGATACTAATCATGAGTGATTCATACTCAATAATATTATTTATTCACCCAAAGGCCAATTGGAAGGAGTATTTGTAAGCTTAGCCATTAAGGGCATTGAAGATAACCCATTCACCATTTTCATTATTCAAACATGCTCCACCAAAACGCATAGTCCATATGTAGTCTTCATCTATAATACAAAATTCAAGAGGTAATTCCTTATACTCAACACTCCTCACAAAATTCTCAATGTCCATATCCACATATAATACTTCATTCAACTAATATTTGGGATCTTTTAGGACATAAATAATTTGTGGCTCCTAATTTAGGTGAGCCATACTCCCATTGAGAAGTATAGTGGCATAGGATGGGTCCATTTTAACACTACCCCCATTACTAGTAATGCATATTATGGATAACAATACACCCCATTTCAATAGATAGTCTACAACAACAATGTCCAAATTGAGGAGTTTACCAAGGTATTATGCAAGCTACACCACCAATCCTTTAACCATGCCAATAATAGGTACTTATATAGAATCTATGGAGAGTAATCATCCATATGCTATAGTTATTCATATATAGAGTTCATTTAGCATTGACAATGGCATAATGCTATAAGATGCACCGGAGTCAAACATGCAATCATGGATAATTACACCATTAATAAACAAGGTGGTACAGAATGGGTTAACATCCATCTAAATATCTACCAATGTTGTTCCTAAATACACCTCTAAGTGATATTCAAGGGATTATGAGGTGTTATCACTTTCCAAAGTGGAAGTGGGAGAAGGCTCAAATTCAACAATCTCATTGGTAGTAATTTTCTGAGTGAATTTAAAATATTCAAAATCTCTTCTCCTATGCTTTGGAATTATGAACATTTCCAAAAAGGGTACTATGACCTTTAGTTGACTCAATACATGGGCCGTGTCACAAATATCATATTTAAGCAAAGGAGTGTTAGTAGGTAGACTGATGACACTTTCATTTAGGATACACCCCTCAAGAGCTAGGGGAAAGAAGTAGGAGAACCAACACTTTTAACTTCACTCTTCAAGGGAGGATTCATGGGTTCATATTTCTTGTGAATACTAGATAATAGGGAAGTTCTATTCTTGGTCTGGGTACCTTTTAGATTCGAATTGTAAGGTGCAAAACTAGGCTTGGTAGAATTTGGGACCTCCTTACTCCCTTTGGTATCTTTCTCTTTTGTCTCTACTTTAGGGTCAGTAGAGTCTTTACCAGTCAGAGGAAAATTTTGATCTTTTCTTCTCAAATTATAATCCTTCTTATCTTGGATAATTTATACATGGATAATCAATTACCAATCCTCAATTGATGGATGTGAATCTCCATATTTCTCTTTCATCATTGACCTTAGAAACTCAAAATCATGAATAGGTAATTCATATTCATGCATCATATTTATCTCACAGATGAAGTCTAGGGTTGGTAACCTTACATTTTTAAATGCTATCCAAAAATCTTGAGAATTTATATTTCTCATCATATTTATAGATGGAGAGGTAACCATCACATTTTTTTTATTAATTTTTAATGTAAAACAATCATAGGCTATAATATCTTCACAACCGAGAATAGTTGAAGGAATTGCATCTTCTTCTTGGAAGGTATAACTTTACATCTCTTAGAATTCAACATTATAAATTTCATCTTTATCAAATGCATATTTAAATCCTTTTTCACCTTAACTATCACTATCAGTTGTATTACATGGAGGATGAGGAAGGAGGTACTTTTCACACTAGTCAATATCAAAGTTGGCTGCATTGACCTTAACAGCTAAAGGATTTGGTACTTTCCTTCCACTTCCCTAATTTTAGTTTCTCTCATGATTATCATCCCTTACAATTCCATTTCCTTTGTCATTATTCCTACCATGTAAATCTGGCCAACCTTGACCCTAGTCCCTAGGATGATTTCTTTCCTCTCTCTTGTGATCCCTCCTATCATCATGGTTAACATAACCCTAAGATAGCCCCTCATTTGTTGTGGCCAACATGTAAGAAATTTATTTCACAATAGTAGCTAGAGTTATCATAGTTTCCTCTAGATCTACATTGTTATGGGAAGCTTGAGGATTTTCTATATTCATGAGTTTGACATCATCCCTCTTATTCAAAGGCTTACCCATAACTTTTATATTATTCTCTATTTGGATAGCCAAATTAAAGGCCATCCTCAGATTTGTGGGAGATTTGTCTTTGAGATAATAGGCTATCTTCTTGTCAAATGCATCAAAATATTTTATCAAAGAATAATCAACATTAGGTTTAATGTCTTCTAGTAGCCTTCTCAATACCTTACTGAATCTAGAATTAAAATCCTTAACTCACTCATTAGGAATTTTATTGAGGTTTTCAAATTTGGAAAGAAAGAATTTGGGATCAATTTTATCACCAAATTACATCTTAAATGCATCAATAATTTATTTTCATGTGTCTATGGATCTATTAGGGAGGGATTTAAACCACTCCTTAGCCTCTTCTTCTAGTGTGTTCAGAAAGAGCTTAATGCACATGTCTTCTAGATAAATTTTATAGTCTTCATTAACATTTAATAAATATTTTAAATATTATTCCCTAGACATGGCATTGTTCTTTTGAAATTTAGGCAATATGTTTATAACTTTAATGGTAAATACATTAGGGAAACCACGCATACTAGTAAAGTTGATAGGTCTAAACCTTGGGATCACAAATTGTCTATCTATTAGCCAAACCTTGATCTTCTTCTTCATTGTCACTGCCTACATTAAACCTCCTTCTTCACTGATTATGGTCTCCCATCTCTAAATCTGAAGATGAATATGAACTAGGGGGTAATTGTGAATGAATAATATGAAGAGGACTTAAAAGAGGATAAATATAATAATGCCTTAATGGTATTATAAGAGGATAAATACTTTTTTTTGTAGAAAAGGGGCTTTATTTGTAGAGAGCACAAATTTCTCTAAATTTATTTGATATCCTTCAACTAGAGGGATATTTTAGAAGAGAGTGTAAATAAAATGGGTGAAAAACTATTTAGGTCTTACTTGATTGCCTAAGCTTTAGGTTACAATAGGCTTCCACACTTGTCTCCTTTTGGATAGATCTCTTAACTCAGGGACAAGCTTCTTAGATGGATCTTTATGAAAGGAATACCTAGTACCCTCCAAATTTGTAGATCTAAAATAAAAATCTTCAAGATAGAGAAGAGTACATGTAATAGGCACTGATATTTAAAAATTTAATGTGACAAAGTCACCACTAGAAGCAATAACTTCTAGACTAGAACAAATAAAACTAATAACAACAACTTCTAGAATGAGACCTTTCAAATGTTAAAGATAATTCCAAGAACCTTTTAAAACATCTTACAACATAGGGGTGAACATACCTAGTGGAGTCATGATGCCAAAAAAATGTTGGTGATGTTGACACATGAAAACTAGTCAGATCAAAATGTAGTAACAATGAATAACTTAACAAGGTGAAATACTTAGGGCCCTCTACAAGAGTCCCTAATAACATAGGTGACTTGGGTTCGATCCCTAGCAATGGCACCAAAAAGATGTTGGTTCCTAGTTATACATCTCTCTAATCTAGCCTTGCACACTTAAAGAAAATGGAAAACAATGATGAGAAACCCTCTAGAATATTATTGTGCTTTGGGGAGGGTTTAGCATCAAGAATGGACTAGATTAGAAGAAATGACTAAGATACACCTACAAAGGGTATGGTTAGCTCCTTGATACTTTAGGCTCTATCTAAAGCAAGGTGAGAAGACCTATGACATAGCTTGCTCACATGGAGATATTTTATGATTCAATCTTCATGGGTATTATTGGCACAAATAGACACAAATATAACCAAAACACAACTAATCTTGCTCACTCCACTTGGGAAGGGTGTCACATGGAATGAGAAAATGTTCTAGGCTAGACACAAGCTATTAAAGATAGATATAAATGTGATTAAAACCTTAATTCTAAATAATCATAAACAATAGAGGAGTTGAATAAGAGATTATAATGTTGGCCCTTAAATCATGAAATGAAGACACATGCTAAGTACACAATGCTTATACATCTTCAGGCAAAGAACACTTTAGATATGTAAAGGTCATGTTATATATAGGGTAGGATAGGGAAGGACAAGATTTTTTAGTTAATATAAAATAAATTGGATGGTTAACAAATGAGCACAAAGAAATTCACTAAATTGCTATATCATCTTCACTAACAACTACATTATAGATCAGAAACAAATGAAATGAAATCATGCACAAATGATTCTTGGAGTCTAAAAACTAACATTGAGAATAATCCTTCAATAATTCCTTCCAATTGAATTTGTAGGCCTAGGACTACCCTTAAAAAGGCTATCAACATCCTATTACCAAATCTCAAAGTAGAAAGGATTATGCAACCTAGATATAAAATCTAAATGACTACCATAAAGATGAATACTCTAGATAATGAATCTACTAATCATGTAGAATAAAGCACTGCACTTCAACAATAGGAAGAGAATGGAAACCATGAACATATTTCATTAATCAATTGAATATAAACTAAATACAATGTGTTCTGAATAACATATAGACTAACAATATGCAAGACAATTCTATGACAAGGGAGACATATCTAATTCTCTCAAATCTTTCCAATGATTTTAAAGTAGAAATTAGTTTGGCACCACAAAGGTTACAAAAAAATAATTCTTCAAGGATATATCTCTTGACTCAAAAAATTTACCAATCCTTGTAAAGGGACATACCCCCTTTACTAATACAATTGAGATAATCCCAACATATTCCCAAAGATGCTTTAGTTGGAAAATTATTTTATGGGCCTGGAGTTTGTTAAACCTTGTAACAAACATGATTCATTAGATATGCTCATGCTCTTGTGATGATTTAAATATTTATCTTCCACCTCGGTAGAATATTTATAGTTATATACGTGGAAGAAGATCTTGCAAGGAACAAATTAAAACCTTTGTCCTCTTACACAACAGACAAAAACATCCCTTTCCTATGCTCATGGTTATGCAAAAAATAATTAAAAGGGATGTGCCACTAATAGGCCATGTAATATGGTTTCCCAATAGAAAAAGAGAAAAAATAAAAAGGGAGGGAAGATAAGAAAGAAGTGGTACCAGCTAAAAAAAACCAAAATATCTAGTTATGCTCTAGAGTCGATCTAGATGATGTAATATTTTACCAACTTGTTCTTATACCTTGTGTATCCTTGTAGCATAAGGTTGAGATTTTCTTAGTCTAAGCCTACTTGATATTTTAATTTTACTTTGTATTCTTTAGTCCAAGTGGCAATCTTTTGAATTATGCTTTTTATTTATTTTATGAACTCTTTAAATTGGTCACAAGAATTTACAAGTGACACCAACTTCTTTATTTTATCAACATCAAATGACTCTTTTGGTGCATTAATGAGGTTTTTCAAAGTAGTGCATATTGTCTCTTCCTCTAAATCACTTTCACCATCAAGGCTTTCCATCTTCCTAAGTGCAACATCTATTTCTCTTGTTATAGTCTTGAGGGACCACTCTTTTCCTTTTAAATCAAAGATGCCATAGTTTAGCATCGCTAATCCATGATTGATTGCCAATTGACATTCTCTGGGCCTCTTATGATCATTTAGAGTAATGATATTCTCATATAACAAAGTATTTGTGCCCATTTTTCAAACTTCATCCCTATTTCACTAGATTTCTTCTCAATTCTTAATGTCCACTTCATAGATAAACATTTGGGCATCACATGTCCTCTTATTATCCACTATATTATTCAAGTATTTTAATTCTAAGTGGAATATTTCTTTATCCCTGGTGCACAAATCTTCTTTCCATTTTTTATTACCCTTCCTCTAGATTTAAAGTCATCAATTTAGCTAAAATAAAATGAATCTAATGAGAAGAAAGGATGTTTTAGAGTAATACTAGCAGTTAGAGTTACTACCTTAGGCTCACTCAATATCTTTTTCAAGTACTAGATCATATCCTAATTTTGTGCCTTTAACTCCTCCATAGTTGCTTTGTCCTTTTTTATTCCATGAGCCACCATGTTTACCAAAACTTGTGAGCTATGATTTAGCTCATTTCTTGATGACTCCCCTAGATTGTAGCTTTAAATAGTGTAACTCTCAAGGGGAGCATATTTATTTAAATCACCTTGTGGTAGAATGGTTATCTCAACATTTATTTCTCCTATAGTAGTGAATGTGGTCCTAGAGTATGTCTTGGCATTCTTAGGGGGTTTGACCTTTATACACCTGAGTGATCTTTACCACATAAATCTCCCTAATTTTTCTCATGATGTCCTTTTATTTGACCTACTCCTTAACCTAGAGGAGGGGTCTAGTCTAAAATCCCATTGATGTAGTAGATATTGATGTCAGCCTTGAGATAGTTTAAGGTGGTGTCATTAGAGTACTTATTATAGGAAGTGCTATAGGAATGGAATATGGAATCAACATAAACAATTCAATCTCTTCATCACTTTCCAATTCCTTGCCACCTTATTTGTTTGCTCTAGGTCCTCCTTCAAGGTTTGGCTCTATTTGCTCCAATACTTCTAAATTTGGCCTAAATTGGTGAGACTCCTTAAGCAATTTCTCGATACATCTCCCTTGTGATACTAACTAATTCGAAGGTTCTACAACTACTTTAACTTATTTATTCTCCTAAGCTTTAGGTAGAGATGAAGCTATGGTGGCTTCCTTGTTGACTTGAGGAAAATCTCTTCCAATCATGGCCTCTAGGCCTTTATATTGGATTGGATCATGAATTTTGATACAAATAAGGAGACCTCAAGGTAATTCAATTAAGGAAATATTACCTAAATTACCCTCCTCAAAACCTTTATTATATTAGTCCAATTCATTATTTATCATTATATAGGTGGGGGTGCTTATTTTTATGTTTGCTCCCCCACCTTATTATATACTTTCCTTCTCCTCCGGTGATGAATTTGACATGTTTGAAGGGGAAGGGACAACTGGTGATACTTTTGGAGTTGCTTGTGGGACTTTTTTTTCAACCACCACTTCAAGACTAGTGGTGGCTTGGATATTTTGCTTTGGCTCCAACTTAGCTTCCTCATCAAATTTATTCATTTATTGAACTTTATCTTGATTAAATTGGCCTGGTGATTATTCATTGACATTTTCAACAAATTTTTATGTCTAATAAGGTTGCTTCTTTTTCCTGAGGGGCCTGAACTTGAGTGGCTACCTCAACCCCAACCTACACAACATTTTTAAAATAGATAGGATCAATTGAGGCTAGGTTTTATTCCTCATTACCCTTACTGTCCACTCTTGAAGGACCCTCTACTACAAATTAACTAACCATTTGGACCTTTTTTAGGGTCTAGGGTCTTTCCCTCAAAGTTCTCTACCTAGTTTTCACTTATGGAGGAGTGAATGCTTATTGTTTCTTTATAACCTTAGTAATGGGCCTATTTTCATCTGAGTCTTACTTCTTCCCTCATATATATTAACCTTTGAGATTATGAGGATTGATCCTCTTTCATGGTCAATGGAAGTTCCTTACAAGGTAGGTCCTTGAATACAACCTCCTTCCTTTTCTTAGGACTCCCAATTAGAGGCTACAAATCCCTTTTGATTCCTTTTTGCTTAGGTTTCTATACCTCTTATTCACTTCCTCTCTTCCTTGAGTAATTCATTGGAGTAAGGACACTTGTTGGCTATTGTGTTACTAGAGACATGGGTGAAGCAAGTGGAATAAAAATTGGACTAATTATTAGGATGTCTATTAGGATGGTTGGTATCATTGGGGATCCCTTTGATGCAATGGATATTGTGGTAACACTAGACAATATAACCTCCCCAACGGTGATCTTATCCTAATTCTCAACCAAACTTGTTAAATTTGAGAAAGACATCCACACCTTGGACTATGTTGTAGATATAGACTCCACATCAAATGGTTTGGTGAATTTAAAACCACCAACCTTGACTTTTCCTTTGCCCTTCACCACTAGTGGTGGAGCTGAAGGAACACCACTATAAACTGGAAGGAAACCATTCAAATCTTGAACATGTTTGAGTTTTTGAAAGGGTATGGGTTTCATAGGAACTAAGATCAACCCCATGTTCCTCCAACCATCTAAAGGTTCTTCTCATGATCACTATGGCCCTCCATGATATGGATTCATTTTTCCTAGTAGTGAAGTCCACTTGTGAGATGGCCTAGGTTTAAATATTGGACTAATGGTAAATAGTATATAGTGTCTTATTATCATCATCCATGTCCTTTGGGATGAGAGCAATATTATACGATATGACTTCTTGCACTAGTAGCCTTTTATAGCCTAGATTTTAGATGTCTTCTTGGATAATATAATCAAACTAGATGTCATTTTAGTTTGATTGATGTAGAATCACATTGGTTATTATGTTCACCCTCTATATGATATCATAGTTCATATTATGTGGCATCTTGTCAATCACATATTGACCCATCTCTTGTTCTAATCCCTTAGCCTTGGTAATAAAAGGACATGAGTAATGTCTAATTTCACTCAAAAATTTGAAGGGATTATTTACCTTCTTTGCCTCTATCATTTCATTTGGGTTCACCATTTGTCAGCTAAACTCCATCACTACTAGTTAATCATCTAGGTGTGTAGATAGTTTGTATAGAGACCTCAAGTAGCCACTTATTTTGATATATGACGTGCCATACTTATCAATAGTTTCTCTAGCCACCTTAGACATCTTGTTGAGGCTTCTTAGAGGATAAAATACACTCATCATAGTACTAAATAAATAATTATAAAATTTGTAGATGTTTTGTCTAAATCCATCTAAATTTATTTATGGATAAGTCTTAAATATCCTCATTCCACTAGGATTCATTTTGAGCCCATGGAAAGTCATATTTACACCAGGATATACATTAGGAAAGAAAACATGTAGAATTTACCTGTGAACCTCTCATTTGAATGGATTGTAACTTGAAGCTACATCATCTTCCTATGTATGTTTTCAATTAAAATGGTGGCCCAATCCAAATTCTTTTATTAATCCAACACACATATTAAAATTATGAACATCCAAGGCTCAAACTTATTTATGGTGGGCATCCCCTAAATTATGGCTTCCATAGTAATCACGTATTGGGCTAATTCCCTAAATTCCATTAGTTTTAGACTCTTGGACATTGTCAACACCTTTTGTATTTTCTTAACTAGCTAACAAGAGTTGAAAATGTCCCATATAATTTTATCATTCTTATTTACATACTCTTAGCATTCCTCTAGGGAAAGTGTGATACTTTCATGCCAAGAAGGAATCCCAATCATGGTGCTGAGGGCTAAAGGATTGAAAGAGAAAACAACTAATTGACTTTTGTTGACAACAATCTTGGTATCTAGTTGATGCACTCTAGCATATACAATTACTAGTTCTAGGTATAGGGTAGCCAAGGGAAATGTTGCTGCAGGGGAGATATAATTCATGCTAAAATTTAAGATTACTGGTAACTGATTTGGTTGATTTAAGGAATTCAACAAAGTTATAAATTCTAACCCTTGAACATTTGTATCCTTGATTCCATCAAAAATATAAATGATGTTTTTTTTCATAGATGTTAAAGAAGACACCATTTTTTCCTATCTCTCTATTACAATACTTTGAACTTAAACAAATTATTCACTCTAATCACCCTAAAAATACATTCAAACCCCATTAAAGGAAATAATACAAGGAGCTATAAGAACACTTACTGATAATTTGGAGGGTTATATGTAATTGAATCTAAAAATCTTTGAAGAATTTTTCATAATCACTTACTAGACAGAGAACTTTCACACTTCATGTAGCTAAGGCACACAGATAGCTCAAAGACACAAGTAGTATCTTTGAATGTAGAAGGTAAACATGAATGAAGGAAAATGCCTTAGTTATAATCTTTTGCATTTCAAATTAGGGTTTCCATTAATGCTTTAAAATATAACATCTCATTAATAACTACCCCTCTTAGTCATTTAAGATTATTTCAAAAGAGGAAGGGGAAGGTGCAAATGTCTCCTTAATGTTGTGTAATCCTCCTTGCAACACATGGATCCATATAATTAATATTTACATTTTGGTGATTTTCAAGCCTTTGGGAAATTTTGCACTTGTTCACTTGTTATTTACTTTGGTACAATAGTGAAAAATGTTTTGAGCTACCCATTGGATCAGATAATGCCACATGTCATTCATTTACTTTATAAATCTAGGTGTTCGAGCCTTGGAGATCTTTTTCACCTTACCCATCAAAAAAAAAGTAAGGAAATTTTCAAAAAGGGCCTAGAGTTTATAAAACCCTGAGGTCCTAACATGTTTCCAACTTAGATGCTATATTACATTCTTGGCCAACTTTTTACCCTTGTACCATCCTTCTTGATTATAAAGAAGGGTGAAAGATCCTTTCAATCCCTAAAAATGCACTCATTACTTGTAAAAGGAAATGAACAAGTCATTACCTTGTATATTTGCTGATTTTGACTTAGGTATTTTCTCAAGATAATGTTTTATAATTCCCTTGAGATAACCACATGTCTATCATTTGTCTCATCAAGAAATTATTCACTTCAGTCATCAAAACACGTTAAAGATGCAACATGGTAATTTCATATAGGGCCCCAAAAATTTTCTCTTTCAACCATATGGTATATTTGTGAGGCTTATAGTATTTGAACTTTTTTACCTTTGAATAGGTCCCATGGGTTGTTGATATTTTTTTGAGTTCCTAAGATTATGACACTTGTCATCTTCATGGGACTTCTTTGGCCTTTTGACATATCAATGATGTCCTCACTCTATCAGATCATTTTCAGTAAGTGCCCATGAACCATCAATTATGATATTTGTGATGGAATGGTATTGGTTTATGGAGTGAAGTATTTAAGACCTTCTAGCTTCTCTCATGACATTTGATCAAGGGGTGAGATAAAGAGAGAGGTATTAAATCTTTTAAACTTGACTTTTCTTCTTCAATAACAAGGCAAAGATTTAATATATGCAAAGAGACTTGTATAAATTTCTATATTTTCATAGTGAATATCCCCACCATGGATCCTATTATTTCAAACCATAGATTGAATGTTAAATAATTAGTAGAACACAGGTTCATAGGGCTCTTATGAAACTTAGTAAATCAATAAAATACCTTGAATAGAGATATCAAAACATAATAGATTTAAAACCCCCCAAAATTTTGATGATGAACATGGACATATTACTTGGTGTAGATTTGGGCTCCAAAAATAATGTTGGTTCCTCATTTCCATTTCACCATGCTTTCATCCTTTTTGTCACAGATTGTTTATGGGCTCATATGCTCTAATCATGGAAAAAATCATGGCAATTACTATCACCACCCCATGCATCTATGGTGGAAGTAAGGTATGTGAGATGGAATTTGAAGGAATAATTTCATGGGATTGATTGAAAAATATTATCTATATTCCATCTAAATAGTTCTTTGGTGTGGTTTTATTGGTCCTAGGATTGGATTTTATCATGTAGGGTGTTTAGTGTCGAGTCAATTCTAAGGTGGTAGTAGTCTTCATGTTAAATTTGATGGTACTAATGTTATATTATGAGGTAGTGGTGAATATTATTTATTTATATGTAAGGCTTTAACATCATGTGGGGTTGGTGAAAAATATTGTGATGCATGACCTAACCCCCTTCCTAACTTGATATTTACAAGCATGGAGGTTTAGGTCTAGTTCTTGTGTTAGCCTTTCAAGCTCTAAAAATGTGTTTCATGGTTATTATAATTTTTTTGGAAGAACTGAGGAAAAAGGTTAGCTTGTCAAAACCTTTGGAAGGGTAATTCTTATCCAAGCTAATTATGGCTTAGTTGCCAAGTTTGATTCCCAAGATCTCTCAATAGAGGGCCATCCACCATGACAAGTTAAAAATTGAAGCTATCAATAAATTAGTTAAATTTATTTATTATGGTTAGGTTATAGCTCCACATTAGTTCAACAAGATAAAAAATTTGGAAGTTACTCTAGATAATCTTATTTTCACCAACTCACTGGCTCCTAAAATAGTTCGTAAAGGCTTGTAGAAGTAACATAAGTGTGAGGTCCTTGTGAAAGTTGAATAAAATGCCTACAGGGGTAGGGATATCATTTTTTTAGAAGATGTTGATGATTAGGTGTAGAAAATCATTAATATTTGATGCTTTCATGTGTTTTTATGGTTGTTTATCTTCTATTATTGGTCTTCAGTGGGTTTTTGCTTTGTGTCTCTTGGTCTCTAGTGCTGGGTACTTGTTTCCCCTAGTTTTTTTTGGGGTTGTTTATGGACATTATATGTTAGCATTATTTAGGTATTTTATGGTCTTTTGTATATGCCTATGGTGGTTAGTCATTTTTAATAATTTTTTCTTCAGTTGAGGGCTCTAATAAAACCATGTATCTGTAAAAAAATAGTGCAAATAAAACTATCATTCTTAAGATTCTAGTGCCTGACTCAAAATACCATAAATGTAGTTGTGATTCAGGGTAATTAAAATGCATATACCTAAAAATTATGCTTTAAAATAGCTACCTATAACAAATTTCCTCAAGCACATTTATTTTTAGAGTAGAAGAGAAGTAGAGGATACATAGACAAATTTCATTATAGTAGAAAAAATCACAAACTAAAAAGATGAATTGGAAACACTATTATCATATATAACCATTGTAAAAATGAGAACACCTATCATTTTCAAAGCTTCATGAACAAGAAAGTATTAAAGTAATGAAAATAATGAATAAAATTTAAGAATTACTCTTTCTATTTGCATTAATTTCATAAAAGCTTTGTTCCAATGTACAAATGAGGGTGAAACCCCCTATATATAGGCCTGTTTTCATGCCTAATATGTTTTAATTGGTTACAAAAGAACTAAATCTATGATAGATGTCACCAGATAGAAGTTCTTGATCTTCTAAAAAAATTAATGAATATTCCCTATGGAAAGATGGATTATTTTTATAATACATTGAGTGGAAGTAGGACATGAAATTCATCAAAGAAAATAAACCTAAAAAATGGCTATCTTCACATGAGGTGATAGGCTAGGATCCTAGTGATGTGGATGATGATGAAGATCCTAATGTATTATAAGAGGAAAGTGAAACCATATAAGGTTAAGAGGGACTAATTCTCATTGTAACTGAAGAAGAAAAAAATCAAAGAGGGACTAAAGAAGAAGAAGCTTCCATAGTGACCATTTTTGATTTATTGTTATCCTTTTTCTTAGATTTTATTTTCCCCCTCCATGCCTCAGAGCATTTCTTATAATCACTATCAATCAGTTTAAAATATATAGTGGGTTCCTTTAGCAATCTGATGGTGGAATTTGACATTACATCATGCTTATTTAAGTTAGGTCTTATTACCTCATTAATTTCCATATATTTCTATATTATTTGATTGGAAGATGATTCCAAGTTCACTATCTCTTGCCCAAAGGTTACACCCTGAGACGGAGCCTATTTCTTATAATTGATTATGAAATTTTAGAGCTAGGCTTTGAAAGAATCATTGCTGACAATGGTGTTATCTCTATTCTTAAGGTGTATGAATTTGACTTCTTTGACTAGAGTTATAACTTTGTCACCTATCCATGTGAGAGGTTGGCCTAAGGATCTCATTTAATAAATCCATTGATTTAAGGCCTTCCATCTTATAATGATATAATATTGATCAATGCTTAAATCCTCTAATGGCATTAGGTTCAATTCCTCATATTTACTCATCTTGATAAACTTGACCAAGTTGATTACTTTATAGTCATAAACCTTGTAGGTGTTCTCTACCTTAAAAATTCTATTATATACTTTATCTCCTTTCACTTTATATCAATCTAGAGTATTTAAGGTATAAAACATGACCTCAACTACCCATTCCACCTTGGTGATGGTCTCTTCTAACAATGTGGCTTTATTTTGTTGTTCTAGATTAGTTATTCGTTATTGCATTCCTTTCTCCAATTCTATGGCTACATCACCATATGCCTTCAGAGCTCAAAGGGGGTCCTATGCATACTATTACTAATGGAGAGGTTTATTTATCTTTTTATCAGTTAGCATAAATAGGATTTATTCATACTTATATATAATTTTCTAATCTGG
Source organism: Torreya grandis (assembly GCA_037957365.1). Taxonomy (NCBI): domain Eukaryota; kingdom Viridiplantae; phylum Streptophyta; class Pinopsida; order Cupressales; family Taxaceae; genus Torreya; species Torreya grandis. The sequence goes on from JARHVA010001591.1 coordinate 2,007,325, forward strand.
ATAAGTTACTTTCCTCTTGGTTAGCCTTTTCATTGATCCAAACTCCTTATCAAACTTTAGTGAGACCTGTGGGGGGTCTACTATAACCAAATCTTACCTCTCTAATGTGGCAAACGACATTTATTTTATCAAAGATTTATCTAAAATTTCAACTTAAGGATAAATATATGGTGGCAATTGATGAGATAGTGTATGTTCCTAGAAGGTAGATGTTTGAGAAGTAACTATGGAGGTGACCAAGATGAAGGTAGAACTGGGGGATGATGTGGGAACTGTTGATTGTAAGTATGATAAATAACTAGTTATAACTAGAGAACTTGTAGGGATAAAGTAACTTGAGGTATGAAAATAGTATGCCTCCCATTTGGAAATTAAGGACCTAGCCTAGGCATGGGCCTAGGTATGATTAAGGGTATATTGGCCATCATAGATACCTTTGAAGTGGATGACATAATAAAAGGATTGATAGTGGCCAAAGGTATAGTAATGGGCCTAATCATAGGTTTAATGAGGGGCTTATAAAGCATTAGTTTCATGTTATCTGGTGTTGGGGACTAACAAAATATACCCCAGGGCTAGCTAATTATTAATAAGGGAGGCATATAAACACACTCTTGATTAGTTGTACTCATATCCTAATTGATAGGAATTAGGGGAGGTAGTTATGATGTGGGATATATTGGTGTTATAGTGGGTTAAGGCATGCCTAATGTCCAAACAAGATGTTGATAATCATGAAGGCTCTATAAATAGTGAAACCAAATGAGATAGTTTATATACTTGTGCAAGTCTTATGTGAGAGTAATGAGCATTGAAATGAAGAGAGGAAACAATGTGCCTAGTGGATGGGTTGATGAGAAAAAAATATTGAGGACTATTTGATCTAAAAGGATGTTTGGATGCTTTGTGGATGAATAAAGGATAGATGATGTTTGTTTGAGATTGGTGGTTGATTTTAGAGGTAGATCACAATGTGGTCTATTTAGACGACCCCATGGTCATGTTTCTATTATTGCGATAGAGCTATTATAGGTATGGTGGTTGTATATGAGATGAGGAGTAGAATGATCGAAAGGGTGGTTTTAGATGTATTGTAAGTGTGTGAATAAGGTTATGTTATCAGAGGTCCATCATTAGGTGTTGAAGACATCAACTCTAAGGTGGATATGTTCATTTCAAAGGAGGGTCTAAAATACTTAATCTTCCATAAGAGTAGTTACTCTTTGTGAAACAAGTGTTTCACTAAAGGCCTTTGTTTAAAAGGACTTGACCATTAGGTGGTCAAAAGGAATTGATCATCTTAAGGGCTGACAATCCTTGTGGAAATTTTATTTCACTAAATTTTTTTTAAAGGACTTAACCGGTTTCTAGTTTATAATACCTTATAGGACAAGTAATCAAAGTTTTTGTAAGCTTGAGAGTGGGTTTTATTCCCCAAGAGGGTTTCCCACATAGATGATGTGTTGATGTGTTGTATGTTCTTGTTCATGTTTTGGATGAATGTTATTTCATGTTTATGTTTCTAGATCAAGTTGTTATATGATGGAATGGTTTTGAAATTGAACATGCATTGATGTATATTGATTCACCCCCCAATAGCTACTTCAAATAAATCATGCTAACTCCTACCCCTATAAAAAGATGATTTTTTTGGCATTATAGTGAAGGACCCATTAATCATACCTGAAGGAATACTATTCATTGAAACTAGCGAGATATTATTGGTTATTTGCTATCTTGACCATGCCAATGTCAAGTATGCTAGCTAACCCTTCTTAGGTTCCCTAATATTGATATTCATAGAGATTGTAGGTTTCTACTCCTCATGGGGTGAATGGAAACATAAGTAGTGTATCATTTTAAAGGATATTAATTACTTTAGTCATGGACATGGTTAATATTAATGGTATCATTACAATACATTTAACACTTTCTTCATTATTACATATTAATTTTCTTGATATTTATCCTTTAACATGGATTGAAGTGGTTCCACACCTTTTTTCAAGAGAAACACTTTGGGTTTAGGGGTATAATTGACCTCAAATAAATGTGGTGGTTTTATTTCACCATTGGCGGGTATATTATAATCAATGTGTGACCCTAGTTTTTTTGTATAGTTTCTTGAAGGGAATCAAAAGGTATGGGAATTCCTCAATCTAAAAATGATTTTGAAAAATGGAGGAATCAATATTTTTGGAAGAGGGTAGAAGTGAACACCTTCATCCCATGAACCCATGGAAATATTGAGATCATGTTGTAATTCATCTCTTTATCAATCACATATTACTAATTAAACATAGTATTAAGACCTAGGGAGATGTGAATGACAATTGTCCATGTGGAGGTGTATTTGAGACTATCATATCCTTGAAGAGTATTTCAAGTTGTTAAATAATTCATCTATCTATAATTGAAATTTAGGAGAAATTAAAAGTAGACTATGTTAACCATTACCACATTTTTTATCATTTCTCATTTCAAATAATTATTATAGATCCATACTTTTAGATACAAAGTTATATATCCCCTATTATCCATATTATAATCAAGACAGAAACTTATAATCTAAAATAAATAGCCATCATCCCTAGAATCCTACCTTGGTGGAAACATATCAAGATCAAAATGATTGATATGGGCCTAATGTATAGGAGTAACACTAGGTGTCTAAACCCTATGGCATAAATTAATTTCAAGTAATGGGTAGGATAATTCATGAATAAATTAGGGAAATAGACATGGAAAAATGTATTCATAATATATGAAATAAAGTCATAGTTTCTCATAGGTTTAGGAATGACATTAGGTTCCAAAATGTTTGAAAAGTGAGGGATTTGTGGGATGGTATTCCCTTATACAATTTAAAATATTCTCATTTTTATTTTTATCTAACTCCACAACACCTATCATCCTAGTCTTCCTTTGGGGTAACAATTAGGGAGATAGATCAAGGTTGATTAAACTAGAAGTATAATCTTCAACATCATGATTGCCATAAAAGGGATCTTGGTTTTTATGGATAATTTGGTTTTATGGTTAAACTTGTGATTGGTTTTTGATAACACACATACTGATTAGGGTAAGGGTTTCAATATTATTTTAATTATTTATTATGGGGTGTCGCATGATCATTTTGGATAGCCCAATGGTTTGTATTTACATCTCTTAGGAATATGTCGATAATTTTTTTCCTTTGGTATTTAGGGAGCCTCTGAATACATTTTTATACTCCATACAAACATGAGTATCACATCCTATTACTATAGAAAATATTATAAACATTAGGATCATAATACATATGTCTCTTATTTCATCCTTGTTGACCCATCATTTTTTCATCATTCCCTTGTTAAAAGAGTAGGTTTTGGCACTGTAATAAGTGCTCAACTTGTTGGAACTAATATTGAGTTTGATTTTTTTATTACATGTTTTGTGGTGGAGGATTATTTAAATCAACCAAATGACCTACATGGGGATGATTTTGGTTCTTTATACAATTATTATTATTTTTGTTATTATTATTCATGGGTTGTGGTAGATTTTAGTTTATGAAATTTGATTTTTTGTTTTGATTAGTCACGCCATCAATAGTGGCATTCTAGTTTATATTGGGAACTTTAGGGCCTTATGTTTTTATGTTATTTTGGTTTGCATTTTAAAAATATTATTATTCTTGGTTAGGGGTAATTATACGCCCATTTTCTCTATAGTTTCATTGACCACTATCAATATTTTATTGGTCAATATGTAAACTAATCTCAAGTTCTTCATAATAATGATAATAGAGAGTTTGGAAATCTTCCCTCATGTAATTATTAAGGTAGTGAAGAAAGAGACCGCATATCTCTTTTTATCCATATTTAGTGTACTTGTAGATGAATATAAAACTTTCCACCATATTATAATTAAATGGTCAATATATTCATTATATTCTTGTTTAATGTGGAGGAATTATAGAATGTTAGTATCAATAACTTGTTTATATCATATTATTTGATGAATTACATCATAAAATATTTAAAGGAATTTATATAATCCTTAGGGAGGCAATATTAATAATAAATGGAAATCCCTTTTATCATTTTGGTAAATATTTTTTCAACAACCCCATCCCAAGGGAAAATTTCCTTGACAATAATGGCATATGGTTTAACTTGTGCATTGGGGTCTCCTTACCCTTTAAATTTTATGTTATTGTATAGGAGTGTACATGGGTGGCACTTAATGTGAAGGAATGTAGGGTGGAAGATTGTTGGCCACCATGTTTATGGGAGGAGTGTATGCTAAAGAATACAAATGGGTATTTTCTAAGGTTGATAGGGTAGATGTATGTTTGAATAATTAGTGTTAGTGACCCCATGGATAATAATATCCCCTAGGTATTAGTTAAAAAAGTAGCTAGGTAGAAAAGTGGAAGCTTGTTTTGGTGGTGGAAGTGTCAAGAATTTTTTGGTGGTGACTGATAAGTCATTGTTATGATGTGTATAGAGGAAAAATGAACATGTTTAAGATGGTTGGATTTAATTTATTTATTTAAATATATTTTATTAATATCTTAATTATGAACCTAACCCATGAAGTTAGAGATGAGTTTTTTATGAGTACAAGTGGTACTGGGTATAGAGATCTCCCTTGTCAGAGGAATTGTAAGAAGAGGTTGGTAGTAATGGAGAGGTTTAGTTGTGGTATAATATTTGAGGGTAAATAATTAATTTTATTCTAGTGGTTAAGGGGTTTCATTTTTATTTTTAAGAGGGGTTTGGTGGAATTGTTTGATTTCTATTTACTTCATCTTCAAGATAACATTTTCTATCGTTATATTGATCATATGTAACCGAGCCTTCTATATCTTGGTTTTGCAATCAAATCAAGGTTATTGTTACCATGTGAATATTTTATCCATATCTACCATTAAAATTAATTTTTATAATATATTTATGGTTTCTTATAGTATCTAAAATATAGTGCACTTCATGGATTGGTATCCTAGACATATTTGATGGGTTAGTGTTGGGATAGTCATGAAACTAGTATTCTATGTTTTATTTGAAACACTATTATTTCAGCCTATTAATTAATCTACACCAAATAATTTTTTACTTTCCATATATCCTTATATTCCAATATATCATTTTATATCCTATATAGACACATTAGGTAGGGGGTATAAAAATAGCTATAGAATAAATGTAAGCAGGGGGACAAATGGAGAAGAAAAGGGAAAGAAGAGAAGAAAAATGGAAATAAAAAAATAATAATCTTTTCACTTTGGTTAACCTTTCTATTTTAATACATAAAACAACACACTAACTTATGCACTTAGTTTATTGGGGTCTACTCTAGACAATAGACATAGTGAATAGATGGATGTGTGAAACAATGAAATGGGTGGTTTTATTTGAGGAATGATTTTTTGGAATTTATAAAATAGATATTTTATTTATAGTATAATAAAATATCTACCACATAATTATTTTTATTTAGTGCATCATTTTTTAAAGATACAAAACTCCAAGGTCCCTCTCTATTGGTGATGACAAGGAGGTGAAGTTCGTAATTGATGCTAGAATCCATGAAGTGGTGTGGTTAGGCTAAATAACTTTGATAATTTGGTCATCCACATAACTTTTTATATTTTAATTTAATCTCATGCACAAATTTTTTTATAATATTATGAGGTTATGCCTTAGGATGAAAGGGAAGGAAAGATGGATGACTAGGTGTGGATAACATTGTATTGGTAACAAAAAGTTTGCAGTATAATTACTGCAAGAGGATAAATAATACATTCATGTTAATCAATATCATTTATAGTGTTAATAAATAGGTTTGTAATGTAATAATTATATCTTGAGTTAAAAATAAAAATTATATTGAATGTTACTATAGGGAATTGGAGATCTAACTCTAGCAAAAAGACCTACTCTATGAAGGAATGGACATTCACTGAGTGTCAGAAATAGGCATGGTAATGTAATTTTAAGTGTTATGTATTTTATATAAGGTGATTTTAAAATGTGATAATTTATTTTTAAAGGTAATAATCAAGTTTTAAGTGCATGTGTTCATCTAGACAAGGATTTCTTATTATTATTTATATGTTTGTAATGTTTTGATGAAAGGAAACAAACTAATCTACTTGATGAATTTTAAAATGTTGAAATTAAAAAATAAGTAAATAAGAAAATTAAATAAATAATGTAATGATTTTTTATTTTTAACATTTTTATGATGCATGTAATGCTAAAAATAGAATTTTGGAAGAAAGGTGTGGTTGTTGGTTTTTCTATGCTTTTCATAGTTTGTAAGATTATTTTACAAATGTAATATAAATGAATTTGAATTTTTTTGGGGTTTTTTAATGTAAATTATATGAATTTGTATTAAAAATTATATTTATTAACATGAAAATATTAAAATCAAACCCTAAGCCTAACAATTATACTCACTATAAATTCATAAGTTAGCTTTTCTATGCATCTAAAACTAATTTTTGATGCTACTGAATGCTTGATTATGAATTTAAGTGTTATATTGATGAGTGCATGTAAACCTAATTTTATTATTTTATGAACTTAATTTCATATTAAAAAATTCTTTCAATAATGAAATAAATGGATTTAGGATTTAACATGCAAGGTTTTGGCTATCAAATTTGTCTATGTTTTTGTAAATGTTTGATTGAGATTTATTTGTGAATGAAAAAGTTGTTTAAAAATAAAAATTAAATATTTTATAATGGATTTACCTAATTTATTATTTTATCAATTTGCCCTATGTTATATCTAACAGTACATGCTTTCAAGGATTCTAAAATGCAATTATAAGGAAGAGGTCTAAACTATATTTTTATGTAAGAGAGGAAAGAGAGAGGGATTTATATTATTCATATCTATTGTGATTTTTAAAATATTTATCTAATATAATTAATAAATTAAAATAAAATATTATGATATAAAAAATTAAAATAATACTAAAATAAATACTCCAACTTGGTCAATGTTTTTAACTAAGAAAATGCAAGATATTTGTTGTGTAGAATGTCCTTAGTAAGCTTGCTCAACATAGATGCATAAATTATCTAAAAAATGATGGTATAGAATTAAGTATAAAAAATAAAACACAACCCCTAGAGAAGAGTTTAGTTGTACTATGGTTGGAATATCTACAGATAATATTTAGGTTGTGTTACTAATCATAATATTTCTCACTTCAAAAATTTTGTGATTTGACACAAAAATGACCAAAGGTGGAGCAAATGATTTTCCAAAAAAAAATCAGGTGGGATTATGTTATATATACCTATAATACACAAACATTAAATTCAAAAAATTGATCTCAATTCATCTAGAATTATTATACTTTTAGAGCAAGAAGGGAGGTTTTAAGGATGAGTTTAACTATTGGTTGATTAAAATATAAAGTTGGGAGGAACAAGGATTGATAAAAGTAAGATTATGAGTTATTTTTTAAATAATGAGGGTGAACACAATCAAAATTAAGGAATAAATGAAAATAAAATCATGCAAAATGCATGAGAATTCAAGTCTCAAATGTTAAAATTGGGACATGGGTAAGTTATGAAACCATTTTTATTTACAAGTGACAAAGGTGGGAATGCTACATAATGTGATGATACTACCATTTAAATTGATGATAATTCCCTTAAAAAAACTATGTAATCACCATTGAAATGAATCTTGTGTGATGGTGTTTTATGAAACTATAGTGGTATAATGCATAATGAATAACTAGTTTAGTAATAATTCAGGGTAGCTACATTACCAAAACTAATGGTTTCATCCCAAATGAGTAATCTAAGACACTAAATCCATAATGACTAAAAATGGGAAATTTAAATGCTTGAAATTGGTCATAAATTTGTTAAAGAGAGAGTATGGAACAAAATTATAGAGATAACTAGGCTTGAGAATATTTTTGTAGATCATTACATAGTCATTGAATTTTTTATAAATATTTCAAAACGTAATTTTTGGGTTTGTACAGGAAACATTATAAGGACTGAAATTATGAAAGAAAATAAATAAAATATAAATATGTACATTCTAATAACTTAATAACTATAGATATTAGTTTACATTTGATGCAATTAATTAAAGTTGTAAATTTAAAATCTCAATGGGAAGACTTGAAAACTAAGATACAAATCTAAATATAGAAAAAATATTGTTAGCACCAAAAAAGTAGCTTCACTTCATTATGATCCTAAATATTTTTATATTCATAAAATAATATATAGAAACAATGATATGATAAAAATATAAAATATCCAAATAAAAATAAGGAAAATATGAAATTTGAATTGCGGGGTATAATAGACCTAAAGCTATATTTTTCAATCATATTATTTTATTTTAAACCTATTAATTTAGATGACCTTTTATAGCATGAAGAGAGGGAATGGATAAAATATAATGATTTGGATTCATATAAAGCCAATAGGTTGATATCATAGGATATATATAGGTAATTAATGAATTTATTGTTTTACTAAGTAAAAGAGGATAGATAAGGTGTATTTATGATATCTTCACACCTATTGAAATCCTCTTAAGTAAATTTTACCCCAAAAGTGTCAAGATGTATATAATTTTTTGATGAGTAACGGAATAAAACAAAGTATAAAATTTAGGGATATGGGTATTAATAATGGCTAATGGAATAGATTTTCAATGTCACACAATGGTAGAAGCCACGCTGATTTAGTTGAGAGATGGAAAGTTTCAAGTTTAGCTAATACCATATGATATTGTTGATGTAGTTAAGTGATGAAATGTGATTGTGCTAGTTTTTACTATAGATGGATATAAATATAATAAAAAATTATATAATTATTTATATTTCATAATAATGGTCGACACTATAGTAGGTAAAATAGATAATTGATACCCTATAGGTATATCCAATTGTGTATAAAAACAAATAACATACCTTATATAGTATATATCCATCAAATGTCGTATGAAGAAACTATATGGTTAATATCATACATGTATCATTCATGTATTAGAATATTATATAAATTGATAGTGTAATATAAAATTTAAGTGGTCAATGGAGTAACTTAGGAAATAAATAGAAAATATATTATTTTTTATCTAATAGGGTGAAAGTTAAGTTTTATAGGGACCTAAAACCAAATTTTAAATAAAAATTATATACAATTAAAAAGGAACTAAATATAAGGAGGTCACATTGATTGACCTAACACTAAAATTCAACAAACTTTAAAAAAAAAAGGACCTGAGAATAACTAGACTCAAAAATTAGGACTCATACTAAATTTATTTAAAAGGTACATCAGAGCCATCCTTTTTCCCAACAAGAATTGCATATTTAATGTTTCCACCAAATTTTTACTTGATGCCACTCTACTTACCTCTATTTTAGATTTTAGGGCCTTCTTCCATGTTTATTTTGGGGTTTAGATTCCCCTTATCCTTATCAATTTTTTCTTTCTCTTTATTGTTGACACTAGTATGGGAATTTCCTAGGGTGATTGTAATGATTTCATTTCCTCTTTTTTGTGGTGTACTCAAACCTATGCCTATTGCATTCCACCATATTCATATTTTGCTAAATATCCCTTAGCCTATCTACCTTCATCTTTAGGCTATAAAATTATTCCATTAATGGGTCCAATTGTCATCCCATTTTATTTTATTTTTTTGTGGAATTCCAACATCTTCTAATTAATACCTTTAAGGAAGTTTAAAATTTCTCTATCTTCATCCCTCTTTCAAAGTTTTGTTGCTTTCATCTCATAAATTTTTAATTTAGGATTTTTTATACCTTAGGTGATCTATAGGATTTTTATAGCCTTGTTATCCACTTTATTCTCCTGGGAGGGAGAGTAAAAAGACTTTAATTTTCCTTTCTTATCAACCACTTAGGGAAGAGGATGGGAGACTGGGTAGGGGGAAGGTCATCTCTTTTCCTCCAATTCTTTAAAAAAGTTATTCAATTCCTCCCCTAAAAGTTTTAATTTTTTTTCCCCTAGGTTAATCTCAAAAATCATCACTAATTTATATTTCTTGATGAGGAAGAAGATTAACCCATTATGAATTAGGTCAGAGGAAGGATTTTCTTTGATTTTCAAAATAGAAAATTTAAGGGACATGAAAATGTAGTAAGATAGGTTGATGCAATGAACCTTAAATTAGTTTAAAATCAGGAAGTGGTGGGAAAATATGTGAGTAAATTTTCCTTTTATAGTTAAATATCTCATTACTTGGAGATAAATGTTTGGCCAATGCCTTAGAAGGTTATCTCTAGGATACCACTTACTGTCAATTTGGAAAGCCAAGTCCATGTCAAATAAATTATACATTAACTCATATTTTCTCCTCTTGTCTTTAAAGTATTTGGTGCCCTCATAATACATGCATGGGACTTCCCAAAGAAACTAGTCAATGATGTTAAGTTTGATGCCCCTAAACATGACTTGCATCTATTTCCACCCCATAGCTAAATCCTTTACCAAAATTTCATCATGGCCTTTAATATAAAGCATAACATTAGTAATCCCCCATTTTAAGAGATTCCTTTAGACCTTACAATTCATTTTCACTTTAACACATGATATGGGATCACACCTATACCTATCACCACCAATGACAATGATTCTCTTCTTGCTTAGGTAGTGACAAATGTAGAGTGCTGAATGGTGGTTTGAGATGCTCCAAGTTTTTTTTCCCCAACTAATATAACCATGATTTTTGTCAATTTTATGTATACCATCCCTAAATTTGAATTGATTTTCATAATCATGACACATAGTGTGAATAATTATTTTCTTAAGTGTGATCTCCACTAGCCATGTGCTTTCAACACTTGGCTAAATGGGGGAGTTTTGAAAATCATAAATGATTAGGGGAAAAATACAATGAGGTTGTTAGAGGGGCTAATCCACTTGATTAATTTGGGTCTAGTGACTCTAATGTTCACAACAAAATAAAAAATAGCATGTCCCTCTTAGTATATATGGGTTAATGAACACTCACTAGTTGATTGTAATAAACCAATGTCATTAGCAATGAGTTGACTAATAGAGTGGGAAGGATTCACCTTGACTAAAAGGGTGTTAATTATGTTAAGTGAATCTCCTTCAATTTACATCCTAGAGATGTTGAGATGGATTTCCAAAAAGATGTCCTATATGGTAGCTTTTCCCTCAACCATGTGGTTAGTTTGTAATCCCATAGGGATTGCATAGGCCTGTGTATTTTCCCTAGACTTGTATCTGATGACTCCATCACCACTCACATTTCCTAGATTTCCCTTTGATGTTACATAAAAATTTATATTCATCTAACATTGAGGGATGATCCCATTTTATGAGGCTTCTAGCCACATTAGTCCTATGAGGAATGGGAATAAGGTTCCCCTTTATAAATTTAACATATTCATCCTTGAAGGCAATCATTTTGTCATTAGGTATCACCACTCTCCAGTTATGAATAATAGTTTCCCATAACCTATGGAAATAACTCAATGGATTACAAAATTTGTGATTGGAAAGGTAGGAATTTATTTTAGTCCACATTTTTTATAATAAGTGTGTAAAGGCCATGGACCACAAGAAGGACAAGGAGGGAAATTTTCAAGGGGTTTCAACTAGATGATGAGATTAAGGATCGAGATGGGCTTAACCCAAGACATGTTAAAGAGATAAAGGATGATATTTTAGATGGTTTACCCAAAGGAACATTTAAGGAAGAAGTGGGCCATATATTCTAGAGTAAATTTGTAAACAATGCACCTATTGGGGATGGTCATTACACATTTGGCTAGAGTATCTATATTAAGGATTTTATCTTGTGATACAATCCAAAAAATGATGTTGACTTTAGGGGTGAGGTGCTTCATCCAAAGGTTTCTCTAGTAGGTCCAATCCTCCTATTCAAGGTTGAATAGGAACCCCAATTTCACTAAGTACTCCCCACTATCTTCGACTAGCTAGAGAATGGAGCTCTCCACAGAGAATACTACAATGTGGAATTTTGAATTTTACTATGATTTTGAACTTCTTAGGAAACTTATGCATTGTTTATCTTTAAATTAAAGGTCTTCCATGTTTTTCTCCCTCCATAGGTCATCTATTAATCTTTCACATTAAGGCCTATGGAGGTTTTGAAGGTATTACTTAGGTTATTCTAGGGGGAGATGAGATAAGAGGAGAAAGTGTGAGCCATAGATATTCCCATAAGTTTACCTTTTCACCATTTCTAACCTATCATATACTTCCCTTCTTGAGTAGAGATTTTGATCTTGAGATGGCTTTCCAAAAGGTGAAACCATATAATAGGCCCTATTCCCAAAGTATTTTATCTTCCTTCCTACCCTACAAATACTTTACTTTGATGATCCTAGTCTAGTGGTTATATTATTTCATTACTTTATAAAAAACTTAGCCATGAGAGATTGATTCACATATTTGACTCTTCTTTTCCTGAGTCCTCCTAGGACCTTGGAGAGGTTGAATTTTTCCTAGGCCACTAATGGGAATCTAAATTCTTATTTCATTCCTCTCTATGAGAAGCTTTTTTGAATTTTTTCAATTCTCTTAGTGATCTTATTCGGGATACAAAACAAGGCTATAAATTAGATTGGTATGCTTTCTAAGGATTTGTTGATAAGTTAAAGCTTGATTTCTTGTGAAAGTAGTGCTACTTTACACTTGGAATTTTTCTAATAGATTATGTCCACCAATGGGTTCTATAATTTGATATTCATCTCACCTTAAAAAATGGCATGATAAGATAGGTTAAGGTTAGGTTTTTTATCTTGCATCCCATAATACCCATCAATCTTTTTTAGAAGATAAACATGGTATTTAATAAGTTTGTAGATATTTTTTTGAATTTGATACATTGTCCTAACACCCATTCATAATCTACGAGAATGATTTTGATTATTTCTTATTCTACTATGCATGCCTCTCTTAGGATTAAAGTGTCATCCACAAGCTACTCATGAGTGATTATGACTATGTCTTAGGCTATCTTTATCACATCTATTAAATTTTTATCCCTATCCACTTGTAAACTTATGCACAAAGGTTTTTACAGCATGATGAATAAATATGGTTATAGGGGTCACCTTATTTGATCTATTATATAGTATATATAATATATTTAGGAACCCCATTAATCATGATTGAGTACATGGGGGTGGATATACAACTATGAATTAGCCCCCTAATATCCACTAAAAACCTACTCTTTCTTAGAACCTTTTCTAAGACACTTTGTCATAAGCTTTGTTCATGCCAAGTTTGACGAACATGCCTACCCTATAGGAGTGTGCCAAAAAGTGAAGTTTTTTGTGTAAAATTATGATTCCATAAGTGATCTACCTACCCACCATGATGGTACCTTTTTGTTTAGCAATGATCCCTTTGAGCATGGGTTGGAATCAATTGGCCAAGGTTTTTGTATAGATATTGTAAATAGTAGATCATATGCTTATGGGTTTGAAATATTTTAGTTGATTTTCTCCAAATTTATTATGGATGAAGACCAAGAATTTATTTTTTAGAGCCTTTAGGATGGTTCTAGCCTTGAATAATTCATATACTATGGTCTCCACCTCTAAGTGTATGATGTCTTATAGAATCTAAAATAAAGTTGGTGGGGGGGGAGAGGAAATATTAGGTCCTAATGCCATTTTTACTTCCATGGAGAATACTAAATTTATAACCTCCTCCATGGAAGGTGGCTTGAGGATTTCTTAGTTATCCACTTCAGAAATGTCATAGGTAAGATTTTGGAGACTAGCCTCCCCTAACAGTCAGTAGACTAATTTCCTTTAATAGTTTATTGAAGTGGACAATGATCTTCCATCACATTCACTAGATTTTTTTCTCATTCTTAGGTTGGAAAACATTGTACCTAATCTTATCCTTGGACTTATATTTAATGAAAAAAAATTTATCCACTAGAGGTAGTGATTCATCCCATATTTTAACATTTGGGTTGCATGACAAAGATCATCAAAAGCTGGATAAATATTAAAGACCAAATTATCTATATTAAGTAAAATAAAAGTTTAAGAAAGTATAATTTTTATCTTACTATTAATTAATTGGTGAGTCATCTTTGTAACCATCTCTTAAATCAGAGTACATACTCACTACTATTCTCATTAGGTTTTTGTTTGAATTGAGTAATTTGATAAATGTGACCTTCAAGTCAATGTTGATTAAAGTGGGCTAATAATTCTTAGGTAAAATAAATTAGAGAGTGTATGGATCCAAATGGTAAAATATAAAACAAATAAAATTAATAATCCTTAAGGCTTATATGAAATAATTTTGTAAATAATTTATCATTATGCACAAATTCTAGACATAAATCATAGAAATATTTGATGTGACAAGAAAGATCACCTTTGCTATTAAATAATTCAAAATTTGAAGAAAAAAAACCTATAGGAAAATGGTAATTAAGGACATCATAAGCATATGGGTAGCCCTGAAGAATTCATAGACTATGGTCTCCACCTCTAAGTGTATGATGTCTTATAACATCTAAAATAAAAGTTGTGCAGGGGGGGAGGAAATATTAGTTCCTAATGCCATTTTTACTTCCATGGAGAATACTAAATTTATAACCTCCTCCATGGAAGGTGGTTTGAGGATTTCTCAGTTATCCACTTGAGAAATGTCGTAGGTAAGATTTTGAAGGAGACTAGCCTCCCCTAACATTTAGTAGACTAATTTCCTTTAGCAGTTTATTGAAGTGGATAATGATCTATTCATTGATGACTTCTTCATCCCTAATTTTATTTACATCATCTAGGATCATTTTAGAAATTGTATTTTTTCATGCAATTTGATGAAATAATTTTATGTTACTATGTCCTTCCTTTAGCCAGGTGCATCTAGACATATACTTCTAGAATGATTATAATTTAGCTTATAGGTTATGTTAGGATCTTATTTTATCCTTATTAGTATTGGAATGTTTTCATTTTATCCATGAATTACCATTTATTCCTCTAGAGTAAGAATCTAATCTAGTATGGAATTCTTCTAGATGAAGATGTTCTCAAACACTTATTTGTTCCACACTTTAAGTTTGTCCTTGATATACTTGAGTTTTTTTGGACATGATTAATATGTCTATTCCCATGACAATTTCTCTGTACCATTATTTTATCAAGTTCTATATATCTAGAAGGAAAATCCACATGATCTCAAATCTAAAAGGCAAATTTATAGTTTTGGAAATCCTTTCCGCTTTAAAGATAATTGGGTTGTGATCTAAGCCAAATATTTTCAAGGAAGAGAGGGAGATGGAGAAATGTAAATCCAAGTTAAGGGAAACCATACAATGGTCTAACCTTACTTAGATGGGTTGTTCCCCATTTTTATATTAGTTTAGGTGAATGGGTTTCATTTAAGGTAAACATCCACAAATCTAGATCTTGCAATGAAGTCATATAGATCAACAATACTTTATGTGAAATCATAGATCCCACCTTTATTTTCCCATTTATTTAAGTGCTAATTTAAGTATATCAACATGATCCATTTCCATTTTATGTATATATCCTTTAAAATTAGTAGATCTTCCAAGAGTTTTTTTTCCCTTGTCTAGTGTTGGGGGCATATATGTTGTAAAAGACCCACTCTTCCTTGTTAGTTTTATATTTGAACATGATAACTATGTGGTTCTTATTATTGGTCAATATTTATCCATCAAGGAATTGGGAATCTTAGAGAACTTCTAGTCCTCTCAATTCCCCATAAGATATCACACTAGCAAATCCTTATTTAAACAATAACTTATCATTTTAGTTGTTAATAATGGTCTCAAACATATTTGTTTCTTGTAACAAAACAATAAGAGGGTTATGTTTATTTATCATGTTTTGACTAGCCTCTATTTACTAGGTTGTTCAACCCCATTATGCTCCATGAAATGAGTTTCATTTTTTAATTTTAGTGACATGTACCTTAAGGGTTTTATCGTTCCCTTTTTCTATTTCATTGGTAGTTTATTTTTTATTGGCTAAGAGGTTAGACACTCCCTAATGATTTGGGTGTTTCACCCACCTCTTTTTTATTTATTCTATTTTTGGATTTAAACAGAGTACACTATTATTATTTTAACTTGGCAGTAAATCTATGGATAGAGGAATTAGAGCATTATCCCTAATCTTTAGTTCTTTCCTTGTTTGTTGAGTCTTTAGATATGGGGGATAAGAGACCTCTTGGGGATGAGACAAGTTGGCCAAGCAAAATTCCTTCTCCATATTCCAAAATGGGAATTGGTTTATAATATGGGTACTTTGATCTTTTAGACCACAATTTTTAATGGGTCTATGGTTAACAATATCAAGGATACCCTAGTCACAACAAGAAATGAGTCACTGAGAAGGGTAAGTCTAATAAGTATTTTTAAATGATCACCAATGACACTAGGGTTAACATTGTTTTGTTATGCCTTACCAATATGGGAATAAAGGATTAGCAATGGATCAACTGGTGGGAATTTAAGGGGTAAACCCTTAAAAAGGGATGAAAATGGGTGGGAGGGGCTTTAGGGGGTTTGTAGTGCATCCATAATGGATTGGGCATCTAGGGTGGGGGTTGTAATATCTTTATATAGAGAAGTGGATATATAGAAGGAAGGGTTTGTAAGCGCATTGGCTATAGAGGTAGGTGGATAGGATGAGGGGGGTTTCTTTGACCAAACCACTTTTACGATAAGGGGGGTTGGATAGAGGACAATCCTTTATCTTATGACTCAAAATATTACATTTTTTGAAAATATATTATTAAAGATAATTTTCACTTTTGATTAAAAAATTTGTATATTATAATTTTTTAGGTTTTAAAAGTGTATAAATAGGTACTATTGTTTAACACTTTTTATAAGTAGTAATGACTATCAATGAGAATATATGAAAATTATTTAATAAATGTATTGGCCAATAGATGCATGGAAAGAAAACATAATCAGACCAATGTTAAAATGCATCATGGAAATGTGTTGGGCCCCTCTTCACATATATCTAGTCATTATATTTATAGATCACTAATATCATATCATATAAAAAATTATTTGGGAGTTTTATTAGAAATTAATGGAGGTGGACATCACCTTGGAATATGTGCATGTGATACTATGGTTTTAAATATATAGGGCACCTATTATTTTAAATGCATGTAATCCCTTAATATAGAATTTGAAAACAACTTGATGATATACTAAGTTTGAATGGTACAATCAATGCAATATGATGGTGAGAATATTTATAATCTATGTTTTCATATTCTATACATTTAGAAGTGCATCATGAGCTTTATGACCATTTGTATTCTATGTCACATGTAATATTCAACTATATATTTATAAATTATAGCCATTTTTTAGTCTGTATTATAGCTAGGTATCATGTATGATAAGATAGTTGTAATCTAGGTGGAACTCATTCATGAATTCTATACTATAATTAGTTAGGGACAACATACTATGGGTCCTATCAAATAGTTTACATGTTATATATATGAGAGATTTCCTAGGTATAATCCAATGGGATAACATGATTATATTAAGAACCACATACCTCAAATGAGGAGGTGTTAATATGGTCATATGGTGTGATACATCCCATTAAATATAACACAAGAGATTATGAGTTAGGATGACATAGTATTAAAATCAAACTACGGTAATGTTGAGTTGTGGCACTCATGACCATCCGCTATACAGATAAAATGAAGGAATATAATCATGAAATAATATAAATGGTGGTTTGATCCTCATTCATGTGAATATATCAGGGGTTAATATAGATATCCACACCTTGTGACACCACTAGTTATACCATCCCACTTGGTAATGAATTTTATATATTCATGAAGAATGATAGGATATTGGTACTACTTGACATCCCTATTAATGAGAAACTATTATTCCCTAGAGTGGGAGACATGACATTAATATTTATTAGAGGTAAGGGTAGGGGATAAGGTTAGATATGATATAAATGTGCAAATGTTGAGACTAATCAAGCTAAACTTGATATATGGGTCACCTAAGGATGTGTGAGCCCATTATGGCATAAATATACTGTATTTGAGAAAATGAGAATGGTGGTAACCCTACCAATATTTATCAAATACACTAGTTCTATATTAAGAGGTATATTAAATATGGAAACCATCATAGAAAGATTACAATAGACATGTATAAAGTTTATTAATACTTTACTATTGATTTCCTTTTTCTATCTTTAGATATATGTATGTTAGGATATAATATGTTTACCTAAAAAATTTGACATATATAGAGACCTAATGTTGATTTAGGTTATATTTTTAGATGTCATTGTGGAGATATAATTATGGATATCCATGTTCAAGGCCTCAAATAATAAGATCCTAGATGACTTTTTGCTCGAGCATGACACCAAAACCATGGTAGATACCATAATTCCTTATTTCATTTACATGGTATATTTTTTAATATAATGTGGGATAATACATCAAAGTTAAATTAGGGAGAGTAATTTTTCACTACTATTACATGTGTAGTGCCAATAAGAGAAGAGATTGTAACATATAAATAAGTGGTGATGTTATAGGTGGCCTTAGTCATAGAAATATATAGATAGATGGTTTATTTCATATATAATGTATATTTTGAGATGGATTTGATGAATACAATTGATAATCTAGAGTTAAAAATGGTTATATCATAGGGGAGGCCTCTAAATTCAAATAGATCAATAACTTTTTTATGTAACATGGTGCATCACATGCCTAGGGATGAAGGCAGCCCACAAATATATATGAATATGTTTTTATTGATTTTGAAATATTTATAAAATATGTATATATATCATTAGTTTTGATTCCTTGTTTTCTACATTGGATTCTACTTTGATACTAACATGTGTTATGTTTATAATATCATGATGCAACGTTAAACTTTGGGCTTATAATTTAGATGGAAATATTATAAAAATTATAATCAATAATTTATAAATTTCATAAAAAATGTAGGATTAAAAAAAAACATAAGATACAAAAAAATAATTATAAAAATGGATATCCAATACAATAAAAATACAAAAGATAAGAAAATAAGGTTATCACATGAGTGAAATATCATCCAATGTAGGATAAGTAAAATCTTAAATTAAACAAAGGGAAAATAAAATGAGTATAAAAAAATTCAATGTAAGACAAGTAAAAAAAAATATGAATAAGGATGAGAAACAAAAGAAATCAATGACTCTAACAAGTGAAAAATCAAAATCAATGCTTGTGCAAAAGTAAAATGTAACAAAACATGATAATCTAAATACATAACTATTATGATGAAAATGGTTCAAAATATGAACATTTAATGAAATTTTATAGGAAGTATTATTTTATTACTCAATGTCTTACAATAAATCTCACAACTTAAAAATATAAGAGATGTCATAAATGAAATCTAAGAGTAAAATATGAAGCAAATAGATTTAAAATGGGAATATAAATAACAAATATATGATCACATAACACAAATATCCATCAAGGGAACATTGGGAAATATAATATGGATATATAATGAAACATGGATCCATAAGGTTGATATATAAATCCTTAGAGGTAACACAACATTCTAATTAAGTGGGCAAGGCTAAGATATTTTGTTAAAAATTACCTAGATAACCTTAGTAAGAAAAATAATCTTTGGATAGCAAGTGAAATATAAATATCATAAAATTGAGTCTAAATACATAGAAATTGGAATGGATCCTACATTCTAAAAACATGTTTACCACTCATAGGATTAATTACATATTATTTATATATTGGTTACTTACACAAGAAATTTGGTGGATCCATAATGTAAATAATAGATAATTAATGATACCTTGTACCCCACTATATTTTCTTAATTCACCCTGCTATATCTCAAATCCATTATGAATCCAAAAACGTAAACTTATATTATACTATAATATGGGTGTGCTAAGAAAAATATGGTGTCTTTTAATGTGATATTAACATTGATTTATGTTTTTGTTTTAGAGTTTACATTTATTGAAGATGGGTTTCAATTTTTTTTTTTTCTACTTTCCTCCTCCATATAAATATATAAATCCCCAAAATAAGTGCTAAAGATTACTAGCAAAAGATATTCTACACCTAACCACTATAGAGGATAACCTAAATACCAAAACACTTAAAGGCATTTAAACTTGCACCCTAGAAAATAATACAATATATAAACTATTACAAGTGATGATTAAGTGAAAATATATGGATATATGTGTATTGTGAAAGACCCATCCACATGAAAAATTTTACATAATGAAGAGATATGCAAGTAGTCAACCATAAGAATGGATAATTTTTCTTCTAAAGTGGATTTGAAAAAAGATGGATCTTAATGTAAATTAGGATGTAATATAAATCACATAAACATAAAACCTAATAAGTAAAAAACTATTAAAAATGGTAATAATCTCACTAAATAATCCATACAAACCTACATAAGGTCTATCACATGCATGAATAAGAGATATAATATCAAAAGAGGGAGAGTGAAAAAGCTACCAAATGTGGTGGAATAAATACCATAAATATAAATGTGATACTTTAAAATAAAATACCAAGATATCCAAAAAGAGATCAAATTTAAATAAAAATATCGAGTTTTTACCAAATATACATAATGGAAACTAAGGTTGATTATAAGTGAAATAAATGATCTAAAAACAAGTGTAATAAAAGGTATCAAAGATATATGATGACAACAATGTCAAAATATAAAAATATGAAATAAAATTGTAATGTAAATATAATTTTATGAAATAAGATTTAATAAAATTAAATATCATGGTACAATAAATATAAATATTGATCATGATACGTAATAAGCATATTAGTGTGAAATAAAATCATGTGACAAATTTGAAATGAATCATATTAAATATTTAAGTATCTTCTCATAAAAATTATGAAAGGTATCTATACCCATCTTCAATAACATATTTCAAATATAATTTTAATCAATAAAAAACTCAAATAATAATATTGTCTACATTTCATATTATGGACATCCTTGTAGACGATCTCCAGAGAAAATTTAGATGTGATAGAATGAGAAGAACATTGATACTCATTATGGGAATAATATAGATGATGAAGATGAGATTACACTCTTTATATGAGTGGGAAAAAATATTCATGTTAAATATTTATTTGTGGTTATAGGAGAGGTTTATCCTCCATCCTAGATGGGCCATGTGAATGTGACTTGAGGTATTAATACATCGACCTTAAAAAATGTCAAAAATGTTGTTTAATGTGTGTGTGTGTGTGTGTGTGTGTGTGTGTATAAAAATTATTCCAAAATAAAATCACCTCCTTATTCTTTGGGATATATCAATGTGTAAGATTTAATGATAATAGTTTTGGCTAAATAATTCATTTACCTAATTAAAGACAAATTTTATTTAAATATTATTAGAGATCTCAAAATTAGTCAAAGAATGTGTATTAGTCTCACTGAAACAATAATAGTGTCTAGGAGAAGATGAACATGTTGGTTGACTATCCCTGGTAGCAACTTAGACTTATGACCTATGTTGTGGTAAATTTTTTATATATTAAGTACACTCCTATGATGAATGCCCAAAGGCCTTGTGAAACATTCAAAATAAGACTTTTTTTAGTGTTGGTGAACACAGTGAAAGAGATGATCTCTAAGGAAAATTATTTTTTTCATGTTTGGAAACATAGGCATTAAAACAACATCTTTCATTATGATTTGCATTGAAAACCTCCACATCATCCAAATCATCAAAATGATCATGTGAAACTCATGTAATCAATACATGAACTAGTTACATGTCAAAAATGTAAATATAAACTAAATAAGGAATAAATTTATTAATTATCTCATTAAAAGAAGGAGAATCATATATTTGTTTTAAATTGATAGGAAAATATAATATAGTAGGTTTAATATGTTTAATAAGATTCACTCAATTAATATTAGAGGTCAATGATATTTTCTTTTATGCACTAAAATGAGGAATGATAATGTAATTTCTACACATGATTTTCTTAGGCATAGCCAAACAATCATGAGAAATAAAATATTTAACCCTTTCTATTCAATATTGGTGCAGACCACATTAAGGCATTCAACCATTATGTCACCAGAAAATCTATCATTAATTAACTTAACATAAATTATTATATATATAGGAATCTTTTTAGTTACCCTTTCACAAGAATGGGGTCATAAAGTAGGTGGAAATTGATATATTATGCTAGTATGGAGGTTTAATTTTCTAGTTTTTATGTAAATTCCTCTAAGATCATAATCATCATTAAAATCAATTAGATTTGGTGGGATGTTTCCTACAAGATCAAGGTGACCATTATGAGCTTTACATAAACTAATGGGAGAGTTAAAATTTTGATATTCATGATATGGTATACTAGGTAAAGGATCAAGGGCATGTAATTTATATACACCACCTTCTTATAAATATTAAAAATTATAAGAATCGGTATCACATTTTACCTTATAAATGGCACCCATCTAAGGAAACTTCATGCATCAAAAAGTGAGAGATGTTATGGACCTCATGAAATGTGTCCATGGATCTTCATGCATTAGAAAGTGAGATATGTTATGGGACTCATGAAATGTTTCCATGGATGACCAAAAAATATTTTATAATAAAGAGGAAATATTAATATCCTAACCTTCATCCTAACCAAAATGGGTCATACTATGATAAGAATCAAAATAAATCATAATGGGGGTGTTTGTAT
Source organism: Torreya grandis (assembly GCA_037957365.1). Lineage (NCBI taxonomy): Eukaryota > Viridiplantae > Streptophyta > Pinopsida > Cupressales > Taxaceae > Torreya > Torreya grandis. Next base: position 2,030,150 of record JARHVA010001591.1, read on the forward strand.
TTAATTGTATACTTGGAATATGATATAGGTGGAATTAAGGTTTATTTAATTATATCCTAAGGATTTGATTAAATATAAAGAGGAAACATAAGTGTCATAAAATGCATAATCAAAGGATAATTTGACTTTAATATTAATTATTTGGACACAACAACATAGGGGGGGTTATTCGTCTAAAATAAATTTTATTCATGGATCATAGATGCAATATGGAATTTAGAGATAAGGGTATATATTTTGAAATTGGCATTGATACAAATATATGTAAATTTTCACATGATAATCTCCTCAAACCCAAAAAAGGTATCTTATTTCCCCATAGGTCGTGGTAAAGGAATGTTCATGTCAAACAATAGTTGATAAGGCACTTTTTTATGTCTTGTAGAAGTCATTTGAAGCTCAAGAAATGGAATTTGATATGGGAGACTAGAAATGTATTATTTGGGATCCTTATCATTAAATGTAATATGAGCTAAAAATAAATATAAAGGAGAAACATAGTTCTTAAATTGGTTTGGTCCAACTATAGATGAATGTGAACCTAATTTAACCTTATTTTGAGAAAAAATATCCAATGTGGTTTGGGGGAAAATATTATTTGGAAGTCCCCACTAAAATTATTTAGTTTTATAATTAATTTTCATAATAAAATTATGTCATTGTAATATTTGATAATTATTATAATCTTGTGTGGTCATCATTTTGCTCACTACTTGCAAGATTAATTGATTACAATCAAGAGTATCTTAGTTTCAGGTATAATTTAGTTTTTTTTAAAGATTAAATAAATGTGGAATTAATGGCACCATTGAAATGATATATTTGTATATTCATACTAAAGGTAATACTTAACATGTTGGCTATTGAATGATGCATGGTGAAGGAAAAATGGAGAGGTAAATTAAAAACATTATTTTCCATGAGTCATGTCCAGAACATAGTACTAGGTTAATGGGGATATTATGCAAAGGGATACACCATGATGTGATATATAAATAATTTCATTTTAAATATGTTTAGGATTATCTTAAATAAATATCTTCTTTCTGGTTATATACTTTAAGTCACCCTCCTCTTCATCCTCGCATTTAGGGGCTTCAATTATTTAAGATAACATGGGGTCATTAAGTTTATTATATGGATCACAATGTTTCAATTTAGTGGAATAAATTTTAAAATAAATATTATTGTGACTTTCATAAATTAAAAAAATTTAATGCATGAATTGAGAATCCTTTTGGGTATTGGTTAACTCCATAGATATATTATTGTTAGCATATAATCCTTAAAAATCCTAGTTGTATTTAATCATTAGGTTGATCCAAAATATGTTATATATTTAAATAGAAATAAGGAAATTTATTAGTCTATCTAATGTAGTTATTAGAATAATAAAATTATAAACATATTTTATTGTTCTTTTTAATTTAATAAAAAATAAACTAAAAGCTAACGATGATATCAAGATGGATAACACAACTGGATTAGTAGGAAAAATTTATTGGGTTAGATGATATAGTGGTGGAAATAAATAATCCCTTCAGGTTGTCATATATATTTAGGTTAATAATATAAATGTATCAAGTTGGTTGATATAATGGTAAAGACAAGGAACTATATTAGGTTTGTCAATATAGTTGCATAAATAGGAAAACTATTTTATGTTGGATGATACATTTTTAGACCTAGGGAGCCATATTGGGTTTGATGACAAATTTGGGGTGATATATATATATATATATATATAATGATGGAGAAGGTAACAATAAGAATTAAAAATTAAATATGTGAATGTGATCCAACCAATGGTCAGATAATAATCAAGTTAGATTTACTAGAATGCATGTGCAATTTATAATGACTAATGTAAAAATCATGTTTTTATCTATAGAATAGGATTTAAAAATATCTCAATAATATATATCCTTATTATAATTGATATTATTAAGATAGTGCTCGGGGTGGAAATAGATCTAACAAAGGGAAATCCACACTCAATGTCAATGGTATAGGTTTCCAAACCATATGCCTAAGATACAAGTTATGATTATAAAAAGATATCAAAGTAAATAAATGATTTAAAAATGTGTATATATTAAAAAAATTGTTATATACTTATAAATGGTAGTTATATCCTACTATATTATTACATGGCTTATTCATACAAATATGGCTCTTATTCACCTTTCTTTCACATCTATATACTTTCCATCAGTCTAACCTTCATGATATGCTATTTGTAACATATAATAATTCCATATATTATGTATAAACTATTAAAAATAATATTTAAATTATTTATAAATCATAAAATAAATATTATTGCCTTCTAGATAAACTCATGAATCTAAATTGTTCCAAAATTTTAAACTCATCAAAATATGATGGACTTGTTCTCCATGAAGCAATTATCAATTTTAAAATTAATACTATATGTATGGTTTTGATAAAAAAAAATTCATGTTGGTTTCATGATAAAAAAAAGTCCCATGTAAATATAAAATAGTTATAATCCTATTCCTATCTAGCATTGGGCAATCGATCATATTATACACACATACACATTGAAAGAGATTTCCATATAATTTATAATTCCAACATCAGTCATGAGAATAAATTCATATACATGCATGAATCACCTCAAATACCAGTCATATTAGTCATTTTACATGTATATAAATATATAAGACATGTTACATTAATTAAATGAAAACTATTTCACACATGCACCAAACATGGAGAAATAAATATATATTATTTTCCTTTTTCAGAGTATTGGATATTTAGGTATTCCTAAAACATTCATCATGGGGTGTTTGGGGTGAATTTAATCCAAAATTATTTTCAATTTTGTGTACTAAAATTTATGTTTGAAAAAGGACCTATAAATTCTAAGCGGAGACAACTTTTTGGAATTGCATGCACATACCAATATCATACATGTAGATGGCTCATATTTAGGAGTAATGGATTGTGTATAAACATATAATAAAAATCACATAGATGAAACCATCATATTATAAAATTAGAATAAATTGGTATGATCTATAGTTATTTTTTAAAGACTCATATCCTGATCTAAGTGCCTCATAGTCCAGATTGTATTAATTCCTATCATTTACATTTATCTCAGACTTGCATAGTATAATCAAATATTAATTATATGATTAGTTTAGGTATTTTATATTTATATAAAGTTTCATTATCCAATAATTGTTTATGTTTGACATAAAATTTATTTTTAGTTGTAAAATATTATATAATTTTGATTAGTCCAAAGTTCTATATTTTTATACGAAAAAAATCAAATATAGTGTAAAATATATTTTTCAACCCATTTATACACTGTACATACCCAAAACCTATGTTTCCATTAGGGTTTAATCCTTTTTTATATATTTTAGGATTTAGGTATAAAAAAAATGATTTTAATACTTGGTTCTTGATTTTTGTCATTCCTAAATTACATATGGTTATAATGGATGTATACAATTTTTTATTTTTATTTTTGATTTAATTTATAATTATAATCATCACATGTTTCTTTCCATTTCCATGTTTATTTTTTTACAAATATGTAATTCAATGAATTAAATATTTTTACAATGATAAGGCCTATATTATATTCCATGATCCATGTTTTCACTATTATAAGAGATGGAATACACCTTATTGTTTGAATTTATATGATTATTGAATCTGACATTGATTATGATTCAAGTATTATGGATGTTAATAAAATGAATGAATATGTGGACATTACTAATATATTTTATGACATATAGGAAGGTAAATTAAACCAATATGTTGACATAAATCCAAAAATTCATTATACCCTACTATATGTAAGAAGAGATGAATAAATAGAATTATCTAGTTTTAATTAAATGACTTATATAATTAAAACAAATGGAATAATACATAACATAAATATGATAATAATAAAATTCTCCAAAAAAATAATTCAATAAAGAGAAGAATACCCAATATTTATAAGTGAGACACTTTGAGGGGGGAAAGCTACACAATAATGCAATAAGATAATAATTCATAATATGATTCTCAAAGACAAACCACTACCTCCTATATATATTCTACTTATGTCATGGTTATTTCATAGGTAGACCTACTAGTAATATAAAAATAAGAGATACATGTGACAAGATATTATAAAATTCTATGTAATCCATAAGTTAGCCACACATATCCATATAAATGTTATAGGTTCTCATGTAATATTATTCTCCCATTCAAAACCTTGTTTTCTTGAACATTGAAAAATTATGGATGTTTCTACTAAAAAGCTTCATCCTTCCATGTTACATCTTCAAAGTTAAAATTCTTCCACTTAATCAAATAATAAATTGATCTTTTTCTTAGCCTTTTTTGTTTATGTGTGTAATACATATTCAGGTTATAGAATGACACAACATTACTCATATACTTCTTTTAACTTGTTCTAGGTAAAATATCTCTATCAAATTATCTTATTTAGTCAATATACATGAAATACACGATATATGTGAGTGTATTAGGGTAGCTCCAACTTGTATGAAAAATTAGTAATTTTTTATAGGATCTTATAAGGGACTTAATATTTTGAAGAGAGGTTTTAATCCATTTTATGTTTCTTCATATACATATGCTTATGGTTATAAGCACATAAATACCTAGTAGAATATTTCAAAATTTCACTCACTATGGTGATAATTCAATTATTGTTTCATTATATTATGTGACATTTCTAGATTGTCTCTTAGAATAAATAATACCTCCTATTGATGTTGACCATTTTCTTCAAGAACTCGAACCTTTGGTTGTATCCTCAAGGAGTAAGTGATGGGTGGGGGATGATAGCCATAAATCATTAAAAAATGAGACATTTTTTTAAGAGGTATGGGATGAAGTTTTATACCACCATTATACTAGGTGAAGCCAATGAACATAACATTCTTGTTTATGTAATACAAACTAATAGATATGCCCTTCTAGTATTTTTTTAATCATCTCTATTTCCCATCATATTGAGGATGATATGATTAGATATGATCCAAATACATTACCCAAAAATGAGAATAAATTATTCCAAATATTAATGGTAAATATGGTATCATGGTCACAAATAATGAGCTTAAAAGTACCATACATATTTTGAAATGTATCTATAAAATTAGTAGTTACTATACTAGCTACAAATGGTTATGACAAGGAGTGAAAATGAGAATATTTTTTTAGCCTATCCATAATTTTTTTGATAATTAAAATATTTATTCATGATATTGCTCTAAATATTTTATAAACAAGCTAGACAACCATATTATAGGTCCTTATACACCAAAATATCCCTAGATACCACTATAGCCTAGTATTTAGTCATATCTAAAGCAATAGATCTGAATTCTCATATTCCATTCTTCCTCTTCTTCTACCACTTCCTCTATTTCATGATTGGTGTGTTTGTTATTGTCTCACACATAGTGATAATGGTGAAAATGTTATTTTATCTTCATTGTGTCCTCAGAAATGCTCGATAGCATATTTTTCACCCCCTCAATTTTCTATGTTTATTTAGAGCATTGCTAGAACTTGTGTGTGCACTCTCCACTCATTTTCATTATTTTCCATGATTTTATTCATATGGATCAAATTATTATTTATGTATTCCATCAGATTAAAGTGATCCATGAAAATTATTTTAACCTCCTTGATGAATCTTCCAAGTCTTTCCTTTGTTTGATATTTTCATTATTTTGCTTGGCCATTAGGGTTTTGATATTTTCCACTTCCTCCTTAATTGCATTAATCCCTATTTATAATTATTTGAGATTTTTTACTAATATAAATTCCATGTTGAATCTTTCCCTATTAATAAATTAATCTTCCTCCTACTCCCACCCTCTTTCTTGATTAGTCTCTTATATGTCAATGGAAAACTACCTCTTCAAATGTCCTTGGGTTTTTCCATCTTTTCTCTTACCATTATCTGACCCACCCCCATTCTATGATTTGTTCATTTTATATTTCCCTTTATCTATAGCTTCATTATATTTACCTCCCATCCTAACCCATCTCTTTCCCTCTTGTAAGGTATCATAGAAGTATCAACCCCTAAAATTAATTGCCCTTTCCTCCTCTTAGTCAATGCTAACCACTTGATCTACTTTAACTTATCTAATATTCCTTTGGTTTTTTTAAATTGTTATTATTATAGTGATTTTTCTTTCTTCAAATCCCTTAACATTCACTTGTACTTATTATATCACATGGGAATAATCTTGGCACTATTTTCTCTATTTTACATAGTGACCTCTACATCGACTTACTTCTATCTTGCACCATTTTATTCTTCCTCATTATCATGGGTTATTTTATCAATTATAATTTCTATTATTTATAGAATATTAGTTAAAATAATTATCAATAGCCTAATTACCTACAATAATTCCATCTTTATTTCCAATCTTGTATCCCACCATTACACCATCTTTGCTAAATTCTAAAAAAACTACAAAATCTTTCCTACACCCACCTACATTTATTCTCTCTTCTTACCATATTTTCCTTAGTATTGATATTATTTTATAAAAAGTGGATAGACTTACTTCCTATTGACATCCTTTCCTACAGTTGTCATACTTTCTTTTTTTTATTTCTTTTTTTTCCTTCCAAAACTAGTGAATGTCATTAAATATCTTCCCCATGCAAGAGTTTTTTAATTTATTATGAAAATAACTAATACTTCTATGTCACCCAAGCTATCAAACTATTCTCTTACATTCATTGTCTCACATCATTCCTCCTCTCCATGTGAATAACAACTAGACTTTCCTTTTTTTGTAGGTTGGCACCAAAGTGTTTTTGGTATTACCTTGTTTTTAGCCATAAACTTATTTTTTTAATTTGACATTATTTAATAATAATATATTTTAATTCTATCAATTATTTTTCTTCCATTATGTTTCTCATATTTCTTTTTTTTTCTTCCTTGTCAATTTTTATCCTATAATTTGCAATCCAATCCACTACCTAATTTCCTTCCCTTAGCATATGCCTTACTCTTATAAACTTAAATGTTTTAATCAAGTGATGTGATTAATCCACCATTCATTTTAAATTCCATCTTAAATTTTTATTTCTTCCCTTTAAAGTTTTGATAATGATTTACAAGTCACCTTCTATTTCTGACCTTTAATTTTTTATTCAATGGCCATCCTTAGGCCCACCACTATCCCTTCCATTTTTGATACATTATTTGTATTCACCCTAGTAAAAATCACCTTAAAATCTCTCACATATACTCAGTAATATCTATTTATCTCTCCTTCCTTGAAATTACCTGGGTTTTTTTTTAACGCACCATCAAAATTTACCTTTTGTCATTTTCATTTTGGGGAAAGCCATTTCACCTTCTTTATTAGTTTTTTTCTCTTTTATTGTTTACTTGGAAGCATAGCCTCATACATTTTCCTAACCCCCCCCCCAGTTATTGAGAAATTTGACTTCCTCTGCATCCAATTACTTATTCTTTACTAGTTTAGATACTGTGATAACTTGCATAATGTTGGCTTCCATTTCCCTCCTTTTTTCCTTACTAGATTTATTTCCTAGCTATACCTAAAAGATGTGTTTATTCCTTTCCAACTATATTTTACATGTTAAAAATCTAGGTCCCACATTATAAATATCATTTAAAATATCCAGTATCTTATTCCAGTTCCAATCCTTTAATTGATTATGAAAATTATCACATTTACTTTAGCTCAGATTAATCTTGTTTAAAAATATATTCCACAAATCATATGTAGACTTATAGTGTAGTTGAAGGTGATATGATTTTTCCTCTCTATTTAAACACATGACACACCTTATTAGGCCTTTTATCTCTCTTTTATTTATATTATCCCCTAACAAGATCTTTCCATGTGTTTCAATCCATAAAATAAAATTGGTTTAGGCCATGTTTTTAATGTTCATATGCTTTACCCAAATGAGGACATTGAATCCCTTTACATGTCCTCCTCTTAGTCCTCATATCCTTATTTGATAGAGTATTCCCCTATTCTTTTCATATTCCATTTAATTTTATATGTCTCTATGTTTCATGGAATCCTAAATCCTCTTATTATTTCATTAAGTTCCTTCTGAACTTCATTTTAGGTTTTGTCTCTATTATGAAAACGTTTACATGCCACTATTCTAATCTCTATAATTATTTTATTTTCCCAATACTATTTTATTTTTATCCCCAAATACCTAATACTCTATTCTTTAATCTCTTAAAATATAGGATCCATTTTTAGTGGTCTTTTTGTCACCTAACTATCCTCCCAAAACTCAGTATCTTCCCCATTCTTGAATTGTTTAAATAAGCCTTAAAGATGATTTCCTTGGCCTCCATCATGTTATTTCATATTAGGGAGCTAAGAAAAAGGTCATAATCCATAAACATCCTTCTTATGTTCATTTCATCTAGATATTTTCTTCTAGGTGGTTCACTCTATTTTTCATTTCCTCTTATTCATGTTCTCCATACAAGCTTTTCCAATAGTACCAGATTTATTATCTACAGATTTCTTATTCCTATCCCCTAGGATAAAGGCTTGCATACATTTTTTAGGCCAAATGGGTTATTTTGGCCTTTTCTCTAGTTCCTTGTCACAAAAGACTTCTAAGGACCCTATTAATTTTAGTTAAAATTTGTTTGGGTACCTTTAATAGTGAAAACTAGTAATTGGTGGTTGTTTGTAATACAGACCTCATAAGTGTTATCTTTCTTGCATAAGTTAGGTTCTTACATTTCTAATTACTCAAATTCTTCTTCATCTTTTATAAGATATTCCACCAAATATTCCTATCCCCTTTCCATTTGATTAATCAGAAGCCCAAGTAGTATTTTAGCATTGTAGCTTCTCTAAAGCCCATGATTCTTGACAAAAACTCTATAGATTTCAAAATACATTTATGAAGAATTTTTTTGATTTAATGTTATTAATGAATTTATTTAAGGCAATAAGTCCCTTATGGCTTTGATTTCTTGAAGTCTAGGCAAGGAAAATAATATTATGTGATCCACAAACTACAAGTGAGTGTGTGGTGTTTCTCTTATTGTTGCTTGTATCTATTTTACCTTACCTTTATCTTTTAGTTCTCTTATCATCATTCCCGATGCTTGAGATATGATGATAAATAGATATATAGATAATGTATCTCCTTACTTGAGGCCCCTAGTTGACATGAAAAAACCTTCTAGTGAGCCATTTATCATAACTAAGAACTTGGTAGTCACATAATATCTTTATATTAATCTTCTCCAATCTTCCCTGAATCTGAAATTTTGAAGTATCTTGTCTAGGAAATTATAGTCTAATTTGTCATAAGACTTGGATACACCTAGTTTTATCAACATACCTTGCCTTTTGTTGACATTAAGTGAGTGGTTTATTTCATGGGTTATCATAATTCCATCAAAAAAATTCTTTCCTTTTACAAACCCCACTTTTTATTCTGATATGATTTTTGGTAGGAGGTTTTATAATCTATTTTCTATAACCTTCTAAATTATCTCGTAAATCATGTTGCAAAGGGAGATTAGTCTAAAATCTTTAGGTATTTTACATTGTGATTTTTTGGGTATCAACACTAAAAACATATATTTAAGGGCCTTCAACATTATTTTAGATTCCTTCAATTTTTGGAACACTTCTCTAACCTCTTCACCTATTATATCCTATAAATGTTTAAATAACAAAGCTAGACATCTATATGGCATAGGTGAGAAGTCCCCTACCATTTCAATTTTTTTTTCACCTCTTCTAGTGAGATCTCCTCCATTAAAATTTTGTTATCATATTGGTTTATCCTATTGGGTATGTGTCTCATGAACTCTTCATGTTCTTCCTTATTTTACCCTTCTTCCTTACCTATAACTCCCTCCCAGTATTTGACTAAGTATTCTTTTATGTCTTCTTCTCCCTTAATGTTATTTCCTTATAGGGACTCCATATTTTTGGTTTAATTTTTTTGGTTTTATATTTCTACATGATAGATGAAAGAGCTTTGTGTTTTTGTTCTACTCTTTTAACCATCTAATCCTAGATTTATGATTCCAATATATTTCATATTTTTTATAAACCTCCTCTAGATTTATATTTATTTCCTCTTCTTTTAATAGTTCTATTGATTCATGTTCTTCCATTCTTAGACCTCAAATCTCATTAATTTTTCTAAGTATTTATTTTGTATCTTTAAAGATGTTATTAAATGTATTTTTATTCAATATCCTCAACCCTTATTTTATCTCTCTAATTTTATATGAGAAAATGGACATTTTTGTTCCTTTCCTTTGACTTGGGATAGTCTATTATTGAGTAACAAAATTGTCAAAGTCAGGATGCTCCATCCACATTTTTTAAAAATTGAATGGAGATCTACTAGGTTATTTCTCTAGAATTATCTGTAATGTTATTGGTTATTGATTTGAGCCTCCAAATTTAAGAACCTTTGTCTCCAAAATATGATTTTGATCTAGCTAGTTTATTTTGGCTAGAAATCACTATAGCCTTTTCAAAATTAATTCCCTACCCTTTCTCTTATTTATCTAAGTAAACCATCCTTGCTTCATTTTTATGTCCCATAAATTTGTGTTGTCTACAAAATGTTAAAGGCTAATATGATATTTATCCCTCGTGCTACCCCCTATTTTTCCATATAATCTAGGCATGCATTAAAATATCTTCCTATTATCCATAACTCTTTTTTTCTAATGGTAATGAGCTCTTCTATCCTTATCTAGCCTTATTTTTTCTCCTCTTTATTTTGGGCTTTATATTTTTTACTAGGAAAAATCTAACCCTATCCTTCACCATTCCACTTCATAGAATATAAAATACTTTTGATTATATAATACCTCAATTTTAGTAAAATTTACCTACCATAGGATGGACATTCCATCCATTTATCCTTCAACATTATTTTCATTATATACTTCTCAGATAAACTCTTTTAATCTCTCTTAAGATTATCTAATTTTGTTTCTTGAAGCATCATACTATTAGGATTGCATTAATTGATTATTTATCTCAATTATCTCCTTTTTGATGGGTTATTGAGTTTCCTTATGTTTCAAATATGATCCACATTATATAAGGTCACTTTTCTTGGTGCTTACCAAAAAACTATCCACTGATTGTTGTGTACCTATCCCTATGGCCCCCATCACCTCTTCTTGTCTCTTTTTTTCCTTACTATGTCTCCATGTTCTTATCTTGCCAAAGTTTCCTTTGGGGTTAAGGTTAGGGGTTTTTTTTATTCCTATTTTATCTTCTTCACTTCCATTCTTTATTTTTGTCCCTTCTTCCTCTTTAATACTTATCCAATCTTATTGGAATTATTGTCCTTCCCCTTATCCTTTTCCTTTTTATTGAATTTATTTTTTCTTGTTATTGTTTGCTTCTCTTCCTTGCCTACATTTCATTATTTTTCTAAATTTTAAATATCCTCCTTAAATCTATAGTCTAATATTATATCCTCTCCATCTTACTTTGACTGATTTTCCTATCCCTAAGTTTTTGGTATCATTTCTAATGATTCCATTACTATTACTTCCTCCCTCTTAGATTTTATACTCTCTTTAAAAACATATTTTTTAACTATTTTAATCCAATTTTTAATCATATGTTTTTTATTTGTTTTTTAAAAACCCTCTTAGTCCTTTTCCATAGATTTTGGTGCTTTCTCTAGTATATTAATTTTTTGGAGTGCAGGGAATTCTATTATCAAGTGTACATATTCATGACACCCTCTTAAATTGAAGTTAATAATTTTATAATATATATCTTTCATCATTCCATCTCTCCTAACTTTAGAGTGACATTCTTGGGAAATGGTCTATTTAGATCTATTTTGACACATATCCTAACATATCTAAATAAACCCTTTCCATGATGTGGCTTAGTAACATCTTATGGTATACCAATAATATAGGTAATAATTTAAAAAACATACCTTTACCAAATTTCTTATGGGAGAGCATATAATTAGATCTAGACTGATACCATTATTGGTAATTCCTCCATTGGTTTGAAATCTATGGCAGTGCTTTAGAAACATGCCCATAGTCATGAAGAAATATGGTCCTCCTTCAAATATTCTATCTTGATTCAATTCATTTTCAAATATTCCAATAAAGTTCCCTTTGGCACATGTCCTCAATTCATATTCTCCATTCATCCTCTAGTTCCTCCTAGTTCATGCATACAACTCTTTTATTTTTATTTGTGTCCCCATTAATTTACAAATAAAGATCCTGCCATAAATCCCAGCTATATTTTTCTTAATTTCTATTAGATCCAACAAAGGAATCATATTTTATAATGTTGCTTACATGCATGTCTTCCTAGGTCCTTCTGCCCTATTTTCTAGATTCTTTTTCCCTATTGCCATCATTAATGCACTGATCTCTATCTTAGATAATGATGATGTTTCTCCTATCACCATTTTACTAAAATATGGTATTCAGGGGGAAAAGGGTCCTCCCTAGCCCTAAAAATCTATGATAGTTCTCCAAAATCCATTCTCACTTGATTCTTACTTTTGTGAAAAAATTATTCTAAATTCTTAGATCCTTGAAACCCTAGCTCTTCTCTCCATTTCCTCACATTTATTAGGGATTTATTTAGTACCCAAATAATATATATTTTATCCTTAAATAAATATGTAACATTTTAGGTTTGGGTCCATCTAAATAAATTTTTAAGTTGTTAGCCTATCCACGATTACCATGATGAAATTTTTACATTTAGACCTCAACAACCATATTATGGAATCCATTTATACCTCCAACCACCTCTAGATAAAGGTTATAGCAGACCACAAGTCTTAATTGTTTCACATTTGTTTTATTGACACACCAGCATTCAACCATAAAAAAATTATATATCTGCCTTGAATAATTCATAAAAAAAATCCTTCTTTATTCTATGATATGTTTTCAAAAATCTTGAGTTCCCCTATTGGAGATGCATGAACCTCCTAAACAATATTGTGTTTGAGGCTAGAATTCTTACATATACATAAGTAAAATTTATACCATATAAATTACCTTTCCTATCAAATTTGGTTGAGTCATTATAAATATGCTAGATATTTTGAGTCAAAATATGTGTATCCTTTTTATGCTCCCATTTTTATTTTTCTTCTTATATCCAATCATCCTCCAAAATGGTCATTATACATAACAATTCCTCCATGGATTCATTCCTCCTAGGTAGTGTATATACTAAAACATTATCTTTTTATTTATTATATATTTTTTCAAAGTCACATCTCAAAATTTTAGTTACCCATTTATGTTTTTATTCAGATGAAAATAGTTGATCTATAAAATGTTTTATACCACCATGATAAAAACTTATCTTAAAGTATCTACCCTTTAGATAATGTCTCAATTTCTTGACTGCATGAATAATAATCAAAATATATTTCACATAGATTTGAATTAGCCTATTGTTACCCTTAAGTTGAAGAATATAAAATGAAATGGGTATTAATTAATTAATGATTAATTATCCCATGCCATAAAATGATGCATCAAATTCAATAATATTTGTTTTGAAATAATTATGGGTAACCAAAACTAGAGTGGTTCATATAGCCTCCTTCATATTTTCAAAGACATTGGTAGTTATATAACTCCAATGGAAATATTTTTTATTCAACAAGGTTATGAGTGGTGTTAATATGCAACCATAATTGTTAAAAAATATATGATAGTAAATTTTTACCCCCACAAAAAACCCCTGAGATCATTTATTTATTTGGCATCTACCATTCCATCATAACATATATATTTTGAGGATCAACTTTGTATCCTTCATGTCAAACATTATGACCCAAGTACTCCACCTCATTTACTCAAAAATAACATTTTAAGGTTTTACATAAATCTAGTGTTGTTTCATAACTAATAATACATGTTTAACATGGTGAAAATGTGCTTCCTAAATTTGGTTGTATAGTAGGATGTCATTAAAAACACATACATGAATTTCCTTAATAAAGGTATAAAAATAGTGTTCATCAAACTTTAAAATGTATATGGTGAATTTGTGAAACCAAATGACATTCAAATAATCTTATAATGGGATTCATGAGATCTTAAAGTTTTTTTAGGTATATCCTCATCTCTAATATGAACTTGATTGTAGTTCAAAAGAAGATATTCTTTTGTAAAATAAATAAAATTGTGTAATTCATCTATAAAATCATTATTTATTAGAATAGGGAACTTATATTTTATGGTGTACTTATTTATTTATTTTTAATCTAGGAACATTCTCCAAGTGTCATGTTTACAATGCACCATGACCATTGAGGATGAATTTTTACTTTTACAATGTTTGATAATACCCACCTCTAGCATCTATTATACCATATTTTAAAGTTTAATATTATAGGTGTATGGATACATGTATGGTATGATGTTAGGTAGTTGAAAAACTAATGATATTTTAATGGAATGATCATGTTATCTACTTTTTGGTATTCCATTTGGCATGGCACTAAAAATATCTAGGTGGTCATTAAGAATCCTTTGTAGATTAAGATGTCTAGACTCCTTTGTTAGTTTAACTTCTAAAAATAATAATAATGACATAAATAAATCAACCCATATTTTTATTAATCTTCATCATCTAGTGAGAACTAACCAATTGTAGAAATTTTAACCATAATCCATGTAATTTAAATGGCCTACCTTCATAATGAAAATGCATGACCATTTCCTACAAATTCATCTCTATTATGCCCTAGGTTTTAAGTCATTGTACTTCAAAAAAATATATTACCCATAAATGGGAATATCAAATATATGATAACATATAATATATTATCCCATAAATAACTTAATACTAGACATATCCAATTGTAATTAATTGTTCCACCATTTATAAGCATGACCTCAAATTTTGGATCTAGATAAATGAAACCTTTCAAACGAGTATCCAACTTATTATTGATTAATTTATTTGTATTTACTAATTAAATCAACACTTTCACCTTATATTTATTAATTAATACTAAAAAATTAAGGTTTTTAGGCATTATAATTCCCAAAAGATCATGATAGGAGATATTAGGGTGGGAATATAAATATTCACATGAGACCTCATCATATTCTTCATATTCATTGGATATTTTAATGTATAAAACTTTTATCTCAACACATTTATGTCCTTTCATGTGATTTATATCACAAACAAAACATAACCATTTTTCATGATTCTCTTCAATTTTTTGAGGTATCAATCTTGTAAGCTAAGGAAATTATTATGTTTTAGAATTGCATTCATCACCAAGAGTGATAACCATTCATTTGTGTAGACCTCTTTACTCTACCTTATATGATAATGTTATGTATTCATATATTAAACATGCATTAAAAATATGAAAATATAGATTGATGTTATCCCTGAGCCCTCAAAATAACATGTCATTTATGTTGTTCTCATTGATTTCATTCAAGTGTAATTAGAGATTATATAATTCATGAATATAATCCTTGATAGTCCTTGTTCTCATAATTTTTGATAATTTATATATGTAGTTTTTGGAAACATTATTTTTATAGTACATTTGTATCTCATCAATAAATACCAAACAACTAACAAGAATGGCATTATTTCACTTTTAAGAACACAACCACTAATACCGAATGAGCTTCTCAAGTTATAGATAATGAGATTCCATGATCAAATTTTGTGTACATAGATTCTAATTTAGATGAAATTAATTTTATATTTGATTGATCTAACCAAGTGGTTTATTACCATTAGATTTAAATAATTTCAATTTATGCATCATCTACTTCAAACTGGTGTCAAAATTTTAACTATTTTAATTAGGAGAACCTCAAGAGAATGGTAAATAATAATTTGGATGAAGATGAAAAACAAGAGTTTTAAATTTATCATTTATAATTTCAAACTTATTCTTCATATAATCAATATCCTTGTTTACCTCAAGGATGTCCCATTTTACCATATCAAAATAATATTTTATCACCATGCTTTACATATCTAACTAAATTTGGTGAACTACCTCAGAAATAAAAGGATTTAAAGTTATAAATTCCATTTAATCCTTTTGAGGAATATTTAAAGTGTCTTTCCCTTTCCCATGGCTATAAGTGTTAGGACCATCTATACACAAGCCTTAAGATTGAGGGTTTTAGTCCTAAAAAAATAGTAGTAGTAAATTATAAAATTATGATCATCTCACCAAGATGAAACTAATGACTACTAATTTTTAAAAGGATGTAATAATTTTACATACCTTTTTTTTAAAAACTTAAAATGATACTATGGTGATGTAAAAATTAATTTCTTATTGGATGGTGTTTTAACCTTCTGGGACTTAGTGAACATAGATACTAAATTGTTAAAGAGCTGAGTATAATAAATCTATGTATAAATATGAAACAAATATAGCCACTAATTTGTTAAAATAATTAACTAAATTTTACCCTTATAAAAATAGAAATAAATAATGAAAATAATAAATTAGATATAAAATGATGGAGATGAATAATTTAGAGGTTGAAAACTAAGGTAAAGGTTAGTCTGAGTATTACAAACATGATCCATGTTTAAAATCCCCTCCTAGATAGTAACACCCTAATTGGATAGTATCCCCATGTGGTGATAGTGTCCATATTGTAGTGATAGTTTCCTTTATGGAGGACTATCCATAACTTCTTAATGCACCTATGTCTAGATCTGTAAGGCATGTTTTTACATGCACAAATTTTTAATATATATAGATGGCATATTTTAACTAATTTTATTATCAAACCCTAATCTTCCACATTACCAGGGTATTTGATTAATATAATTATATAAATGTGTTTTTTATTGGGGTATAATGTACATCATCAACACCCCACTTTACTAAGATTTTCCTACATACCAATGCTCCAAAGAGGGATCAAGCCTAATATAGTTCTCCCTACCTAAGTATTGGTGTAAGTGAAAGTGAATCTAGTATTATGGTTTACTTGAGTGGTTTGAATGTTCCTGACACTAGAAATCTGAGTAATTTGATATTAGGAATGATATAGATGGTATTATTTAGAATTAGGGTAGAAAAGAGATTGATAACCTTAATTATGCACAGCTTATTCTAAGTTTGCATATGTAATTTGCATCTAGTTTTGGTATAGTGGTTAGAGGACTAAAATTCATGTATTTATATTTTAATGGTTCTTGTGTAAGTTTTAAATATGGTTTAGGCCAACCCTAGGAGGTCTAAGATTTAAAACTATATCCATTTCTGGAGAAAGGAGGGAAAGAATATTATGGCTAGTATTGGGATAATAGGTGCTACTATCTTATGGCACTAGTGTCTAAGTGGAAAAACATAAGGCAAAAAGGGCTAAGATGTAAGAATGAGGATATGGGACTACTTTAGGGATGACTAGGGATGTTTTTGGCCCACATAAAGGTTATATAAGTGAGAAAATAATCCCTAGGATAGGGATAGGGATAAGATAGGGATAGGTGGTATCAAGTATCACTCTTAGCACTCAGGTATCACTTTTACGTGATTACATTTCCCCTCCACATTTATTTTATAAATGTATTGAATATAAATGTCTAAGATGAAGGAAAAATAAATATACCTAGACATACCTAAGAGGTGAAACGTATTAGTCTATATTTGGGTATGTGATGTGTGTTTTATTTTGTGTCCTACAAGTAAACCATGCATAATTTAGACCTTATTTAAGAGATATAAAAAGTAAAAATAAAATTGAATAAATAAGTAAAATTTATTAAAATTGATACAAGAGAGGAAAGGAATGAATACACCTCATTAGGTATGCAAACCAGTGCATGAACCTAGTGACAACCTATGTGTGTGCATTTATATATTTATAAATTAGTGTATGGATTAGACTACACTACTATATTTCTCAATCCTCATGTGTGGGTGGCTCAATAAATTAGTCCAATTATGATTCCATCATTTCCCACCACTTATTTGTGGATCATGACTAGTGAGTAACTTAGATCAGACTAATGGTGTGTCCAACCCTCTCATGTAGGTAGATAAAGAACTCAATTTGATTATGATTCCATCATTTGTTACCCATGTGTAGTAGATGCATCTAAAAATTAGACTACTTGATGTAACTATAAGTGTCTAACTAGAGATACCTAACTTTAAATGTCAATTCTAGGACCACTTGGTTATATTAGGTAACTCTAGTCCACCCAAGAATGTCAACCACTATAGAAGGATCAAGGAATGAAACTGGGGTGTAACCTAGAATATGATGTCTGATGTACACAACATTGAGAATGACATGGCATTTTTCATTCCATCTGATCAAATAGTGTGTATTTGATCATATGAAAACAATATGTCATGCACATGCTCCTAAATTTGACATTTTAGCATATAGATTCTAGACTAACTTGTAATAATCTATATCTAAGAATCTAAACTATAAATTGAAATGTTTATGTCATGAATTTTTCCCCCAATATGAGTAAACTATTATGAATATGAGCTAAGATGGTATGAATATGAGGTAAAATGGTAAATATATAATTAAACCTATGCAAACCTAGACCAACCTATTGTACATTTTTATCAAATCTAGTTTTTTTTTAAAATAAAGCTACTAGATAGTAGCACCATATCTTGGATAATAGTTCTATGTGGTTATAGTGTCTAAATTTAGGTTTCAATGTCTAACTATTTTAATTTTTATGCAATTGTACTAATCCAAGTTTCATTCTTTCCTATTGTGTTTAAAGAAGTATCGTTTATATAATCTTACCTATGTGTTGAAAATTATACTATGAGTGTATTCTGATAGCCTACTCTTTGTGACAATCCCTTTTGAATGCCCCTATGTTTAGGAGAGTTGTTTAACTTGTGAAATAATTTTACTAAAAAAATATATATATATTTAAAATGTGTGTTATCAAGAACATATATGATATATGAATAGTAATCCAACATAATGTGCATACATATTGTTGAAATGTATGATAATTTGAGCATAAGTTTTTAATATGTGGTGTATGTTATTTATAACATTTACAAGGTTATCAAGATATATATAACAATGTATATGAATAAAAATTATGAGTAATAACTTAGTAGCTACTAAGGGGATGGGTCATGATGTCCAAAATAACACCTAATTAGGATGGGGAGATACATGAGGTCCCTCATGGGATCTAAAACTAGATTGTGTAACAATCAAGATACAAGTTCCATGGCCATGATGCATATAAGAAATCATATATATAACACACATGAGGCACACAAAGTAGGCCAAGGGGTCAAAATAAAATGGACATGGTTACATTTCACTAAATCTAAGAAATAAAAGCATATAGGGACATGTTCAAATGTCAGCATATGTAATCAACAAGAAAGTTAGCTTAGAATCACATGGAAGGACATGTTTAAATTTTCACATACATAATCAAAAAGGTATATACAAGGACATGGCCATATGTCTAAAGCACACATATAATGAAAATAAGTGGTGTAGATACAAAGAGAAATGGAATATTCAAATGCCCTCAAATATAAGAAGCATAAAGATACAATCAATTCTAAATTGGGTATGTTAGAAATGGAACTATGAAAAAACATGGAATATAAATCTATGTATGAGCCAAGGTGTAAATACACTAAGTCTAAACTAGTAATACCTGTAAAAAAAATTCTAAGTGTCTATAACATGATCAATATCAATATATAACAATGCTAAATCTATGATGTAAAGCTTAGAAATATGTAACCTAGTAATCAAAATTATGTATATGGTTCCCCCAAATGGGTGAATATGTCAAATGATGAACCCCATGTATCTATGTATATGCCCCCAATGAGTAGATAATAGTAAATCTAGATCAGTGTAGTGGATCTAAGTCTTGTAACACTCTAAAAACACTCAATAAGAATAAGTGAAGCATTTATGTATGATTAAAATTGACTATACTAAGATATCTATCATATGTAATGTTTGGAAAATATAAGAGATGTAAACATGGAAATGTATACAATCTATAGTTTTATGTTTTTTGAGTAAATATTTGAAATTTTTTTATGTTGTTGACACATTATATTGGTTTCATATTTTTTGGATATAATATATGTACAATTAACATGAAAATGAAACTATGTACAAGGAGTAATAAATAATAAAAGTATGTAGAAGAAGGGAGGAACAATACTAACTGATTAGTCTTATGGGAGACTCACTATCATTGTGGCCAATGTTAAAAATAGTAATAGTAATCCCTTGTGTAATGTGATTGTTATGTTATAGTTGAATGGTGTTGTGGTATGAATCTAGGTATTGGTCCTCATCAAAATCATAATAAACATATTAACCCATAATTAGAGAGGGAATATGTTGTGGCAAACATACCCCCTTTTCCTTTGAAATAGGAGACCCCTCTAAAAATTTCATTAACTAGAGATTCAGAGTCTTTAATTCTTTTTGTGTCAATGACACTTGCTCAAACCTTCAGAATATGAACCATATTTATTTATTCAAGAATTAACTGACATCTTTTAATTTTTATTCAAAACTAAGTGTTTTTACCCTTTTAATTCATGGTGTTAATGCTTTAAATCTAGTTTTTATTTGAATCTCCTAGAGTCTAATTCCCTTACCAAATCAACAAACTCATTCTCCTCCATGGAAAATTGAGTTCTTAATATTTTATAGAGCCCATCTAAATGGGAAGCAACCACATCATCTGGAGTAAAAAATTATAGTCCCCCATACCTATAAAAAAATGTTATAGCCTAAGAGAGCTTGACCGAATGTGGAGGCACCACATCATCTATGTAAACATCCAATTTTGGCCACAACTAGATTTTGACCATAATTTAGACTGATTCTTACCAACCATTTCAAATTAGTCCTAAGAATAATTTAATGACCTAATTGATACTTTTCATCATTTATCAATTCTTAGAATCATGTTGAGGCATCCCTATTTGGAATACTAGCCTATACACAATAATAACCTCTCACAGATTCATCCCTAATCACCTTATGACCTAGAAAATATCAATTTGGCCTATGAACCCATTATGTGGGGTACTTGATCAAATCTTAAAAGAGATAAAATAATAATTAAAATGAATCATCTAATTAAATAAGATTAAATACTTAATTGAATTATTTATTTGTAATTAATGAATATCTAAAAATGAAAATTCAAAAAATCAAAGTATCAAGCCGTTTTATCATTACTTTTATGAGTTATCAATATATTTCAAAATATCTAATTTGAGTGCCATTCCTATTAATTTAAAATCATAATTATATGACAAATTTTAAATCAACTAGAGTTAGCCTCAACTCACCTAGGGCTGATTTGAACCCATTCCATGTTGAAACTCAACCTTAACTCACCTAGAGTTAGTTTGAACCCATTGCATGTTTAAACTCAACCTTAACTTACCTTGGGTGAGAGTTAATTTTTGAGGCTATAAATACAAGGCCATGCCTATTAATTTTTAATCTCTCATAAACTAAAGTTATAATGTTAATTTGGAGAGAGATAAGCTTTGAAAGTAATGTTACCATGCCGAAATCATAAGCCAAGAAACTAAGCCAAGTTGCCAAGGAAAGGTGAAGCCAAAAAATCTCCATTGATGAGGATTTAATGATGCACAAGTTGAGAAAGCCACTTAAAAAATCTATTTGGAGTTCCAAGGGAAGTAAAATAAATGTTTATTTTGTGTTCTAGTTATGCCTTCATTATATGTTTGTTACATGTTCTCTCCCTAGTTTCTAATCTAGAGGTGTTAAGATTTTAGTGTGTTATTTATACTTTTTGTATCGGACTAACACTAGACTAAAATCCCATATATGTATTCCTTGTTCACATCATAACATGATCGGTGGGACCAAATATATTGTATATAAGAGGATGTTGATATGATGGTTTTAGTTTTTCTAATAGATGCATAAAAATCTTTGAGTTTCAAGTTTTAAATTTATTTTTACATCTTTTTTGTTTTAAACAAGTTGTAGGTTGTAGGGATCAATGCTGATTTTATAGATCACCATCGATTAGATAAATTGACCATGATCTCAATGTAAAAAATAGAACATGGTAGGTAACATGTCTAATAATGTTTATACTTTATTTTTTCTTACCTTCTTTTTGTCTTTGAAGATATGCATGTTGTTTATATAACCCATTTATTGTAGAATCCATGAGATGTTTTGGATTTAAGATCATTTATTAATCATTTTTATGTCAAAAAAACTTTTTTTTTTATGTATTTTTATAGGAAACATTGATGATCTACTTAATAAATGTTGATTTCTATAATTGACATTGATCTCTATAGATTGGTGATGATTAGTCTTTGACAAAATAAATCAGAAAAGCAAGAGTTAAATTTAAAATTTTGTTTTTTCACTTAATTTTTGGATTCTAAATAGGCAAAACCTCTAAAAATTTATAGGTCCTAAGGTGGAAAGATCATATTTTAATCATGGTTAAATCTTACACACATTGTATTTGGTGATTAAAATGTACTTATTTATTTTCATCTCTTAATTATTTTTGAAGTTTTTACAAATATCAACAACAATGAAAAGGGGCTCAAAATTCATTACATAATTCATTTTGGTGTTATAAAAATGAAATATCTCATTATTTAAATAATCATAAGAGTTGTTCATATGTTTATTTTTTGAAGTGTTTGTTTAGAAAAATAAGTTCCACATGTATGCTCTCCCCCATCCCCTTTAGGGAGCTTGAGTGATCATAATTCTCACTCTTTACATTTGTCATTTTGGTCTAAAAGCATGGAAGTAAATTCACTAAGGCCCTCCCAAAAATGACCATAAATTCCTTAAACTTGTCTTAATTTCATTCGTTTTGTCTTGTGAGTAGGAGTTCATCACCTCCTCATGAGTTTTCTAGAGAAGCATTGACCTAAGAATTCATCTCCCAACATTGTTTCAACTCCAATCCATAGTGGGTTATATAATTGAGGGTGACCTATTGGGTCACTTTTTTTGATTAGTTAAAATAAGTTTTTAGTGGTATTCAACCTCATAATGTAAGGACAACTCAGACATCACATTAAACTAAACAATTGAGAGATGTAGTGGTTGTGAAAAGGACTAGACCTTTTCACAAAAAATTGGTTGATGTATATCCAAGTGATGTGATTGTGCCCTAGAGTTTTCCACACATATAGGACCTTTTATAAATTAAAAAAATTTATAGTTTAGAAAACCCCACATGTCGTAGACATACTATTAATGCAGGGTAAGTACCTTGAAGTTCTATATCACCTTACAAAATCTTGAGAGAAGAGGTGGCCTAAAAACCCTACTTTTCATGCATTTATAATTTTCGGATTAAAAAATTAAAATTATCTAAAGATCAAGTATATAAATATAATTTGATAGTACAATGCTACCTTATCAGATTTTAGATTTAGGATGTTACACTTAAGTTTTTTGTCATTATGTCCTTTTTACTAACATGGTCTTGAGTTGAAACTATTTTTTTATCATACCACATCCAAAACAAGTCTTGTTCAAAAATCACTCCTTTATTAAAGAGTCATGTATCAAACCCTTGTGTGTGTGTGTGTGTGTGTGTGTGTGTGTGTGTGTGTGTGTGTGTGTCACTTATTTGAAAGGGGAGTCATTACATTGTCCATTTCATTTCATGTTTTATGCTTTAAAATCTTGAAATGAACCATTTGTCATACCTTTAGAGAATGGTAGCATCATTAAACTAATAAATTTGATTCAAATACATTTTTACTTATGTCCAAATTATAATTTTAAAAATAATATGTGCCTTTTGGATCTATGTTTAGTATTGTCATGTTGTTCATTCTTGTCTAGCTTGTTGTCTATTTTGAAAAGCCTAATCTTTTAAATTGTGTTCAAAATTAGTCTTGACAAGTTTAGTTCCAAACATTGAATGGTTTTCTCCTATTCCTCGCATAATTTTTCCGTAGATATTAATCTTTAAATTTTGGGTTTTTTAACTTAATTTAATTCCTTGCTTGATTTACAAAGTATTTTTGTGCCTAAATTTGGGGAAGTGGTCTACCTTCCATGTGCCTAAGGTTCAATGTCTTTTGACAAAAGATCACATTTGTGTTTAAATGTAAATTCCTAATTTGTGTCAAAGTGTTTCAAATTTGTTAGATTAAATATCTTACCTCTTAGACCTTATTTTTTTCAATGTATAACTTTTATGTCTTGTTCCCAAAAAACCAAACAATTCCTATTTTGAGCCTATCTTTTGTGCCTTGTTTTACAAAAAACCTAATTTTTTTTTCTTCATACATAAATTAAACTTGTTTGAAACAAGTTATACCTAAGTTTGGCATTCTAGTTTTTATTCATCCACTTGACCCTTTTTCAAAAGACACTTGATGTTTGACATTTGATGTTAGACTATTTTAGCCTAAGTTTTAGCACTATCCATTTTGGAGATATAACTCCATATTTAGACCAAGTTAGACCAAGTAGAAACCATTTGTCCTTTGGTATTTATTTTTAAGATTTTATATAAATATAATCCTTCTCTATGGAATGTTCATCATTGGTTTGGATATGTCTCATTACACATGTAGCAATACCATGTATAGTCTTGGCTATGAGAAATTTTTGACCAATGACCCTTTTGTTCAAGATTTTTATGATGATGTTGTATATAATATAGAACTCAATATATGTTGTAACATTCCATGTGTTGAACAAAGGCATGACCCTCAAACATAGTAATCAGTGATAACTTCTTTGGGTCAATTGACATACCAAGTTTTACCTTTCAATGTTAATGGTACCTAATCTTCTACCTATAAAATTAACCCTCATTTTATCTATGGAAGCCACCAAAATCCATAGTTCCCTATAATTACCACTCTAGTCCCTTCTCTTTTAGATCGCGATAGTAAACCAAATTTGCAATGTCTAAGCATCACCATTCTAGACCCTCATCCTTTGGTTTGTGTAATAAACCAAGATCTATAATACTCTACCATTACTATACCATGCCCTCATCCTTTGGATTGTGTGAGAAACCAAGTTCCACAATGCCCTACCATTACTATATCAGGCCCTCATTCTTTAGCTTATGCAAGTAAATAAGCTTTATAATCCCTACCATTACCATTCTAAGAGCTTATATTTTGTATTATGGAAGTAACCAAGCTTTGAAATGCCCTAGCATTACCATTTTAGGCCATTCAAAGTATGGTAGCTTATGATCCCAACAATTTTTCATAAGTGCGGCTAGATGAGTCATAGTTACCATTTAACTAAGAACAACATTTATAATATGTCTTGAAATCACACCTTGCCATTATTTCTAAATTATAACTATTTATGGGAAAAATAGGAAAAATAATTTTATATTGCCTTGAAATTACACCTTGCCATTCCTATGCCATATTGTGCCATTTGCCTAATATTAGAAATTATTGCTACTTAGTCATATTCCTCCATTGTAAGCTGGAACTATAGTGACTTGAGGTCCTATCTTGGGACTATTTAGGTAGCACTCGATTCATGTTGAGGTTAGCTCAGTTACCCTTTTCCATGCTCTTTCCATTTTATGATTAATTTTAAGTTTGAATATTCTTATCATTTTTGAAGTTGGACCGTTTAGTATCTCATCATTATCAAATTGATTTTAGATAAATATAAAATTTCAAAAATAGTTTTAATACTTATAAAATACTAAAAATCACTAAATCAACCACTTATTTGCCTTAAGGATTTTGGGACCCATAACTATTTCATAAGAAACCACTTGTCATTTACGTTACCCATCCTTATTTTGCCTAAGCCTTACGATCTCTCCATTTTTTGAGTTTCTATTATGTGTATTATGTATTCAAATTTGATACATTAATGCCTTCTAGGGTTCATCTCACACTCTCACCATTTTGCATGACCATTCCCATTTTCCTCTACCTTATTAATCATGTTTTATTGATCATTATTTTTATTTTATCCCATCTCCTAGGATAAATACATTTGGACTAAATTTTATGTTGGATCTTGCATCCATGTAACTATGTATGTACCCTCCACTTGATTAGTGCATATGGAGTCAACTCGACTACCCATTCCTTTTCTTCAACATCCCCCCCCCCAAATTTTTGTTTGATTTATTTTCCCCTATAGCCTAGGGGAAACATTTTTTATCTTGTGTGTAGTTGTTTCCCTATAAACTAGTGGCAACTTTGTGTCCTTTTATTTTTGTCTTATATTTTTTTTAATATTATTATTAACCATTGAGGGGTTTGTTTCATTTTATGCTCATTATTTTGTTTTGTTTTATGATTTATAGTTTGTTAGTGTTTTGTCTTCTTGTTTATTTATTTGCATTATTTTTTTCTTTCTTTATTGTGACTTGCCTTAGTATATCTATGTTCATTGGGTAATTCCTTACACATTATACTTGAGTCCATACATATTCATTCATCAACATTATCATCATGTTTTTTACCATTGGTGCATTGTTTTCAAAATTTTATTAGATTATGTGTTAATCTTTATGCATATTTCATCTATTTTATCATGATGTTTTATATTATGATGCCTACCATCACATGCTACAACAAAAATCAGCTCAAGAAATCTTACAAGTAATGAGGCCATGGTACTTCTCCTTGGCACCTAAAAAATTCTCAATTTACCTTCATATTTCCCACATACAGAGTAATTAAATCAAGAACTAATTTTAATCCTTTTTAGTGAGTACATAAATATCCATCCTAGAAGGTTGCCCATAATTCATATTTCTCTTTTGTACCAATTTACTCTTACTCTGTGAGTATGAATTCATTATGTAAGCCACATTTTTCAATTTACCATATTATCCCACCCATAGTTCCAATGATTCTAACTATATTTGGGTAGATAATTATCTATATTTTCCCAAATGGGGCATGTTTTCATTTTTTTGATGATTATAACTAACTTTTGGAAAATCATTCTCTATTTGCCCAACTAGGGCATGTTTTCATCCTACCAATGATTATAACCACCTATGGGTAAATCATTATTTTACTTTTAATGATTATAGTTGTCTTTAAAAAAATTATAATCTTGTTATCTTATATTTTGACTAATGATTATAACTACCTTTGGGTAAATCATTATCTATTTACCCACCTATGTTGATGATTATAACTGCCTTTAGGAAAATCATCCTTTTTGTTTTCCCAACTGGGGTAGCTCACTGTGCCACTATTTATAATTGCTTGTGGGAAAAATATATTTTCCACCATTTTTACGTTTTGGTCCCATCATATTCCTTCTTCTGAGGGACTGATCACTAATCTTCTTTTCCGAATACTCCCTCAAGGGGCATCTAGAGCTTATCCATAACCTTTTGGGTTATTAGACATGTAATACCTTTTCATTATTTGAGAATATGTTATTATGCCTATAGCTTGAAATTACTTCTCAATTATGGGAAAAATATAGACATCTAATTCTAACCACAACTGGATTTTTAATATACTTATACTGATTCCTACCAACCATTGCAAATTAATCCTAAGAAACACTAAACATAACAATTTCATCTATGCATAATTCATCAATGTTTAGAATCATGTTGAGGTATCCCTATTTGGGATACTATCCCATACACGATAATAATCTCTCACAAATTCATCCCTAAACGCCTTGTGACCTAAAAACTATCAATTTGGCCTATGGACCCATTAAATAGGGCACTTGATCAAATCTTAAAAGATTTGAAATGCTAATTACAAATGAATCATATAATTAAAAAAAATTGAATGCTTAGTTGACTTATCCATTTTTAATTAATGAATAACTAAAAATGGAAATTCCAAAAATTAAAATATCAAGCCTTTTCATCATTACCTTTATGAGTTTTCAAGTTCTTCCAAAATATCTCAAAATATATAATTTGAGATCCATGCCTAATGATTGAAAATCATAATCACATGCTAACTTTTAACTCAACTAGAGTTATCCTCAACTCACCTAGGGTTAATTTGAACCCATTCTATGTTTAAACTCAACTATAACTCACCTAGGGTTAGTTTGAACCAATTCTATGTTAAACTCAACCTTAACTCACCTTGGGTGAGAGTTAATTCTTAAGGCTATAAATACAAGTCCATGCCTATTGATTTTTAAGCTCTCATAGGTCAAAGTTATAATACTAGTTTTGAGAGATAAAATCTTTAATATAATGTTACCATGCCAAAATCATAAGACAAATAACCAACCCAAGGTTCCAAATAAAAGTGAAGCCAACAAGGCTCCATTGATGAAGATTTATTGATGTGAAATCCATTTGGATATCCAAGGAAGGTAAAACAACAATTTATTTTGTTTTCTAGTTATGATTTCATTTGTATGTTTATTAGCTATGTTCTCTCTAGTATCTAGGCTAGATGTGTTAGGATTTTAGTGTGTTATTTTGATTTATTTTATTAGACTAACACTAGACTAACCCCCCATCTACGTAATCCTTGTTCACAATATAGAATAATAAAATCTAGTCCCCCAAACCTATTAGATATGATAGAGCTTGGGAGAGCCTGATTAAATAAGAATTTACCATATCATATGGAGTTAGACAAGCCAGTCCCTCAAAACTATCAGAGATGTCAAATTCTAGGAGATTCAAACCAAATGAGAAGTTTTTAGGTCATTTGGAGTTAGATAAACTAGTCCTGTAGACCTATCAGAGATGTTAAATCCTATGAGAGCTTGACTAAATAATAAATTACCATGTCTTTTAGAGTTAGAAAGAATAGTCCCCTTTACCTATTAGAGATGTCAGAGCTTAGGAGAGTTTGATCGAATGAGAAGTTTCCATGTCATCTAGAGTTAGAAAGGCCAATCCCTTAGGCCTATTAGAGATGTCAAAGCCTAGGAGAGCCTAGTTAAATAAGAAGTTTCAATGTTATTTAGAGTTAGAAAAGCTAGTCCTTAGACCTATTAGAGATGTTAGAGCCTAAGAGAGCCTATCCAAATGGGAAGGTACCATGGCATCTAGATTTATAAAGGCCAATCCAATAGACTTATCATAGATGTTAGAGATCATGAAAGCCTCATTGAATGAGAAGTTATCATGCAATCTATCATCAGAGGGATAGTCCACTAGACTTTTTGGAGATGTTAGAGCTTGGGATGCACCACCTGAATGGGAAGACACCACATCATCTAGAGTTAGAAATTCCACTCCCATAAACCTATCATATATGTTAGATCCTAGGAGAACCTAGATAAATGACAAGTCACCACATCATTTAGAGTTAGAGAGGCTAGTCTCCTAGACCTATCAAAGATGTCAAATCCTAAAAGATCCTAACTATATTGGGAGGAGCCATGTCAACTAATATGCAGATAAACTAGTTCCCACATATTACCTTAGTTAGATCATAATAAAGTACAAATGAGACTCAAAGTTTTATTAAGGTGTGACCCATGTCCCTAAGTGACACATCACCAAACCTAGGGGAACAAAATGTAATATGAAACCATGTCTAAGTACCAACTATTAATGGGAGGACTAATAAATGGATGACATGTGTTAGAAAGTAGGAGTTAGTTGAGAATCCTATAAGAGATGTGATTTCATGCCTACCATGTGATGGTCATTAACATAATAGGAATATTCACTTGATTAGATAGTTTTAAAAACATTACATCACAATTATTATATTTAGCTGGTGGTAGATGATTGTGGGCTCCAAATTCAATTCTATATTTAAAAATAAAGGGAGAAAATTAAGCCACCAACTCAAATTCAAATTAACAATAAATTGGATATGAAATTACATTAATGTATAAGGATGTATACATGTGATTAGAAATCCTAAGAGAATCCCATTAATGGTTACCATTACTGAATATGAAAAATATCTAACTCTTTACTTCCAAAATTACATAGATCTCCTACATCCCATGTTTTCTATGCTTAAAGATCCCCATATTTCCCTTCTATCATAATCCAATGGTTTTTCATCCTCAAAAATGAAGGCAAAGCCTGAGTACTATGACACCACTTTATCTATTATTTTAACTAAGTATATGCACTAAAATGATATATTTAAGGTAATTAATTAGGTACCCAAGGGTTCTATCGATGATGACAACTAAATGGCTAAATATGAGGATGCATTTTGATCTTATAAGAAGTGTATAATACATAGATCCATATCTAAACTAGAGGAATTTCCTTGCAATGACCTACTAGGTGACATCCTCTATAAGGCTATCTGCATGTAGGACATTTTTAATGACTATGTATGTTCACCCACCTATCAGTATAACATTTATAATATATTTTGGAATGCCTTCAATGTGTACTTATCCTTCATGAACTTCTCTTTCTCATATGATGAATCAACAGTGTTAGCCTGGATGGAAATTTACTAGATCTATGATGTTTTCCACAACTAGGATGAGAACCGTAAATCTAAGTGGATTAATAAGGAGAAGATCAATTCCTACACTATTCATACCTTTTAGGAGGAGGTCTGAGTAGGTATGATTATATTGAATCAGTTTTTTAGAGACCCAAACTACCAACATGTTCATGATATGTGGGTGTCCTTTTCAGAAATTATCCTGACTCACTCAAACATCTCAGATAAGGAGGATTGATCAACTTCAAGTTGGTCCATGCCATAAGTTGGTTGATAAGGAGAAGATCAATTCCTACATTTTTCATACCTTTTAGGAGGAGGTCCGAGTAGGTATGATCATATTAAACCAATTGTTTAGAGACCCAAACTACCAGCATGCTAATGATATGTGGGTGTCCTTTTTACAAATTATCTTGACTCACTCAAACATCTCAGACAAGGAGGATTGATCAAATTCAAGTTGGTCCATGCCATAAGTGGGTTAATAAGTGGAAGATCAATTCCTATACTATTCATACCTTTTAGGAGGAGGTCTGAGTAGGTATGATCATATTGAACCAGTTGTTTAGAGATCCAAACTACTAACATGTTAATGATATGTGGGTGTCCTTTCTAAAAATTATCCTGACTCACTCAAACATCTCAGATAAGGAGGATTGATCAACTTCAAGTTGGTCCATGCCATTGTATATGACAAGCTAGAGGTGACTTCTACATGATGATATACTTACTAGATGTAATCTATAGGAAGCTCTCATTCAAGCCTTTAACATTTACTATATGGGTTCTTAATGGTCCAACTACCTACATGGTATTTTACAAGTTATATGGCCACCAATTCTACCAACATGTCAGAGGTGTCTATGACCACTTCTATTTAGTAGTTTATTAGGTAGTCAATAAAGCTCTAATGCCCCAACTCTCAAAGGTAATATGGGACTATATCATATCCATTAAGGACTACTAATTTTACAAAGAAGGCATAATGATATGAGTTGTGGGCTTCCTCGAACATCCTCTATGATTTTCATATTATGTCCCTAATCACTTAGTAGAATAAGAGATTGCCTATAAATTAGTGAATGACATCTTTGGAATCTATGTATAGCATTAATAAAAAATATGCTCATAGATCCTAATCACCATATATAACCATGTCTATAGGAACTTCCCATTGATGTAAAATATGGTAGCTAGGTGAGACTCCTTCACCTTGTCAAAGTGAAATATTTAGCAGTGGGACACTTAATGGGTGATTTAAACCCATTTAGCATAATAATCAGATTAGCTAAACATTAAAATCAGCCATCAAGCTAAAGACAATGATGATTTATATTTGAATGTCATAAATGACCAAAAAGTGTTATCACAAAAAAGAAACATAGAAGAATAAGGGGAGGAAGGCTCATGCATGCCCTTCTACAACTCCTCTAACTCTTACTTGATCTATAGAAGACCTAACTCCTATAACTCTAGCCATATCATGGAGAATATTATAAGGCATCTCACCACTTTCTCCTCCTTAAGATCTAAACCCATATCCAAATTTGCTTCTTCTAGTAGCTTTAACTCTTCAAGTTCCAAATCTACCTTTTCCTCCTTTAATTAATCCTCATGCTTTGCCTCTACCTCCTATGATAGTACCAATGATTAGGTCATGACCAAGTTGACCCTAGACCACATGATGATAGGAAGCTAAAGCACATCCCACTTAACTATTGACACCATATCCTTTTATATTTGATGTGACCAAAATATTGATACTAAACTAGAATAAGGTACCTAAAAATAACCTATCTAGATTCCCCTACTCACTACTCCATCTCCTCTCATTTCCATTCCACCCCTTGATCTTTCCATCTTCTAACTCCTAGTTCTTGTGCCCACTATTTTGGCTCTACCCTTTCTATTTCCCATTACATATCCTCCATGTTTTACCTAATTACCCTTCACCTCTATAATTTTGAGTTTCCTAACTTCCTCATTCCCTTTCACTCCTCCCATATCATAGCTTGGAGTCCTCCTAGTGCCTTAGTCATGATCTTAATAATAGGCATGAATATAGCCTTTATAAGCCTATTGATTCCAAAAGAGACCCTCCCAATCTCTATTATAGTTATCCCAACTCCCCCCTCCATGACTCCAAGTGGTCATCCATCAACTCATGTTTCCCCTCTCATCCCAACTAGACCATCCACCAAAACACCTAGAGCCAACCTAGGAAAGAGATTGTAGAAGAAATAGAAAGTCACTCATACTCCATCTCCATCGCAAAGGACTTCTACTCCATTTACAACTCTTCCACATGTCTCAATAGATATTCTAGCCTAAGTAGAAGTATCTCAAAGTTTAGTTGTGCCCCTCTCTTTCTTTCTTACCTAAGGCCCCACCGAGCTCACCTTTAACCACCACATCTTGTCCCTTTTTTTCCATGACCCATTCCTAGGGGAAATTTTACTTCAAGTGAACCTTTCTTAGGAATAATGGTAAGTTCAAATTATCCTATGCCCCTCCACCTCCAATATTTTCCTCTTTCACTCCTTCCACTTCCTCCATCTCCCCTTCACCTCATCATCCACCCTTAACCACCATCTTATCGACAACTCTTACACCCTCATAACCTAAGGGATGGTCCAAAGGTCTTAAACACCATATATGGATGATTAAAATGACCCAAATGTGTAGTGGAGTTTGGAAAAGGACTCTAGGAGTATGAAAAGGATGTTTATGTAGAGATTCATCTAATATGGGAACTTAGTGATATGAAAAACCTATCAAGATCTATTTTCACTCACCAAGATGAGGACTACTATGGTAGAGGAGAATATGGCCAAAGACCCATTGTCCATATTTTAAGCTACACATAACATGTCTATGCAGCTCTTCGAGGACATGTAGAGTCGAGTCTAGACACTTGATTATTTCCTACTACTTTTCTCAATTTTTAGGAAAGTAGTAGGGACTCAAGCCAAGATTGATGTAATTATTTAGTGGATGCAGGCCTACATGGAGAAGATCAAAAAAATAATGAGAAGTGTCAGAAGTTACAATTAGTGGTTAACAAAAGGAATGTTATTAGAGCTCAAATTGATGCCTACACTACAAAAAAACCCTTAGAAGAGGGTGAGAAGAAGATATTAACCTACTTCAAGGAGGTTAATATCTCTATGTTATTCCACCTATATGTCACTTTACTAAACTAAAGAGAATTTTAAGTCTATATAGGTCAATTTGATCAAGTTATGAGGGATAAATTGGCCAAGGCAAACCATGAAAGAGCTTGGGTGGTGATAGACCTATCCACTCAATCCATTATGAACATCAACCAAGACTTTGGGATCCAAGACTCAATATAAGTAACTTTACAGGCATCTTAAAGACTAGAATCTCAAGTAGAGGTGATCTTTAGTTAGCTTCTAATAAACTTGGTCAATATAGATAAGGAGTTCAAATTTGTAGAAGTCATAGTAGACATTGGGAGATCCTAGTCAAAGTAGTTAAGAGTCAGTCCCTCTTAGCTACCACCATGTGTTAACTAGTGGTCAAATGTAGATTTGTTGTAGGTTTATAGGGATTTATTTTGGTTCAAATTTTGAAATACAATTATAACTATAATGAATGGCCATCATGGCCTAGGATGGGATCCTCATGCATTTCAGAGATGATCCATAATGTTTATTTATTTATTAAGGATCCATATTTTATTTTTAGCGGTCGACCAAAAAATTTCTCAAAAGTGATAGTGGATTATTTCCATGATTTAACTTGCATTTGCTTCATCACTCTAGATTATAAAATCAACCTATATCAATTATTGTAGTAGAATTTCACTCTTTTAAAGAATACAAAATCTATTTTATGAAAAAGGGTCTCTTATGTGTTCAATTTTATTTCAATTCATGTTTAAATGATCAACATTACTAGGTTATATTAACACTTTGTCACTTTATGTATGCCATGGTTATGATGTGATTAGCTATTATAACCTATGTGTGAGTTATTTCATTTCTCTTTTGGTAGTGCTGATAATTTGTGAGCTTAGATGCAAATTATCATATGGTGTTTATGTGTTTTTGAAAATAAACCCTAATTAATAATATTTAGTAGGAATTCACATTGAAGGCATACTCCCAATTCTATCACACTCTCCCCATTATATGTTATTGGAGGTACAACTCTAGTGAAACTTGGTCTATAGTGGTATAACTATGGTAAATTCACTTAGTTTAATGACCATTTTATTGATCTCATTTTAAACCTAGAGTATTCCCTTATATGCCTTAACCTTTCCTCTCTTTTATGTTTGTTTAATATAATTGAAGTTTCCCTTTCCCCTTATCTTAATAAATGATAAGCCCAATACTCTGGTATTCATAACTATCATTAACCTATGTGAAGTATAGTGTATAGATCTTTTCATGGTAATACTACATCTCTTGGAGACTATTCATTCATAATATATTTTTGAAGTCTAATACATGTAGACATACCCTAGGTTGTTCAGATATTAGTCCTAAAATGTAGGATAGTCCATAGTTATTCACACCTTCCCATTTTCAAGGAATTCCCAATCTCATAAGCCTCTTGTGATAAGGAGTAGATTGGAACAAAAAATAGCTAATGCTACAAGGAGGGCCTCAAGATACTTCATTTTTGTGTTGATTTAAATTTATTTTATGAATATGTTGAGTTTTATTTGATTTTAATAATATGCATACTATAGTTTTATTATGAAACATCCTAAAGACTAGTTCACCTGTTATGAGGGATAAGTTCCATTGAAGTAGATTGGTAATTTACCCTTAATTTTCCATAAAGAACATATGTATAATCAACCCAAACCTAACATGATTCATTTTAGTTAATCTTTTCAACCTAACCCAAATGTGTAGCCTAAGATGGCCTGGTTAACTAGCTCAACCATTAACATTTTGAGAGTTATCCATAATATAGCCAACAGCCCTAAAAGATATCTTCCTCATTTCACTCCTAGTGTGGGACAATCACCCAATTGAAACATATCCTAAATTTATATCCCAATATGGTCTTGTTAGTTGGCTATCCCATTAATCTCTTGAGAGTTGTCTATAATCTACCCAAGAACCCTAAAAGATATCTTCCTCATTTCACACCTAGTATGGGACAAACCATGGAGGATCACATAACCTCTTATAATACTTCCCTAAGAATATTGAATTTAGAGCATGAGGATGTGGCATGCAATCTCTTTCATTTTGCCCTAATGGACTCTTCCTATGATTGGTTCTTAAACCTTCCCAAAGACTCTATACCAAGTTGGGACCATTTTAGTTCTACTTTCCTCACCCATTTTTCCTAAGTAATATAACCTAGTGTCATATACCAATAGTTTTCTTGTATCAAAATTAAGCCCAATGAGCCCATTATAAATTTTAATGCTAGGTTACAAAATATCTATAATTGGGTAACCATGCTTTACCAGCCCAACCCTCAACTAGCACTTCAAATGTTCAAGAATGCTCTAGAGCCTTAGATAACCATGTTCTTGAGAAGGGATGAAACTATAGTAGACCTATCCTTAGCATATATAGGTTCCATAAAAGTGGATAAGCAATCGAACCCCCAAGTTACACCATAACCACCACTCTCAACATGCTACCATAAATGCTTGATTTAAACTTCTTACCTAGTGTTAAGTAGAATGTACTTATGCCTCAAACTCTCCCTAAAATGCATCAAATCCCACTAGGTCATCCCACTTAAAACCAATAATTAGGTTTACTAAACCTAGGGGGTCTAGATCTAATTCCCAAATCTCAACATCAATTGATGTTAGCAATGATTAATAATGCTCAGTCCACACCTCAAGAGTCCACTAAAATTAAAATAGATTCCATTCATCAGATGGTGAAAAAACTTAGTAATGACTTCCTAGGGTTGTATAGATATCTAACCACCTCTAATGTAGAAATATCCAACCAAAAATTCATGTATCAAAGACCAAATATGATCTATAATCACCCTCACAACCCCTCAAAAACTTAACCCAATAGTCTCCCTAAGATCAATATATTCAAGATAGCCTTACCCAACTATTATCAAATGCATAACATAATAATACATAGGGAGCTAGGCTACATGGAATTTGGTTCTACTTTCAATATGTTCCAAAAGGAAATGGAAAAATACAAGTTAATCCCCAATCACCAAGAATCCTCTAACTTGGGTAAAGCCCCTAGTACTAGTATGGTATTGAAAACCTCAAATATCCCTAACCAAGAATAAAATGAGATAAAGGAAGGTATTATTGAGGTGTATTAATTTTATTGGTTATAAATGAGTAACTAAACCCTTATAATTAGGCAATAATAATAACACTTTACTACCTTAACACCACCAAATAATGGTGCAACCCCACAAGACCAAAATGCTACGAGTTATCCTCCACCTCCAAGACCTAAATATCCTAAGGCACCTATGGAAACCCCACTAATACAAAGTGGATGGATTTAGAAGAAGTCACGATTATTAATAAATTCAAGGATAACATTATCCTTCATGAGCTTTCCTAAAGCATAGAGCATGACCTCTTATTGAAGTCTTTGACTCAAAATCTAACCCCACAGACCCAACCAAAAATAAGAGAAATACACACTAATATTATTATTAATAAGAATAAGATGGAGGTTCTCCCTTTAATTTTGATCATCTAGTTATTTATAAAGAATCTACATAAATTCTTAGTATATTCTAGAGCCTCACCCAATGTGATGTTGGAAGGCATGTATGATAAACTCAGTCTATCCCCCATAAAATTAGATAATGTACTGGTCCAGTTGGACAAGTCAGAGGTGAAAGTGATAGGCAAGTTTTTTAACATCGACATCTACTTAAAATTTGAACCTAGTATTCAACACTTTATAGACATTCAAGTGGTTAATATCTAAGAATCCAATGGTATGCTCCTTAGTAGAGATTGTTCTGACTGGGTATATGGACACCAATTTATCCCATATATGGTTGCCATGGATAAGAATAGCCA
The DNA here is from genome assembly GCA_037957365.1 of Torreya grandis. Classification (NCBI taxonomy): domain Eukaryota; kingdom Viridiplantae; phylum Streptophyta; class Pinopsida; order Cupressales; family Taxaceae; genus Torreya; species Torreya grandis. Next base: position 2,067,627 of record JARHVA010001591.1, read on the forward strand.
AAAAAATATGAATGGATATAAAATCATACATAAAACATATGATCACCAAATATAATGCTATTAATGACAAGATACACCTATTTTTCTACGACCTAGGCATCTACATGCTAAGCACCAAGCATATAAAAAACCAAACCAATCATAACCCAAATTATCTTCACCTATGATCTCTTTTTGTAGATTAATCTCACTACAAATAAAGTAGTGGGGATGGTATTATTCTTATATATTTCTCAAGGAGGAAACATCTAGCATCCTATAGGCTAAAGTTTCCTTACATGAATAATTTGGTAGGCATGAAGCTCTAGTTTAAAATTTTAATTGAGACACAAGGTAAATAAACTAAGAGTATTAAACAACTATGAAATATTGGTCAACTATATCAAAACTAAGTTTCAATTCAAACTATCATACCTTAAAAAGTATAAACAAAGAGCTTAGGACTTGATTGAAAAGTCCAACACATTTCATATCATCCCTATCCCTTAGGAGGAAAATTAGGTAGTAGACTCACTAACATAGGATATGGTGAACCTAACCCCACTTGATGACATTGATCTATAATAATTCTTAGTGGAAATCATCTACTATCCTTCTATCTTGGACAATGTGACCAACTTCTAGGTATTTGAAAACAACCAAAAAATCATCCAGTTCCTTGTCAATGAGGGGATATTCAAGGAATAAATCATAGATGAATAGGATAGAGACCACCTTAGGAATGAATGGATATTAAAAATTCATGGGAATAAGATCTTAAAGGGGATGATTTCACTAGAAAAAGTGTTTGATACATTCAAGCCAAATTTCTAGGATAAAATACTTAAGTTCAAAGACTAGAAGTGCCAACTCATTAATCTAGACCCTACAAAGAATATGTAGATAGTTAATGTGGGACTAGATTGGATAGACCATTAATTATAACAATTATGAAGGTTTATAATGAGGTATAAGGACCTAAGTAATTTTTCCTATAGAGACCTTAAGGTCTTTTACCTTAGATTAATTACTCACACCATCCCCTTAAAACCCAGCCAAAAACCCTTCAGACAAAGATAGAGGTTGATAAACCTAATATTAGAGCCCTTGATTCACAAAGAAGTCCACAAGTTACTCTTTTTAGGTATAATTTTCTAGGACCACCACTCAACCTGGGTGGCTCACCTAGTCTTAGTGTAAAAGAAGAATGGTGAAATATGCCTTTGCATGTGTTGATGTATATCTATGTCAAGGATATAATGTAAACAATAGAATAATATATATTAGTTTATTGTGTAGGTCTTGGAAGACCTTAGAGATTAGTTCAATTTTTTTTGAATGATTATGTGACTTCCACCTTCAGTATGCAATAAAATCTTACTATAAGGACAATAGAAGCTTTGTAGTGACACAATCTATTTGAAATTTCTTCCTATTGTTATGGAAAAAATTATTTTATATTTTGCCAATTGTTTTCCCAAACTTAAAAATGCATATGAATATTTATAGTGAGTAGTAATCTAAGGTGATTCATGTCAAAAAACATCAAAAGGGAAATAAGGGTTGAGCAATAAAGAAGGTTTGCCTTGCAATAACAAATATCAATAGATTTATTTTAGTTCTTTTTTATAATAGTGAAAATAAAACTAACATTCATGAGATTCTAGTGTTGGACTTAAAATACCATAAATGCATTTATGATTCTATATTAACAAATTACCTCAAGCACATTTATTTTTAGAGTAGAATAAAAGTAGAGCATGCATAGACAAATTTCATTAGAGAAGCAAAGCAAAAACTAACAAGATGCATTAGAAATAATATTATCATATTTAACCATTAGAAAAATGAGACCATCTATCATTTGCAAAGCTTGAGAAACAAGAAAATATGAAATTAATGAAAATAATGAATATATTCCAATAATTCCTCTTTCTATTTACATTAATTTCAAAAAAATTATGTTATAAAGTAAAATTAAGGCGGGAAACCCATATATATAGGCCTCTTTTCATGCCTAAGATGTTTACATTAGTTAAAAAAGAACTGAGTATGTGACAACTGTCACTAGATAGAAGTTCCTCATGTTTTAAAAAAATTAAAGAATATTCCCTATCCAAAGAGGGAAAATTTTTACAATACATTGAGTAGAAGTATAACATGATATTCATCAAAGAAAATAATCCTAATAAAATGCTATCTTTCTGTTGAGGTGCTAGGCTAGGATACTTCTAACATGGATGATGATGAAGCTCCCAATGTAGTAGAAGAGGAAAGTGAAAACATAGTAGTTGAAGAGGGAATACTTCCTAGTGTAGCTAAAGAAGAAGAAATTCCAAGAGGTGTTGAAGAGGAAAAATCTCCTATAGTGACCATTTATGTCTTGTTATTTTCCAACTTCTTATATTTTACTTGCCCAATCCATAACTTATAACATTTATTATAATCACTATCAATCAATTTCAAATCTATCATGGGTTCCTTTAACAATCTAATGGTGGAATATAATATTGCATCATTCTTATTTAAGAGAGGTCTTATGGCCTCATTTATTTCCACAACCTTCTCTATTATTTGATTATTCAATGCTACCAAGTTCACCATCTCTTTCCCAAAGCTTACTCCCCAAGATACAACCTATTTATTGAAATTGATGATGAAATTTTGGAGTTGGGATCTGAAAGCATCCTTGATAACAATTGTGTCATCTCTATTATCAAGGTGTGTGATTTTAGCTTCTTTAATCAGAGTTACAACTTTGTCACCTACCTGTGTGAGAGACTATACCAAGGATCTCATGTCATCAATCCATTGATTTAAGACCTTCCTTCTTCCAATGATATAGGATTGAGCAATGCTCAAATCCTTTAAGGGTATTAGGTTCAATTCCTCAAATTTACTCATCCTGATCAAGTTGACCAAGTTGATTACTTTGTTATGATAAACCTTGTAGGCGCTCTCTACCTTAATAATTTTGTTATAGACTTCTCACTTTTTACTAATTTAGAGTATCCAGGGTATCAAACATGACCTTAAATGCCCACTCCATCTTATTGATGGTCTCATATAGAAATGTTGATTTGTTCTATTGTTCTAGCTTAGTTATTCCCTATTGCATTCCTTTCACCAATTTTATGGCTACATCACCATATTACTTTATAGATGAGAGGGGGTCCTATAAATACTATTTCAACTAACCAGGTTTAGCTCTCATCTTATTGGTTAGTGCAAACTAGGTTTCTTTAGACTCATATACAATTGTCTGATCTAGATGATTTAATTTACTCTTGGTTAGCCTTTTCATTACTCCAAACTTCTTGTCAAAATTTAGTGAGACTAATTGGGGGTATAATATAACCAAATCCTAAATTTTTAATATTTCCAACTACATTTCTTTTATCTAGGATTTTTTTAAAATGTCACCTTGAGGTTGAGTAGATGGTCTTAATTAATGAGATAGTTTTACTTCCTAGAAGGTAAATGTTTGATAAGTAGCTATGGAAGTGACCAGGATGAAGGAAAATTTGGGGGATGAGGTGGGAAGTGTTACTTCTAAGGATGATGAATAACTAGTTCTAGATGGAGAACTTATAGAGACAAAAGGAAGTTAAGGTATGAAAATAATAATCCTCCCCTTTGGTAATTGAGGATTGGGCCTAAGCATGGGCCTAGGCAGAATTAGGGGTATATTGGCAATCATAGAGACCTTTGAAGTAGATGACACAATAAAAGGATTAACATTGGGAAAAAGGATAATCATGGACCTAATAATAGGTCTTATCAGGTGCTTGTATATAATTAGGTTCATGTTGTCTAGTATTAGGGGCTCAATGAATATACCCCAAGGCTTGATACTTAGAAATAAGGGAGGAAAATAAACACACTTTTGATTAGTCATAACTAGTTCTTCCTTGACTCGAAGTAGCGAAGGTAGTACTAGTGTGGGAACCATTGGTGTTGTAGTTTGTGTTGCTACTACCTCCACCAAAGCTGAATGGGCCACCATTGAGGGTTTTATAGGTAGCGATACAATGTTATGGACCTAGGATAGGGTGTTGGATATTTTTTTCAATACAAATACCTATTTAGTATGTTTTTCAATCTCAACTCTTCCATTCTCCAAAGTAGGATATAATGCTTTCATGATCCTCTAACTAAGTTGAGGGTTAATTAGTCTTTCTTCTTTATCAACAATAACATGAGTTATCAATGTAAATGGACCTTATTGATTACTCTTAGGTTTGAAAAATTCATAAAAAATTTCATCTTTTAATATTATATTAATAAGAGGAACATTAGCATCTTTTAGACTTTAATTCACCTATTGATCATTGGTGCACTGATCTATAACCTGTCTTCATCCTAAGGCTCATGGTGGTAAGTAATACTTAAGGATGACCTATGATTTATGCAATGATTGAAACAAATATTCTCTAGACCCCATTGCCTATTATCATCTCTTTCAAAATTGAAAGTAGGCCCTTTCTTGGCCATAGAAATTAGAGAATTCTAATTTTGTATTCAAAACTATCTAATGTTAGATAGTTGAGGATGAACCAATCCTCTCCTTTTATTTTTGTATAATTCATCCACCCTTGTGAGTAACTAAAAATCAATTTCTTTCTCAACCATCTTGTCTATCACTATAATGTGAAATCTAAGGGGGGGCTATCTTGATTCAAACTATCCTCATAATTGTGTAATCTAGGTAGTACCAGTAGGCTCCCAGGGTACTCAAGGTTGCTTAAATTTCCTCTAAAAATTTAGGCATGGGCCTTTCATGTATTGTCCTATACATTTAAGGGTAGAAATTTTTGGATATATCTCTCATAGCTAACTTGTACTTGTACACTCTAACCTTTAATAAGGTATGAGGCATAATCTATTTAATCTTGGGGTCCTAATTAGTGAAGTATGGGAACTTATGGGTGGAAAATATGGCATCCACCAAGTAGGACATCATGTAAAAATGATCCCCCTAGTTGGCCATGACTTTTATGATTTATGTGACTAGGTTATAGGATATAATTTCTCACAAAGGGGGAGACTTTACATCATCAATTATCATGAATATAAGTGGGATCCATTTTTCATCTACATGACCTATGTCTTTAGCCCTATGCAACCAATTCACCATGGCCATTCCCATTCATACTCCCTTTTTGAATTGTGTAATGGGGATTTGGTTTATTTTATTTTTATATGCAAATTTTCCTTTGTTCTCAGCCCAATCTCTTAAAACCTCCATAATATCATGGGTTTCTAGCCATTGAGTCATAATTTTTTGATTGTAAATAATCTATGGTTTGGTCAAATCTTAATAGTCCTAAAAGGCTAGCCCAACTATGAAGGCAATGTCTTGGCCCAAATTCAAGGATCTAATTATGTTATTAATGCACCTAGACTAAATAAATTAATGGTAGACCATATACATAGGGGATTACCTCTTGATTAGGTGTCACTTTGTGTAACCCTATAGATTTGAGTGTCAAAATATTTAATCCATATTTTTCCTCATTTGATCCTTCTTCATTATCACTATTTTGGTCCACAGTCTTTTCTACATGGTATTAAAAGTCATTATAATGTTTATCTTCAGTAGCTAATGCAATAGAGTTGAAATTAGTGTCTTGAAAGATGATATTTTTCCATAAGTGTAGAGTAATGGGACTTGTTCTTGCTTGTTGTCTCTGTATGTTCCAACTTTGGCCATGGTTTCAAATTCTATGAATGATGAGCTTAGAAATTGATTTAATGGTAGAGGAATCCATAGAATTCCTTAGAAAAATCACATAATGATTTAAAATTCTTAATAGATAGTAGTTGAAGGTGAACCTATTACTTTGATATGAAAAGCTTTAAACCTCAAATTTAGAATCAAACTGAGCAACATGAGTCATAAATGGAAAGTGATTTAATTTTCCTTGATTTATAGATAGGTTGGCTCTTTATTTTTATTCTAATGGCTTTGAAACATTATTTTGAGAAAACAACCAATCACTATCTTAATTTTATCCATGTGGCCTATCATCATAGGCTTAACCTTTTTAGTTAGCCAACTTGACTTTATAACCACCAAAATGAGACCCATCATCATTTACTTCACACATACAACCAATGCTTTGTGAACAAATGTATGCCACTTAGGTACTATATTTGACATGTGTTTAACACTTGACACACTTTTGAGCACTTTAACCTTTTACTTAAAATATTGAAACATCTCGGTGGATCACATGATACTTTATAAATTTTCACCTTATAATTAGGTTGATATTATTTAATCATCACATGGATTGACCCCTTTTATCTTTTCCTGATGTGGTCTTGTAACTCCTAGTTTTCGAAGTGGCTAATTCTTATTGGCTCATGTTATTGTGTGGCTTTGTTGTATGAAACTTTTAAAAGATCTAAATGATGTGACCTTTTTCTAAGTGTCACATTTCAATTTGATCACACGGACTCTAGGTTTCATGAATTTTTAGATGGTGTTATTGCCATGAGACATGGGTCCATATGTCTTCAGCCCATTTCTACCAACCACCAAGTGGATTCCACATTGCATCTGACTATTCAATATTATGCATTTATCTTCCAAGTGTCATCTCATCATACAATTGTATTACAATGAAATCAAAACATTACACCTTAACTATGGGGGGTGTGACAAAGTGCCAAGTGGTATGATGTGATAGGATCACATTGTTTCAAGACATTATAAAGTAGTTTAAGCCTTGGAATTCCATGAATGGGTGTAAAGTGGCATGTTCTAATTGGTTCATAGGTGTAGACACTCAGAAACTACACATGATAAGTTTCAATGTCAAACTACCTCTTTGACCCTTGCCTAACTTTGCATCTAGTTGACTACCTAATCAATTGCACTCATTCAATAACTTGACCCCTAACTTAACATTTTTAAATAAACCATTTAGTTCAACTTAATTAACTCTTTTTATTCTATCCCCTTTGACCATCAAAGTTTAGCCTAACCATCAATGGTTAGCTTGATCATTAATCGTTAGGTCCTCAAGTCTGCTTTAAAGCAATTACTAGCTAGGTACAAGATAAACATTGTAAAATTTAGAAACTTTATTATGTAAACAAAATAAGATTTAAAACATCATAAATTGGAAACTTATTCCCATATCAAATTAGTAACTTTATCCATCCTAATTAGCAACTTCATCCTATAAAAGGAGAAGAGGAGGAAGTGAAATGGATCTACAATCCAAAAAAAATGTGTCCAAGATATCATACCTTCTTTTGTAGGTATTCAACATTACTTCAGCAAGAAAGTAGAATAATTAAAGACATGAACCCCTATTCAAATCACATTTAAATGCCAGAGTACCATCACTCTATCCAATTTGCCCCAACCTTCCACTATTAAGTTATAGGTATCGTGTGCTTGTTTTCATTGTTTCATCTTAATTCTAACCTCCCCACCCTAACTAGAGAACTTAACATTTTATTCTCCATCCCACAAACCTATACCTAAACCCATACATACCTATTCATCATTTTGTAACTCCATTTAATTATCATCTTAGAGAACATAGGTTACCACTGACGGTTAGGCCAACCACTGATGGTTACATCAACCATTGTCAATTATCCCAAATACAATTGGTTTATCCAACCATTGTTAGTTGACTATGGAATAAAAATATAACAAGTTATTTTTATACCCTTAGTCCTAATTAAACCTAATTTTCTTTTTTTTACCTAATCACAAAACCTATTTTGATATCATGACCCGATAAAAATTTCCCTATCATAAGTATTGACTTGATTTTGTGAAATTTAATCATTTTATAGAATAATAATTTAATTTAATTCTTGCATAAAATTTAATTTCTTGTTATTAGATGCATGTATCTTTTCCTTATTTTATCAAATTTAATTTTTATCAGGGAATGATTGATAGCCATCCTAGTATGCTTTTGCTTCTTGGATCTAGCATACACTAGGTAGTCCACCCTTCATCTTTATCTAATAAAAAAAAAATTGTTTAGTGATTTATTATCTATAGGTTATTCCTTCCAAGCCAAAGAGGAGTTCTCATCATCATCTATATCATGCACATACTATACCAGGTATTCTTCTACACAACCCATTACTAGTTTTGTTACTTGTTTCCAAAATTAAGAAATGAAGTGAAATTAATTGAAATATTTTGGCATGTTTGGTGGGATCATCATTCCATTTTTCTTCCTTTATTATTTTCTCATCAAATGAAATCTAAAAATTTATTTTTGGGCTTAAAATAAACCTTTTGCATACATTGATTACCTACATTTCTTAGTTCATCTAGTAACATAGAGGGTGAAGTAATCAATCATAGATATAAAATTTATTATCACACACTAAGACAAACCATAAAATAATTAACACATCAAAATATAATTGAGACAAGGCCTGACTAGGATTTAATCACTTAATGGTAACCTTACCCCTTCTCAGCTATCCTACTTAGATTTCATCACTAAGGGGAGAACTAACTCAGCTCTATGGTTGAGTATAAAATCTAAAATCGATATATTTTATGTAAGCACAAAATAATCTTACCTCTATAAGACCATGAAGTGAGGAGGTAGGCCCCAATACAAAGCCATGTACCAAAAGATTTCTCTTTTGATCTCCTGAATTCAACCTAAAACCAACCTTAGATTTTCTCCTAGTACCTAATCTATGAGACAAATTCCCTCTTCATACTTTCTAAGACATAAACCAAAAGTTATCTAAAAATAATTTTAGGATTTAACACACTTTTAGTGTATGAATTATTTTCCTTGAATTATTTTCTTTTGATTGTTCTTTGTTTGAGGTGTGACTTTCATCATACTATTCCCTATTTTCTCACATGGTCTTTACCAGATAGCAGCTAAGAAACCAAACTGATCAACCACCACCTTCATCCTCTTCTTCCATGGATTACAATTCTAATGATGAGGGATCACTTCATTTTTCTCCCCTTCCTAATAGAATCCTAGTTGTTTCTAAGGGTGATGCAGACTTTGTTGCCTTCCTTGATAACAATCTAGTGGCCCTTCAATATTATCTTAAAAACTTACCCAACCATACCTCTATTTCTTCTATTCCTCCTATGGACCCTCATTATGGTATGCCTCCCCATATTATGGTGGGTATCACCTCAACCCAGCCCTTGATAACCTAAGCTTCTTCTTCCTCCAACATCCCATCTACTACCACTACCCATATGCAATCTAATATTCCAAATTCTAACCAAACACCTCTGACCACACTCAACACTTCATATATAGGTTCAACCTTTCCTCTAGATACCTATACTCCACCTACCATGGGGTTATCTTCTACCCTTATTTCTATCCTTCCCCTTATCTCAACCAATCTACCAATTTCTACCCCATTTCAAAACATGGAGCTTTCTATACCTCAAACACTCTCATGTATTAGCACTAGAGTCACCATACAACCTCAGCCTACCCAACCTCAACTCACTACCTCATCCATACCTTTAAGCTAACCTGCATTCATCCCTCAATAAGTACCCATGACAACCTATCAATATGTCTCCAACCCACAAGGGTATATAACATCCTCTACCCAACCATTTGTGATAATCAATACTTATGCAACACCATCTCAACATCTTATGACCACTTACCAATATATGGCTAATTTTGTACCTTTTATCATTTTTCCAAACATATCTGCTACTTAAACTCAATAGAATGTGACCCTTAATTATGTAGCTTCCCAACCCCAACTAGATTTGATCAAGATTTTATGGATAAAATGACCAACTTGGAATCATCCATCTCTAGGTTTCATAACCTTTTATCCTAAAATCAAATTTGTAACAAACCCATTCATCCATATTTTCCCATCCATTCTTATCCTCAATGAGAACTACCCAATTTTTACAAATTTCAAGGCAAAGAGGAACCCTAACAACATGTGAGAGCATTCCATAATTTTTGTTACTTAATCACATACAATGATTCTCTCCTTCTTCAAACCTTTTCCATGTCCTTATCTAGACCCACCATTGACTGGTATAGTGCTCTTCCCATGCACTCCATATTTTCCTACTCATAATTGGCCCAAATTATTTTATAACATTTCTCAGTAAATATATCTAAAAAGGTTTCTATTACTGACCTTTATTCCATTAATAAATTTGATGATGAGTCAATTGTTGATTTCATTGCTAGATGGAGAGCCTCATCAACCAACTTACCTTTTCCTTAACACAACCCAAAATGATTGAACTCTTCTCTCAAGGTTATGCCAAACATATTTCCCCCACTCTTCAAGTTCAAACTTTTAGAACATTTGATGAGGCATTTACCATGGTATGCAAACTAGAAAACTAGGACATTAATGAAGGGAAATTATAACTACTTAATAATAATTCTAGATTTATGTCCAATTACCCTTCTTCTGCCAAAACCACTAACCAATCTAGTACCAAAACAAAATCATCCAAAAATGCAATTATTCTATAAACCACTCCACTTCCAACTATCAACCAAAAACCTCAAACCAATTCTTCTAACTCTCCTTATCAACAAAACCAAAACCAAAATTGAGCTCCTCTAAAATAATATACTCCCATTAGAGAATCTTATGCATCAGTTTTGGATAAACTGCTCAAAGCTAACCTCATCCAACTACCACCTATTAAACCACCCCCAATAATTTGATGTTTCTCACCCCGTGCTGGGGTGGTATAATCAAAATGACCATTGTGCATTTCATCATGTTGTAGGATATGACATTAATAGATGCAATACTTTCGAAAGTCTTATCCAAAATTTGATTTATAGTGGAAAACTTGGAGTTGATAATCCCAATGCACCTCTTAATCTATCCCTTGATATTTTTCAAACCTTTCCTCAATCATGCTCCTTCTCCCCAACACCATGATATCCAACCCAAATCATCTCACTCTCATGAGGCGCACACAATCAATGTTATTAATAAAGAGCCTATTATTGAACAAAACATTACCTCCATCACCCAAATGGAAATGGTAAACTCACCTCCTATTCTTGAAGATACATGAATGAAAGAATTAACCACCCCTCCCTCTTCACTTGATGAGACATTAGCCTTATCTCATTTTCCTTTGGTGGAAACACCCATTGCTTCAACTATTAATTTTTTTTTTGCTCCATCCATTCAAGTGGTAGAAATACCCTCCATCCCTTTGGACACCCAAGAAAAGTAAGAAACCATGCCTGATCCTTCATTTACATAAACCATCCACACCTTCTTTTTAAACTACCCTAAACTAAGAGAAGGTTACCTCACCTACCTAACTACCAATTTTAGAATCATCCACCAAAACCAAGGATATAAAAATTGTTCCTTCTTCTCCACCAAAGGGATTAAGCTTTAAAGCCAATGACCAAGGAAATAAACCCATGTACAAGCCCTTTTCTAGACTAGTAGAAAGTCTAGAGTTTACTTCCCAACCTAACTTTGATAGAGCCACCTTTAGGCATCATTTTGGACTCCCTTACTAAAATAAATCTAAATCCTCAAATTAACTTGAATCTACCCTTAAAATCATTATATCTTCACCAAATACCTCTTCTAAAACCATAAGTGAACTATCACAACCACCACTCCCATACAAAATTGCCAGATCGCCTTATCCTTCTTTCACCAAACCAATCAAGAACCTAGGCATTTTTCCCACACCTAGTCACACTCACCCCCATTTGAGGTTAGATTTAACCCCATCTATTAAACCAACACAACTTTCAACCAAATTAACTAAGAATGTAAAGTTACCTAGACCTCCACCTCGATCTAGACCCATACCAACTCCTTCCCACTTACCATCCATATTAATACCTCATTCTTCTACCATTCTAGTTACCTATTCTTCCTCTATGAAACCATCCCCTTTTTCACCATGTACACCCATCAAACCTTCTAGTCCTCCATAATTTTTAACTCACCTATCTACCTCTACTTTCCAACCTATAGCTAAATATTCCTCATCCAAATCTTCCATATCCAAACCTCTATTCCCCAAACCTATCATAAACAAGAAAACCCAACCAAAACCACCAAATAAATTCATTCCTCCAACCAAAACTTCCATAGAAAGACCTATGCCCAAGAAGGTTCCCACTCCTAAAACCAAAAGCCCACCTCCTCCAACACCTTTTATTAAATCCTATTCAAATATTTTTCAAAGGTTGTTACAAACTTCCTCCATTAGCTTACCTCCAATCAAACCTTTTGACCCTTCACATCCTAAACCAACATGGTTCAATGAAAATTTGATTTACCTTTGCCATAGGACTCCTGGACATGATACAAAGAAATGTAAATCCCTCCAAACACTTGTCCATAATATTTTTGATGAAGATGATCTATTGGAAGAAACCTTTTTAATTCCACTACCAATCTTACCATCAACCCAACCTACCCAACCTTTAACAACTCTCCCATTCATACCCAAAGATGAGAAGGAGGAACCAAATCAAACATCAAATCTAGTAAACCCCTTTATCGATACTATTTATGTGGTTACCCAATCTAAAGCCCAACAAAAAGAAAAGGGAAAATCCAAGGATATCATTCTATGGACTTACCCTTCTACCCCTCAACCTTCTAACCAAAAAAAAATTCCTACACCTTTAACAATGTCACCACTAAATCCAAAAGTATCCATTTTTGGACCCTCTACCTCCAACCCATCTGAATCCATCTAGCATATCATGTTGAAACAGCTTCACTAGACATCAGTGAAAATGAGCCTTTATGAGATAGTAAAGACTTTGACCCACCATCATCAGACAATGATCAAGGCTCTATAATCTATAAAGGTTTAACCAGATGATACTCATCCTCTTGTGCCCATTATTAGAGCCCTCCAACTTTTTGCCTTCATCATCTTTCAAGATTTTGAAATACCTCCCACTAATCTTGAGGACTCTGATCCTCTTCTTTTCATCATAGCATACATCAATCCAACCTACATCAAGAGGGTTATGATTTATGGAGGAGATAGTATCAATATTATTTTCTCCAATTTATATGACCAACTTTAGATTCCCAAAAAACATCATGTTAAAAAGCATGTTGGTCATTTTCTCCTTTAATGACACCATGGCCACCACCTTAGGGACCATTGTCCTCCACATCAACTTGGGGCCTCACACCATTCCTAAACTATTTTATGTTAGAGAGGGAAAGTTCCAATATAATGTGTTACTTAAATGCCCTTGGATCCATGCTATGAGTTTTATCCCTTCCACCTTACAGCAATGTGTCAAATTTGAGCATGAGGGATAATTTATTACCATCAAAGCTAACCCTAGTCCCTTTACCTATTGAACTATGACATACTGGCTTAATGACATTCTCTTACCTATTTAATCTATCTCTTAACCAAATTATAACAAGGAAGCCCATCCAACCAAAACCATCAACACTTATGGATGTAATGATGATGAAGCATCAACTAGCTCAACCATCCTTTCCTCCCAAATTTTAGTTGAGGATAACTTGTAATCCACATTTAAATATCTTTATCTTGGGGAATATTGGATTTTAGCCTTAGATTATTTCCCTACTCTACATGAATATGGGAATCTCTAATATGACCCTTGTTACAATCCCAACATTAGAACCATCATCCCTTTTGGGCTCCCCAAAAATTAATTTTTTTTTATCTATGGCAGACTTGATCAGCCACTTCTTGCTTCCACCACTACCCTATTCATTTTACCATTTTCCACCAATTTTTATTACCTAGACAAAATAGCCTTTTCTGAAGCTTACCTTTACTATTGTGCTTGGAAGGGGTTTTGTCTTGGCCTCTATGAATAGGGACCTCATGAGTTACCCATAATCAAAACTCAAAAACCTCATGATTTCTTTGGCCTTGGGTTTGTACCACTAAAAGAACTCAACTCACCAAAACCCATTGCCACCATCAATGAATAACCTCCATCTTCACCAACCCCATCTCCCTCCAAATTTGAGGACTCTGATATCATCCCATCTAACATTTTTTATCAATACCATTAGTTTGGGGCCCCTAACCTATTAAAAGGATGGCCAAACTAAAACCATTCCTCTTATCCATCCTAAAATGATTGAACGTGATTCTCTTACCATCAACACCATCCAACACTAGGATGATGATTCTATTCTTGTCTACCTTAGTATAGGGGATTCTTTAATTTATAAATATCTCCCTCTTGAGACCCAAACTATGTTGAATGAATCCATCATTGATGTCAATTTGGGAACTTAAGATGAACCTTGTATCATCAAAATCAACCAATATTTAAATTCCATAGAATAACAAGACTACCCTCCTTTCCTTTGAGACTAAAAAATAACATTTGTATGGGCATATCATGATATGCCTAGAACTGACCCTTCTATTTCCCTTCACAACATTGTTACCCATATTGAGAATAAGCTAGTTTGGAAAAAGCTTCATAGAATGCATCCTTGTATAGCACTCATAGTCAAAGAAGAGATTCAACATCTCTTATCCATCGATTTCATTCAAACCATCGATTATACACAATGCGTTTATAATATTGTTCCCATCACCAAACCCTCATGGGGACTTCATCTTTGCATTGAATTTAATGACATGAACTTCATATGTGCAAAGGATGACTTTCCTTTACCAAAAATTTACCCACTTGTTGATCTTATAGTTGACCATGAAATGTTATCTTTCATGGATGGTTTCTCAAGATATAATCATAACTTGATTATTCCCAAAGATTACATAAAATTTACTTTATCACCCATGTGGAACCTTCTACTATAGGGTCATGCCATTTAGACTAAATAACATTAGATAAACCTATTAGTGAGCCATGACCTATATCTTTCATGATCTCATCCATAAAATTCTAGAGGACTATATTGAAGATATCCTTGGGAAATCCAAACATTTCTAGGATCATCTAGATGTTCTCACCATTATCTTCAACTGATTTATCCATTATCATGTTAGGCTCAATCCCAAAAAATGTATTTTTGGAGTCTTATCAGGTAAGCTTTTGGGTTTCATCCTCTCTCTCTATAGAATCAAAATTGACCCCAATAAAGATAGATCAATCTAAGAGATCCCTCCTCCTACCAATATTACACAACTCCACAGCCTATAAGGCAAACTTCAATCAATCCATCACTTCATCTCTTAGCTATAAGATAAATGTCAATCCTTCCACCACCTCCTAAAGAAATATACCTCTTTTAAGTGGGCCAAGGAGTGTCATCAAGATTTTAATTCAATTAAATAATATCTTCTCTATCCACCTATCTTAATCCATCCTAGGGAATACCACCATTTTACCTATATATCCACCACAAACCATTCCCTAGGGGAAATACTCACTCATTATGATGAACATAATAAAGAGAAAGTCATCTACTACATCAAACTCACACTTATCAAATATGAAACTTGATATACCCATCCCAAAAAATTCTAACTTGCTTTAGTCTTCATAACCACCAAACTCCATCACTATCTACTTAATCATAAAACCTATGTCATCACTAACACTAACCCCCTCAAGTATATACACTCCAATACATACTAAAATCAGCATATAACTATGTGTCTCATGCTCATAGTTGAGTTTAATCTTGAGTTCCTTCCATAAAATTCCATTAAAGGATAGGTCATCATTAACCACTTGGTTTAAGCCCCTTTACTAGACAATCAACCTCTTCCTCTTGTCTTTCCAAACAAGTCCATTGTAAATCTTTCTTATTAAGAACCCACCTACCAAATGACCATGTTTTTTGATGGCTCTAAATGCCAAAATTATGGGGGTGTCAAGGTTATTCTCATTCCCCTTATAGGGGAATCTCTTCCCCTTTACTTTAAACTCAACTTCAAATGCACTAACAACATAGTTGAATATAAAGCATTAGTTATAGGTCTCCAAACTACTCTAACCTTGGGAGTCAAAACAATCAATGTCTTTGGTGACTCTTAGCAAGTTATTAACTAGGTCATAGGATTTATCAATGTAAATATGATGTCCTCTTAAATTAAAAACAACTTAGAGATGTACTCTTAGCATTATTCAACCATTACCTTATCCAGTCAATTCCCTGATCTACTAGTAAATTTGTAGACACAATGGCTTCCTTTACTTCCCAAATCCCATCTCAACCTATTGAATCCAAACTATTTATCACCATCTATCAATTTATCACACCATTTATCAGTTCTTATCTACCTGTCATTTATAATGTGGAGACATCCCCTTCCAACATTTGTTATGATCAAACTTTTGACTACCTTAACATTGGCATTATCCCTCCCAATATTTAGAAGAATACACAAAGAGAATTTGTTCAAAGTATCTCTCATTACACCATTATAGGGGGAATCCATTACAAATGTGACTTTGATGGAATCTTTCTCTATTGTCTCCATAGTCATAAAGCCTCCTATGTCATCAAGGAAACACATGATATGGTCTATGGGGGACACATTTGTGTCTTATCTATTGCTAAGTGTATCCTTCACCTTGGCTACTATTGGCCCACCCTTAATCAAGATTGTTGTGACTATGTCAAAAACTGTGTCAAATATCAACAACATGCTAACTTACATAATGTATCTCTTCATGGTCTTCAAGTATCTAAAAATGAATTACCCTTCTTATAATGGGGTCTTAAACTTATTAGGGAAATAAATCCTTGTTCTTTGTAATGACATAAATATATCATTACTTCCATTGAATATTTCACCAAGTGGGTGGAGGTTATCCCCCTTATATCCACCAAAGCCAAAAACATTGTTGACTTCATCACTCACCATATCATCTAGCATTTCACTATTCCCCATAAGATCATCACCAATAATGAAAAATATTTTAAAAAATAAGAATTCCAAGGTCTCTACAATGCATTTGGCATCAAATTAAGCTTTTCTTTACCTTATCATCCACAAGTCAATGGACAAGTAAAAACCTCTAACAAAACTCTCATCAAAATTCTCACCAAAGTAGTTAGTTCTTTATGTAGGGATTGTAATTTGCATATCCCTTTCACTTTAAGGACCTACCATACTAGCATTTAGACTTCTACTAGTGTTACCCTTTTCTCTCTCATCTTTAGATTCAAGACAATCTTTCCTCTTGAAGTCTAAATTCCATCCCTTCACATTCTTTACACAAAATCCTTCCCAAGAGCAACTATCAACAAGAACACATCACACATCTTGAAATCTTTTATGAACATCACCTTGCAACCCTTAACCATATTCAGGTCTATCAAGAATGAATCAAACACGCATATAATAAACACTTGAAAGAGTAAGAGTTCAACATTAGAGACCTCATCCGTAAGGAGAACTAACATGTAACTAATATGGAGAAGAGTAAAAAGGGAAAGTTTTCTTTTAATTAGATTGAACCCTACATCATAACCCATAAGTATAGATCAAGAGATTATCATTTGTCCTCTTTTGAAGGAAAACAAGAACCTGAGCCTCTCAATGCTTTGCATTTGTGTCCTTTCTATTATTGAAACAAGATCAAACTCACTTTTATGTATAACTTAAGATTGTCCCTTGGTCTATGAGATTTTTACTTCCTTTCACCTACCTATCCCTAATATCCTTAGTAAAAATTGATTACAATATAGAACCAGGTGATTATCTGTCATAGTTATAGCCTAATCCTAATCGTGGGAACCATGACTCTACCCATGGCATGGTTCTCATGGATACTTTTCATCTCTAATCAGATGGAATCCCATGAGTAATTATTTCTCAAACTACCTTTTTCCATTTAACATTGACCTTTTTGTGCTAAAGTCTTGCCTCCTTAAAGGTAAACCTTTAGGCCTAAATAGTATTTTCCATATATAAAATGCATTAAAAATATCACTTGCATCCATATCTCTAGCATTAAAGACTTATCCCTTGAAGGACAGCTACCCAATTATTAAAATTTGTTTAAAAATAGACTACTCCACTAAAGGACAGCTATCAAAATTCAATTCTAGACCACTCCCTTGAAGGATGTCTAAGAAATAATCATTTGAAGCTTCTTGCAAGGATAAAATTCAATAAATTATCAAAATAAAAAAATCAACAAGCAACCCTATGTCAAAATCAAAGTAAGTAAGCAACAATCATCTTTTATAAGTTCCATTTGTAGATTTCATGCATCAATTAGTCCACACATCATCCCATTATGATATAATAAACTCTTATATATGGAATTGGTATACTCCTCACATTGATCAGTCTACATATCATATTAAGGCATGGACTTGTCTATTACATTTCTTTGGTCACCTAAAAAATGGGCAAGCTAACCCAAATTAGGCGACATTTTCACCTATTTAACATTTAACCATATACCTATCCCCTCTCCTCCCTTCAATTATTATTTAAAATTAAGGGATTATGAGCTTACTTGATACAAAGTGACCAAGACACCCTCTTTCTCAATCAAATCATGCTTTTGTGAAGCATTCAATAGGTTTATGTTTACTAAGTCAATCCCACTATGGTGTTTTGTTGTTACATCCCTACCAACTCAAAACATCATGCCTTTTTATTACCATCTATTCATTATTTCATGTAGTCATATGTCTCATAATTATTATATTTTTATCATATTTAGTTTTTTATCTACACCTACTTTGTGTGCTTCTATTATTTTCCCATAAAATTATGAACCGAACACATATCCTACCCATAAACAAAACATTAGGAATCATAAATTGTGAACAGTCACAACATATCATTATAACATCATAAGATCATCATAAAACATCATCAACATCATCCCTAAAACAAAATATCATCCTATCTACCAACCACATTGTCATAATCATCTCATAAACAAAAACATCATCAAAACCTATCTATCAAATATTCTCACTCATATGCAACCATGACAAATAACCGCAAATATTTTCATCAAAAACATGTTTTAAACAACATCCATCATATCCATCATGAATTCCTTAACTAAATAATCAACAATAACCATAAGCATGCAAAGCCATATATGTCATCCATAAACATCATTATATCATCCTCATCATCATAATACATCAATACATCATCAAAAAATAATCAACATAAGACCATAATCCTCATATTTTAACATTATCATCAATATAATCAAATGATAATGATATAATAAGCATAATAAAAAAATAATCATCTTACACATCAATGAGGCAATACATGTCATAATATATCAGTCAATCTCTCTCTCATATACATCTCACATCATCACATGTAGGCCAATATAAAAATACACATCAGGTACTTATGTATACTATTAAGACCCTTGGGAACTATATTCACTACCACCTACACCATTACCACCTGGACCATCTAGAACTAGACATACACTACCATCTGGTGGTGGCCCCCTTAACATCTCTACCTATCCCACTATCGAGGCCCACTATCCTAGAATATCTATTGATGGACCACCTATTAAAATGTCCCTATACTCTCCATATCACATCTATAATGGTAACTACACCAGCACTATCACATCATAATATCAAAGTTTCTCAATGGTGGCTAAGTATCATGTCCTCGTATCTGTGTCTAGTGGTCTTTTTACTATTGATGTGGACACCCCTTCCCTATCTCTTAATGAATCCCTTTTTTGAGTCATTAAATCTAGGGAGGTCCTCACCATATCATGCTCACCAATCAAAGTATAAGCCTACCCCTATAAGGTGATAGTCTATGCCTATAAAGTGGCCACCTATCCTTGTAACTCAATAATCTAGGCCTATACTACTACTAGTATTGTTATTTCCTGACCATCCTATGTCAGTGCCCCTATAGGGTCTACATCCAAAGTTTATTTACCACCATCACCCCATTCAAAAATCAGCCATTACATAACTAGCCTGGAGCTAGGTGGTATAACCATCTATAATCCCTACATCATCAATGGCCACTCTAGCTAATAGCTCCTCAAAGTCTAGTATTATATCATGTGGCTATGGCTCTAATAGTAAAACTTTGCCACCTCCCTCCTATATCAAGGAAAATTAAGGGGGATCCCATGTACTAGTCCAAACTATCTCCATACTCAATCAAAGGAGAATAACTCAGTCTCCCCATCTCTCCTCCCAAAAATTTAGTACCAACTCTGTAAGGATAATGTCTAGTACCGATGCTCAAGACAACTAGGCCAATCCACATATGGCCTCTATACAACATCACCTACCACCAAACCCTCCAAATCATCCCTAAACTAATCAATATCTCTGATTCCTATTAATATCTCTAACTCCTCTTCTAGCACCAATCAAAGCATCATTATACCTCCATCACATGAAATCAACTAGAAACACTACCTGAGTGAATCCCTACCATGGTACCCCCAATGGTCTCAAAACCTAAATGTTCTCAAATGTATAGTAGTGAAGAACAAACTTGATGATGATCTCATATTATCTATGTGCCTAAAAGACATAGAGCTCTCAGTAAATCTAGACCAGTAACACTATGACCCATCTAAATATAATCCTAATGAGTAACATCTCCACCATTACCTCTAGTATCAGATATGGAAATCATCCATGAATATAATCTATCAATGCAAAACAATTCACTACCATCATCATCATCATCATCATTAATAGGCATCTATACTTTGGGGACCTTTGGTATAATAACTTGATCCCAAACCCCCCTACATGCCACCTAGTATGAACCTAGTATGCTCCATAAATTATGGTCCATATAATAATCTTTATCCTCATTCTCTACATCATAAACTAACTCTCCCAAAATAGGTATTCATGTGATCCTCATCACATCCTCTAATAGAATGGTCATCTCTCCTATCAGTAACATGAAAGTGTTCATCATTGGGTCCCATCTCTTAGTGAGTGCAATGATCATGGTAGCATCCAATGATAGGTGTTGATAATGTATCATGGCCCCTAGGCCAACCATCTCCATGTGCCTCCACTCTTCTACTATCATCCCATCTCAAACCTCTATGAAGATCATAAAGACCTGGTCCCTTAACTAGATCTACTCGTAGGCCTACAAAACTAATCACATTCACATTAACACTTAGTTTTCTATGTCACACTAATTCCCAACCTATACCAACTCTTTAAAATTATTAAAAACCAAATACATTATAATTACTCTACCTATACCACCAAACCAACCTCTACCTCTACCTCAAAAGTCAACATCTACCATCTGACACTAACATATCCATTTAACCACTTCATCACTTCTATTTTTTTCACATCTACCCACCACCATATTTAAGTCTTTCACACCACAACATTTGTCTCTTATAAAAATCTCCTTAAAATAACTCCTTGTAATCATCCTTAACAAATAAACCCTTTAACCCTCATCAAGAATGCATCACCCATCTTGAACTCCTTGATGAACATCATCTAACATGACCCAATTCATTCTCTCTAAACCTTTGACAATAACTCAAACCTAACCCTTACCACTTCCCTAATTCAACACTTTTAATAACCTCATCTATTTTACTAGTTTACAATCATCTAGGAATGTAAATTATAAAATAATTTAACTTTTTTACTCCATCCCTTCGATCGTCAATGATTTATGTAACCATCGATGGTCCCTTGGGCCTCTTTTCACCCTTCAAGTTTGACCATCATCAGTTGGGTGAACCATCAAAAATTATTGTGTGTGACCATCATGGCTCACTCTCAAACTTGTGACCTCACTGAAACCTCTACACACCTTTCCCACACCCATTTTTAGCCAACACCCAACCTACACTTATCCTACACCCTATTACCACCCCTTTACACCTTTACACTCCACCTTCCCCATATATTTTTATCTAATTCATACATTTTTAACCTAGGACATCATTTTCCAAAACCTATTTAAAAACCCAATCTAAAACCCTCTATATCTCAAGCTCAAATTCCAAAAAAAATAAACTACCACTCAAATTCCAAAAAAAATAAACTACCACTCAAATTCAATACATATCTCAATCTCAACCTTATTCTAAGATCAATGGCATGGTTGAAGCCCCCATCCCACTACATGGTCATGCCCTCATCCACCCTCCATCTCATCTTCACTTGATATCACACTTGATTACCCAACCACATGCCTCCACTCAAGGACACTCAAGCATAAAATGACAAATGGAAAAATATACCTAAAGCAAAGTGCCACAAAGTCAAATGTTTAAAATGAACTCACATTTTTAATTTTAATATTTTGGTCATTTAGGGTTTGTCATGACTGGCACTGGTTAGGGTGACCATCATTGGTCGACCCTAGGGTAACCCCTGATTGATGTAGGTTAGGGTTCCCCACCCCTTTTCCAAAATTTTAGGCACCCCACCAAGGTGTTGTCCTATGGGAACATCATATATCCCCACTTCAACTAAAATTTGGGTTTCTCCATTTACATTCAACCAAACCACACCTTGTGGTAAATCAAATTTGGGCAACTCATTTGACCACCACTCACCAACCCCCTAAAGAACTACATTTAACCTAAATTTTTTGTTGGATATTATGTCCATGGAACTATGTAGGCAATGTTAACTTATTTATTGCATATGGAGTTAGCTTATCCATCCCCTACCAACCCATACCCAACCTAGAAACTATTACACCATGTCCACCTTGACATGGTTTATTTTTTACCTAGACCATTCACATGTTTTTTTTTTGACTTTGCATGGTCACTTTAACTACACTAACCAACCTTTCCTTGTTAAACTTTTGAACTTTACACCACCTCATGCACAACCTAACCTATTATGTTGTTTCATGGTAGCACTTCCTACCCTACATACTTATGACCAACACCAACCCTATTTATATGTCTTTATAGGCCTAACCCAATCAGTTATGACCAATGCTTTGGACTGACCACACCTATCATATGTCCCTCTAAACTTGACCTTATTTTTACTAACATTTGAGCTTTTGTCTTTAAAATATTTTGACTATCACCCTTAGCCACATTTTGTGCACATGTTTTCATCTCAAATTCCCAACCTTTTTTTATGTCACCCATCTTGTGACTACCAATTTACCATTTATCAAAACTTGACCTAATTGCACTTTTACCTCATCAAATCTCGGTTTGAGGGGGAACATCCCTCCCATACTTATGGAAACTAGACCTTGACCAACTATCTATTTTTGTCTTGAATATTGTTAGATCAAATTTTCAAAATAAAAAGGGGCAAAATGAAGACACTCAAAACCTACACATGAAAATTTTTGATGTCAAACTACCTCTTCGACCCTTACCCAACTTCATGTCTAATTGACCATCTAGTAAATTAGACTCATTTATTAAATTAACCCCTAACTTAACACATTTAATAATACCATTTAATTCAACTTACTTTGACTCATTTTCTTCTACCCCCCTTGATCATCGATAATTAGCCTAACCATTGATAGTTAGCTTGATCATCGATGATTAGGTCCTTGAGCCTATTTTAAAACAATTACCAATGGGTGTAAGATAAACATTACATAATTAATCAACTTCCTTGTGAAAATCAAATCAAATTTAAAATGTAATAATTTGGTAACTTTATTCCCCTATAAAATTAGCAACTTTCTCCATCGTAATTATTAATCATCCTATAAAAGGAGAAGGGGAAGTGAAATGGATTTACAATCCAAAAAAAATTCATGTCTAGGCTATCATACCTTCTTGTGTAAGTATTTAGCATTCCTTTAGTAAGAAAGTAGCAGCATTGGATACCCAAACCCATATTCAAATCACATTCAAAATCCAAAGTATCGTCACTCTAGCCAAATTGCTTCAGCCCTCCACTATCAAGTTATAGGTATCTTGTGCTTGTTTTCATTGTTTCATCTTATTTATAACCTCCCTACCCCAAATAAACCTCTTAACATGTTATTCTCCATCATACATACCTATACCCAAACCCTTTCCTACATATTCATCATTATGCAACTCCACTTCAATTTCCTCGAAGAACACACAAGTAATCATTGACGGTTAGGCTAACCATCGATAGTTACCTCAAACATCACCAGTTACCCAACTAT
Source organism: Torreya grandis (assembly GCA_037957365.1). Lineage (NCBI taxonomy): Eukaryota > Viridiplantae > Streptophyta > Pinopsida > Cupressales > Taxaceae > Torreya > Torreya grandis. The sequence goes on from JARHVA010001591.1 coordinate 2,091,667, forward strand.
CACTAGTTATCCCAATCACAACCAGTTAAATTGACTATCACCAGTTAATTGTGGCATGAAAAATCCAAAAAGATATTTTAATACCCTTAGCCCCAGTCAAACCCAATTTTCTTTATTTCTACCTGATCACAGAACCTATTCTAATTTTTTGACCCAATACCAAGTTCCCTATCATAAGTATTGACTTGATTTTTTGACATTTAATCATTTTACATAACAATAATTTTATTTCCTTCTTTCATAACATTTACTTTCTTGTTATTGGATGCAAGTATATTTTCCTTTCTTTATCAAATTTAATTTGTATCAGGGAGTGGATTGACAGCCATCCTAGTAATCTTTCACTTCTTGGATCTAGCATACACTAGGTAGTCTACCCTTAATATTTGTCTAAAAAACAAGTTTTTTTTAGTGTTTTCTTATCTATAGGTTATTCTTTCCAAGCCAAAGAGGATTTCTCACTATTGTCTGGATCACATGTGTACTTTACTATGTATTCTTCTTCACACGCTATTACTAGCTTCATTACTTCCAAAATTAATAAATGAGGTGAAATTAACTAAAAAAATAGGGTTTCAAACCATGCAACTTATTTTTGAGCTTATAATGTCATGATTTAATGACAAGTGGTAAGCTTCCATTAGGTCATAGGATCATGAACTTTATAATTTCTTTATGATATTGGAATGTTATGATTGAGTGACATGTGGTAGGCTCCCATTAGGTCATGGGGTCATGACATTTGTAACTTCATTGTGAGATTAGAACACTTTGATTGAGTGACAAGTGGTAGGTTCACATTGGGTCATGGGGTTATGAACTTTGTAACTTATTTGTGAGCTTATAATGTTGTGACTAAGTGACAAGTGTTAGGATCCCATTGGTTCATGGCACCACTCAGTTTTTTAAAGGCTAAAAGATATGTGATAAAGTTCAAAACTTTATGTGGTTGAGTGACTAATGTATGTGATAATTTCACATGTTGATTAAGGTTGAGTTAGCATTAGAACCTTGGTAAATGAAGAGGTGTGAAAGTTATCAAATTATGAGATAAAATAAAAGGGACAAGTCTAAAGTTGTGAAATTTGAGCATGAAATTTGACTTTGACCTTATTATAAAACTTGAGATTAAGTCAATGTCATAGTATTAAATAGAAATTTTGAAATAGTTAAAGTTAAAACACGATTAAAAAACCTTAACTGACCTTGTCAGTTTCTAGGGATCATACCTTAGATCTTTGAATGTAACCTTTCATAAGAGTACTTTTAAACAAATCAAATCATTAGAAATCTCAATGAACTATACATTATTAAAATATTTGAATAGTACCTCATTAATATTTGTCATGGATTGATATTACTGTAAAATCTTTCAAGTCATACAAAGGGTGGTTTTAGTTATGTGATACCAATGATAAGTAATTTCTTAGGGTGAATGATCTAAATTTTTCATGGGCTCCCCATTTTTGTAAAATGGGGCATGTTGATCTTAATAAGGTGGACTTTTGGAACTTGAACTAGGCCTCCTCAGATAAAAATAACTACTCATTTTCCTTGTTAGATGAGGTGAACCAAATGGTGAGTAGCTCCTAGATGATGTCATTATTGGGAAACTTCTCAAGTTATAACCAAGTCTTGATCAACCTAGTACATAAAACTAAGATTACTTTCACCACCAACTAGGGAACATTCACTTATAAATGGATGTTTTTCTGCCTAATCAATGTCAGTGGAAACTTTTAAATGGAAGTGGAATTTGAATTTGAAGGCTTTATAGGTAATTGCATAATAATATATATATGAATGACCTAACTATGCTTTCTAAAAACATGTCATATTGTGTGTACCACTCAAAAAGGGTATTTGAAAAATGTAGAAGGTATGACATCTCCTTAAACCCAAATAAGAGTGTGTTTAGTGTCAACTAAGGTAAGCTTCTTAGTCACATTATAAAAAATGAAGGTATTGATATCAACCTCAAAAAGGCAAATGAAATTTCTAAAATACCTTTATCTAACAGTAAGAAAGAACTAAAATCTTTCTTTGGGAAAATCAACTTTGTGAATCATATTATGTGCACCACTCAAAAAGGATATTTGAAAAATGTATAAATTATGGCATCTCCTTAAACCCAAAGAAGAGTGTGTTTAGTGTCAACTAAGGTAAGTTTCTCGATCACATTTTTAAAAAGGAATGTGTTACTATCAACCTCAAAAAGGTAGACGTAATTTATAAACTACCTTTACCTAACAACAAAAAAAAGGTAAAATCTTTGTTTAGGAAAATCAACTTTGTATGTAAGATTATTTGTGGATTTGATTAAATAGTAAAGTCCTTGAATTAAATGTTGAATTATGATGATTAATTAGAGTGGAAAATGGAATAAAGGAAATATTTCTAGGTTATTAAAGACACTATCATGAAAACCCCAATCCTTATCAACCCAGACTATATGTAGGACTTTTATATTTACCCTTTCACTGAAAGCACAACATTGCCTCCTACCTCACCTAAAAGTTATAAGGGAAATAACACCTTATGTATTTTATGAACACTAATATTAAAGATGTATAACTATGGTATTTTACCCTAAACAAACATTCTTATGACCTAGTAAAGGTAGTAAAAATATTCAATCATTACATCCTCCATAATAGAGTTCATGTCGTTATCTTAGACCCAACTATAAATCAAATATTGGGATAGAATGAACTAGGTGAGAGGAAAATTTGATGGATTAAAAATTTTCAAGAGTATGACATGGAAATCAAGATAGCTAAATTAGTCAAGGGACAAGGCCTCACCTAACTAATCAAATAGATAGACCCAATAATCATGATACAATAGGTAGACCAATAAAGGGTATGATGCTTAGAATTGTATGCCCCAACCATGCAAATTCTAATTTATGTAAATGCACCCTTGGGACTCAACCATATTCAAATAAAAGCCCTCTAATTTAAATACATGCATTATATGTTGAAGAAAGGAGTTATCTTTAAAAGAAACCACAAATAAATTTACCTCTTATGTGTATCAGAAGAAGAGGCCAAGGAAATCATGACAAGTTTCCATGAAAAATAGGGAGTTGACCATAACATAGTAAATGTCATGGCTCACAAGTATATTTGAATAGGTTACTATTGGCCCACATTATTTAGAGATGTTCACACTCATGTTCATTTCTTCCATTAAAGCCAAACCTTTTCTATAATAGAAATGCATGTTGTAATTCCACTATAACCTATTGTAGATTATGTTTTTCACACAATAGGGACTAGATTTTATGGCGTTGATTAACCCTAATTCATTATTTAGCTATAAATTTGTCTTT
>JARHVA010001591.1:2100000-2187500 GCA_037957365.1 Torreya grandis
ATAACCCTACTAAATGGTAAGGTGCCACACCATCTAGTGTCAAAAAGGTCAGTGCAATAGACATATTAGAGATGTTAGAGATTAGGATAACTTAATCAAATGAAAATTTTCTACATCATCTATATTTTAAGAGGCAAATACCACGGACCTATCATATATTTCAAATCCCAGGAGAACTTGATTGAATGAGAAAGTGCCACATCACCTAGTAGATAGATAAACTAGTTTCCACATATGACCTTGAAAAGCTCAAAATGAAGTATAAATGAGACTTAAAGTTTGGTTAAGGTGTGACATGTGTCCACATGTGACACATCACCCAAGTTAGGGGAATGGCATAGAATATATAACCATGCCTAGGTACTAACCATTAATTAGAAGACCACTAAATAGATGACATGTGTCAGAAATCATGAGTTAGTTTAAGGGCCTCTAAGAGATGTGACTGTGTGCCTACCACATGTTGATTATTAAAATAATGGGAATTTAGACATTATTGGATAGTTTTAAAAACATCCCATCTCTATTATTATATTTAACTGGCAATAAAATATCATGGGCTCTAAATTCAATTCTAGATTTAAAAAGAAAGGGATAAAATCTAGCCACCAACTCAAATTCAAATTCATAGTGAGATGCAAAATGTATTTAATGTAGGGGGATGTATGCATGCACTTATAAAGCCTAAGATAATCCCATTAATGATTACCATTACTAACAACAAAAAATTTATAAATCCTTACATCTAAAATTGTGGATAGCCCATGTATCCCATGCATTCTATTGTAATGAAATTATTTAGATGTTTGCATAGAATTGTTTTATATCACACATAATAAGTAATTATGAGATATCACACAAAAATAATTGATAGCAGAGTAGAATACTAAATAATATATGAAATCCAATTCAAGGGGGAAACCTCCACAATAGTGTATTAATAGTAGAATACTTAACATAATCCATAAATACTAACCAATACCTCCCATATATAGTCTAATTAGCCAAGGTTATTCCATAGGATGACCTATTTAAGAACATATAAAAATGTAACAAGTATATAAAATAGTTATGTAAGCCACAAGTCAGTCACATATAACCCTAGACACACCAATGGTTAAGGGCATAACAAGTCCCTCCCCTTTAAAATAATGTTATCCTTAACATTATGACAACTATAGATATTATTGAAAAAATGCTTCATCCTCCCAAGTGGCATCTTCACACGGTATATTCTTCTAATTGATCAGGTACTCTGTAATCACTTTGGAACATAGCTACTTAGTGTGCATGTGAAGGATCACCTCAAGATCAAGAAAAACTCTACCTTCCTCATCCAATTCTAGTAATTCTATTTTAATGTCAACTCTATGTCTAATGACTTTATTTAGGCATGATCCATGAAATACTAGATGTATGTAAGTGGATTAAGGAAACTCTAACTTGTAGGCCAAACTACTAATTTTTTGTAAGATCTGATAAGGCCCATAATACTTAGGGGACAAATTTTTATCCTTTTTTGTTGCTTTAATGACATATAATTATATGGTTGCAAGAAAACAAAGACCTAATCAACAATGTTAAAATGACTCTCACTTTTGTGCTCATTTGCTTATTGCTTCATTTGATTCTGGGCCATAGCTAAATCTTTATGCAAATTTACAAGGACCTCTTATTGATGGTGAATATGTTATTCAATTACATGAACCTTAGGATGGACCTTCAAGGTTGAAGTTATGGATGGAGGGTGGTATTAATATAGTGCCATAAAGGGAGACATTTTGGAAAAACTATGAACATAAGTATTATACCACCATTCAATAAATGGCAACCAATGAACCCATTTATCCTATTTATTACAAAAAAAACAATGGAGATATCCTTCTAAAAAAATTTTAACTACTTTAATTTAACCATCAGTTTGAGGATGATAGGATGACCTATGAACCAATTGGGTTCCCAAACATGTAAATAACTTAGTCCAAAACTTACTAGTGAAAATGAGATCTCTATCACTGGTAATGATCTCAGGGGTCCCATGCAATTTTTGAACTATATCGAGACAAGTAGTATCTATTATATTAGAAATAAATGGTCATGATAAAGAAAAAAAATGATCATACTTATTGAGATCATCCAAAACAACCATGATAACATTCTAACCATTAGATCTTGGTAGCCCTATAATGAAATCCATAGATACCTCTTCCCAATGTTGGATAGGGATGGATAAATGATATAAAATACCTAGGGTTTGTATGGTTTCAATTTTTTTTGTTGATAGATAATACATTTACCCACATATTTTTGGAAATCCCCCTTGAGTCCTTCCCAAAAAAATCTTGCTTGATTCTGTGATAGGTTTTTAAAAATCTTGAATGACCCTGAATTGAAGTTGTATGAAGTTCTTGAAGGATTTTTTGTTTAAGAAGAGAATCCTTACATAGGTATAGTTTTTATTTATACCATAAGGCATTACCCTTCCATGTGAATTTTTCAAATCCACCTAATCCTTTCTAAATATTGTGAATCAAATCATGGGTAAAACTATCATGTTCCCATTCTGATCATGCTTCATCTAGCCAATATGTCTACAAAATGGTTATGGCACATAGCAATGCCTCAATTGATTCATCCTTTTTGGATAGTGTATATACCACCACAATCTCCTTGCCTTTTTTGTAGACTATTTCAAAATCATATCCTAACATCTTAGTTAACCATTTTTGTTGTTCTTCAGATGACAACCATTATTCCAAAAAATATTTAAGACTATCATAATCAGTCTTTACCTGAAAGTGATGACCCATCAAATAAGGTATCCATTGTTTGACTACATGGAAAATGGCCATCATTTCCTTCTCATAGATGGGTTTGTGTTGATTTTTACCTTTGAGTTGACAACTTTCAAATTTAAGTGGTCTACCTTCATACATGAGTACAACATCCATACCATACCTAGATGCATCACATTCAACCACAAGAGTCTTAGAAAAATTAGGAGTGACCAATACTAGAGTAGTACATATATCCAATTTTAATTATTAAAATGCTTGAGTAGATATATCAGTCCATGGAAAGGAGTCTTTCTTTAGCAAAGAGATTAGTGGGGCTGAAATACTACCATACTTTTTGACAAACCTTTGATAGTAACCAGTTAGCCATAAAAGTCCCTGTAGTTGCTTGAGTATCTTAGGAATTAGCTAGTCCACCATTGATTGGATTTTTTTAGGATCCACTTTCACTCCTTCATAAGAAACTAAATGACCCAAATATTATACCTCACAAGCCCCAAAAGTACATTTGGAAGGTTTGGCATACAATTGATGTTGCTCCAAAATGAAGAGAACCTATTTCACATGTTGTAAATGGTCTTCCCAATTTTTACTATAAATGAGTATATCATCAAAGAATACTAAAACAAATTTCCTAAAAAATGGCCTTAAAATGGTATTCATCAAACTCTAAAAAGTATATGGTGCATTTGTTAGACCAAAAGGCATAACCAAAATTTTATAATGGACCTCATGAATCTTGAAAGCTATTTTAGGTATGTCTTCATCACAGATCTAGATTTGACGATACCTAAAACATATATCTAACTTGGTAAAATAAAAATCACCATTCAATTTATCTAGAAAATAATAAATGATAGGAATAAGAAACTTATCTTTGATAGTGTAACTATTGAGTTCTCTTTAGTCAGGGCACATCCTCTACGTGTCATTTTTTTTCTCACCATGACAATTGGTGAATAATATTCACTTTATCTATGGTAAATGATTCCTACATCCAACATCTCCTATACCATATTTTCAATCTCAATTTTATAGGCATAGGGATACCTATATGGCTTGATGTTAGGTGGTTTACTACCAGGAATAAGTTTTATAGCATGATCATGTGTGTGACTAGGTGGAATTCCTTTTGGCATGTCGCTAAAAATAATAGAATGGGCATCAATCACTTGTTGTAGATCAAGAGGTAGAGATGGCTAAGTTAGCTATACTTCCATGGAAAAAAAGTGAGCTACAAATATTTCACCACCCTTATAGAGTATGTTTGTCATTTAATGGAAGCTAACAAGTTGTGGAGATTTAAGCCTTAATCCCCTTAGCTCAAATGTCCTTTCTTCAAAATGAAAATACATGAATAATTCTTGGAAATTCATCTCAATAGTGCCCAAAGTAGTGATACACTATACTCCCAAAAAAATATCAACTCCACTCATAGGAACCACAAACATAGGAAATTCCAACAAGTAGTCTCCCATGGCTAGCTTAATAATATGACATTTTCCTAAAAAACTAATAGTACCACCATCTGCAATCATAACCTAAAATTATAGAGTTGGATAAATTAAATAGTTTAAATGAGTAGAAAATTAATATTGATGAAGTTGTTTGTTCTCCCAAAATCAATCGAGATAGTGACCTTCTATTTATTAAGGAAACCTATCACCTTAAGAGTTTGGAGAGTACTCATACCTAAAAGGCCATGACAAGAAATAGTAGGCTAAGAGTCTTTAGATTATTCCTTAGGACTTTCTACATCCTCACCATGTACTTCTTCATCATATACATTATCATTGGCAACTTGAATATAAAATATCTTCTTTTCATCACAATGATAATATTTGCTCCATTTTTTGTCACAACCATAACATAACCCTTTGGATTGCTTCTCCTCAATTTGTCATTTTGTTAATCTAGTGGGATATGGAAATGATGGTTATGGAAAGGTGTGATCATGACTAGTAGTGAAAGTTTTCCTTTTGACTATCCCTTTTTCTTCTACCATATGTGCCCTAGGGATAGTTTATGGTATAGATTTTGGGTTAAACATTCAAACATTGAATTGGATGCTATATTTGAGGCCACCCAAAAATAGATCAATCAAATTGTCCTCAATGCTATCTTCCACCCCTAAAGAGAGATTCTAAAACTAATGAATAGAATCCTTCACAATTCTTGATTGTTATAGTTTGGTTAATTGGATAAAATAGTTCTCAAAGACATTATTCTGATAATGATCTAACAAATCCTTAGTGAAAATAGATCATGTAATAGGAGCACCATTCTTTTTATTTTGAGAATATAACCAGTGATACCAAATGAATTGCTCAGGTTCTAAATATAAATATGCCACTATCACCTTCTGAGAACAAGGGGTTTGATGCAGCTCAAATAAATTCTCAATTTGGGTAATCAAAGTTAGAGGATCCTTACCATCAAAATTACACATGTACACTTTTAGCAACATCAGTTTCATACTAGCATGGGAGTTGTTAGTGTTGAGAGGAGGATTTGAATGCTAAAGTGGAGGGTTTTTGGGATAAAACTAAGATGTAAGGGCAGACAATTGCATAGTGATATGATGCAATTCATTATGAACCCCATTAATATCTCTACACATCCATAAAACATCAACTTGGACTACAACAAAGTCATCATGCCTCATCAAGTTCTTTATGTCAACCTAAAGCTAAGAAATCACTGGATTTAAAATACCAAATTCCATGTCATCGACAGAAGGAGTCTTAGGAGTTTATTTCCCCCCTTTTCTTCCCCAAGCACCAGGACCTACCATATATAAACCCTATGAGGGTTCTTACACCAAAAAATGCGTACCAATAGATGGTACCATTGTAATCACCTTGTCAAGATGAATCTAATGACTACCTTTACGTATTAGGGTAAAAAATTTGGCACCATAAAAGTATACTGATATAATATACCATTGAGATCATCTCACTGAGATGAATCTAATGACTACAATTATGCAAAGGGGAATTTTTTTTCTAGATTTTTTTTTAAAAATATATTTAAAAAAAAAACCATTTCAAGCAATATTGTGTTGATAGAAAAAATTAATTCTTCCTAGATTGTAAGTTATGTTTTTCACTCCCATTACTCTTAGAAGCCATGTCTCACTAGATCTAAAAAAAACCATAGAAAACTTGCACAAATTGAAGCTCTAATACCACTTGTAATTAAATTACTTAGATGTTCACATAAAATGATTTTATATCACAAAAAATAAGAAATTATAATAGATCACATAGCAATAATTGATACCAGAGTAGAATAATAGATAATATAGCAAAGCCACTTCAAGGGGGAAATTTCAAAAACAATGCACTAATAATAGAATAATTAACATAATCCATAAATACAAACCACTACCTCTTATATATATCTACTTCACCAAGGTTATTTCATAAGCCAACCTATCTAAGAACCTAGAGAAATGTAACAAGTATATAAAAGAGGTATGTAAGCCACAAGTTAGCCACACATATCCCTAGACACACCAATGGTTAAGGGTGTAACATTTATGCTTAAAACTTCTTAGATTGACCTTCCATCCTACTCCTATATATGTTGCATCCTCAAATATGAAGGCTAATCCCAAGTATTGGGACACCACTTTCCCTACTAGTCTAAACAAGTATAGGACTATAATGATGTATTTAAAGTAATTGAACTAGTCCCTAAAGATTATGACAATGTTGTTAACTAGTTGGCTAATTATTAGAAATCCCTTTGGTCTTATAAAAAGTTTAGACTCCATAGAGTTTTAACCAAACAATAAGCATTTATTTATTCCAAACTACTAGGAGACATCCTCCATAAGGCTATTTATCTGCATGATGCTATCAATGACTAGGTGTGTTCACCCATCTCTCAACTCTAGATTTGTTATATATTTAAGAATGCCTTCAAGATGTACTACTCGCTCCTAAGATTCTCTTTCTCATATGATGTAGTGGAAGTGTTGACCTATATGGACACCTACCATATCTATGATTCCCTCTATGACTAGGTTGAGAATATTTAATCTAATTAGGTTAATAAGGAGAAGATAAATGCCTACATTATTTTCACCATCTAAGAAGAGGTCTGAGTAAGCACAATCTTACTTAACTAAGAATTCAGAGACCTAGACTACCAACATGTAAATAAGCTGTTGGTTCCAATTATGCACATAATCCTCACTTGTTGAAACATCTCAGACATGGGAGGCTTGATCAAATTCATGTTAGTCCATGTCATTATAGATGCCTAAGTTGGAGGTGACTTATACATGATGAGCTCCCTAGTAGATTAAATCTATGGGATAATCTATTTTAAGCCTTCATCCTTTCTTTCATGGGTTCCCAATAGACCAACCATCCACATGGTCTTATAAAATATATATGGCCACTAGTTCCACAAATATGTATATGACATCTATGACCACTTTTACCTAGTGGTGCACTAGGAAGTCAACAAAGCTATGATGCCCCATATCTCAAAGGTAATTTAGGAATTTATCATAACCATAAATGAATAATAATTTTAAAAATATTACATATTTATCTAAGTCACATCACTCATGTAATACCCTCTATGCTTTCCATATTATGTCTTTTAACACGTAACAAAATAGGAGATCACCTATCAACTAGTGAATGATATCTTTGGGTTCTACATAAAACATCAATATAAGGTGTAACCATAGCTCTAAATAACCATATAAAACCATGTGTTATCACTTGTATTTTCACCCTTTGAGGATATTGAAAATCTCTCCTCATCCCAGTGGCATAATGGAAACACCTCTAGGCTTGTGAGTAGCCTAAGGATGAGGTGAATCTTTAGATAGGGATAACTCCCTTGATGTACCACTTTGTATTGAAAATACACTTAGATTTTAGGGGTGAAAAGGGAGAGATATAAGTAAAATTAAATTAACCTAAGGGAGGTGATACATAAAAATGGATGATGACTTCCAACCAACTGCATGTTACACTTGAAACCAAGAGATAAACTAAACATACACTTCCAATCTTCATCTCCTCACATCAATGTTACATTGTGAGGTTATGGATAAATGTGAAAATTTAGGAGGAATATAAAATAGGCCTTGAATGACACTAATTAAATTACTAACTCACTTAATCCTTGACATTTCCTAAAACACTTCACATGCCCTATAAGAAGGAGATTTCCAACTACAAATACCATGAACGAATGAAAGAACATGCTAAGGAATCCATAGTATTCACTTATGAAAAATAAAACATTCCAAATTAAAACAATAAGAATAGTCATGTAAGACATAAAAATAATTATTCCTATTGATAAAAATTTATTCAAATGAGAAGGGTTTTACCATACTCAGGACGAGCATAAGTTACAATGGCCAAAATGGCTAGTTCTTATTAAACTTGAGAGAGAGAGGAGAAGAGAGAATTAAAAGGGTCACAAGGACAATTTTAAAGATGATATATAAATTTAATTTTATATTATAAGAATATATGGGATGAAACATTCAATTTTTGGAAGAATAAGTGTCATTTCAAAGCATAAACTTCATGAAAAGTGGCATAAAACATCTCATTCTGGCTCAAGAACACTACATGTACGATTACCCATATTTAAAAAAATTATAAATTATTAGGAATATATCTAATTATCTAATTAAGGATAAGTACATCATACATGACTTTCCATTCATTTTTAGTAGGCTTGGTCCTCAGGAATCAATTAGAAAGGAGCTATCATCATCTATAGTTCAGAAAACTCTTCCTTCATCTACCCTACACACATGTATTCAAATTTGGATTAATTTTATCATTAAAATAGATTTTATTAAGTTAATTAAACCTTAAAATACCATTCATCTCCTTATAATCATTATGGACACCTTAAATTTAGCTCACTTGAAGTTTTCCACCCTTCTCACTAGCTTGTCCAATATGCTAGTTTTGACTAGCTAAGATGAAGCACCTAATTTGGAAAATTAGGAGTTTTTTTCTTGAAATTAAATGACCATATAGAGTTATAACACATATAAAAATTCCCCCTAGACTTTATTTAACATTAAAACTCCTCCTATATCCTGCAAAATGCATAAAATGGTAACAAATAGCTTGTTTCTCATGTTATCCATATAGTTCTATATAGATAAAAAGGATGGGGGGAATATTTATTGAATCATATAAAAATTAAAATCACCATCATACTAAAATTGGCTCATTATAATATTTTATGGTTTTATTTCTCTAGACTAGTCCTTGTAAGGGTTTTGGAGGGTTTTTGAGCATTTTTAATTATTAAGGTTCGTTCATAAATGTCTAAAATTAAAGTTTCAAAAAAATTTCAAAATTTTATATTTCAAGTTATTTTATAACATACCTTAAATCCTCTTTCTCACATGCAAATCCTCTAAAAATATATGAGCACTTGAACCTCTTCTATCGAGCTTTTCCTTCACTTTCCTATAGGTCTGAGTTGATTTAAGGTCCACTAATGGATTAATTTGGTTTTATTTTCACTCTAAAATATTTAAAACATTTTTTTTGACCCCATTAAATTTTTTCAATATGATTTAATTCATACTTAATTTTATAAATGCAAAAGGCCTCTAATTTGGAATCTAGGCTTCACCATGTCCAGTATGTTTGTTTACACTTTAGAGCTCAAAATGACCCTTTAAGGTTTTAATTGCCTCAAAATATATTTTTAACTTCAAAAATTATCCCATAATAATGATCCAATAGGCTATAATTCATATTAAATACTAGAAGTGAAAATGAACCTCTCATTTAACACTAGGCCTCAACCTTGCCTTTAGGCTTGACTACAACTCCAAGGCTTTTGACCATCCTTTCAGGTTCCATGCTCTTTTGAGGTGTTATAAAAATTTTCCTAGGTTTTATCCAACTTTAAAAAACTCTTTTTTATGTTTAAACATATAAGACCATCCTTTTGTTATCCTTCACCAAAACTACTAGTTTGTGCCTAAGGGAAAGTACCCCCTGTTTGAAATAAAATACGAGATACTTCCATTGTTTTATTAGATAGAAAGGATATTTTAGAGACTTATATAAATTTTAAGTATCATATTTATAAAAAATTATCCCCTGGTCATCTCTTTTGACCCTTCAAACTTGCAAAAAGTAAAGATAGACTCCTTTTAGGCAGACTGTATGTAAGCTTTTCCTAAGTGGACTATGTTTTGATTTTGAAGAGCCTTCCTTTGGTTAGTTAAAATTTAAAACATAAAAAATATGTTATAATATTAATTATGTATTCTCCTTATGTCCATTATCACCTACAATCTTCTACACACACCTTTCCCATTATTTGAATTCTTAAGCCTATGTTTTATCATGATTGTGTTTCCTGTTCGGAGAGACCACTACCTGTAGGTTCTTATACATATATTGGAATTTGGAAACCTTTAAAAATATTAATTTAATATATTTATACTATGCTATTAATTTTATCACATTGGGTGCCTCAAACACTATTAAAACACCAAAACTAACCTACTATCTGCATACCTTGCCTAACCATGTTTTTTTCTATTTTGAGCTCAAAAATGGTTCTTTTTGGTGATCCTACATATTTGTACATTTAAAATGATGTAAAAATACCTCATATAAATCAATAAGTTCATTAATACATGGTTTATACTTGTGCATCACATGTAGACAATTCTAACACATAATATACATCATTCCTCATACTCACTGTTCTTATACAATCATGTAGTAGCTCTAGGTGCTTATTGAGCTTTAAGGAGGTGTATAGGATTGTTAACAATATATATAGATAATTAATTTGATCATGATACTCATGGAGATGTTTTAAAAGCTATCTCATCATTCCAACCTTACCTTTTCTCTTCATATGCACTTTATAAACCTCAAACTGAGCTGTCCTTCTTATGACTGAGACACCCTTGTTTATTGATTATTGTATATGATATGAGAGATCTTGAAATGAACATAATGTATTTATATTAGTCATTTATTTTATTGAATCTTTGATTTCAAGGGGAAATTAATTACCTATCACAATTTCTATAAAGAAGCTTTGACCTGGGGTTTCATCTCTCAACACTGACTTCAACTATTCCCATTAGGATTAGAAGTTTGTGTTTTTAAACCACCTTATAGTGTTGGAGTTGCACACAGGAGATATGTACACTTTAGACATCACACTACACTAAGAAAGTAATGGGTGTAGTGGTTTAAAAAGGTTAAGACCTTTTTGTAACCAACCAAGTGTTGTGGACATCTAATTTAAGTTCATTTATTTTGAAATGTGATTTGAAAGACATTGGGAAATTGATCCATATAGATGTTTGAAAACTTGTAAATATTAGACAAATCCCCACTTTTCATAGAAGTGTTGTTGGTGCAAGGTGAACTTCAAGGTCCATGTCATAGTATTGTAATTTGAGAAAGGGGGTGTAAAAACCCTACTATATAATGCACACTTTACTTTTTGAATGAACACTAAAACCCTCTAAAAAGATGTATATTAAGAGATTCTAAAAATACCAAGCAACCTTATCAGTTTAGGACTTAAGAGTGATTAATTAGTTGGTTTTATCCTATATTAAAGTCATTTTTGGAGTCAAAACTTGGTACAAACAAATGATACAAACCAAAACACATAGTCCTCATTTTCCTTTGAACAAAGGGACATTATACTACCCACGTGAATCATCAATTTTCCTTGTTCAAAGTTCATCAAAAACTTGGAATCATATCATCCACATTGGCATAGTTATGCTACCTGATTGAGTCTACACTATTACCAAACATTGTTTAAAGTCCTTCATTTATAATCCAAATTTGAAATTTCACCTTCGTAAGTTCATAGGGTTGATGTGATAAGTGGGTTATCCATTTCCACTAAACATGATGGAAATTAGGTTCAATTTATGATTTAGGTTGAAGGTCATTTAAGACTCATTATCATTATCATCACTTGATAGACTTAAGTCATTTTTTTAAACACTTACACTTTGAGTCCATGCACAAAACATTTTTGTTTTACCATCCTATTTCAATTAAGATCATTTGAATACATAATTTTTTCCTTAGAGATATTGTCAAAAAATTGAAGATATGTATGTTATTTGAGTTAAAAGAGGTAGTTTTACATTTCCAAATTTATGAGAAAACATCTTTACCTTAGAGAGCTTTTTAAACAAATTTTTTTTCACATCTTTTGGTTAGTTTAGCATTGTTTCATATACCTTTTTTCATAGAGTTCAAGTTTATACACATTTTTCAATCCAATTCAAGTATACCTTTTATGAATCTCTATCTAGCATAGTTACGCTATTCACATTTGTCTAGCCTATTTTTCAAAAGAACCAAATGTTATGCCATTATTTGTGAGAGAAAAAACTATCCCTAAAGTGTCTTTTATTTCATACCTTATACCTATTTAATTGAGTTCATGTCCAAGAGTCAAATGCCTAGTTTTTGTTATAAGTGTTTCAAATCCATTAGATTAAAAATCTCATCTATTTCAAAGTATAGCTTTTGAGGTCATTTGGCCAAGAGTCCTAACACATACCTTATTTTAGTCTAGATTTTGATGCCATGTTTGGCCAAAAGATGTAGTGATGGTTTATATCCTAGATTAGAATAAGTTGAAACACTTAAACCTTAGAGTATGGAATTTAAATTTTTGAAACATCTACTTAATCTTTTTGTACCATCTACTTAATCTTTTTGTATGATATGTGTAACGTTAGATACTTAGAATTATCTTTTTTTATCACAAATCATTACATAAACCTTCCCATCCTTTTGATGAATCTAGACCAAGTTTGAATATCATATTTTAGACATTATCTTTTTAGATTTTGTAAAAATCTCTTCCCTTTCTATTGTATAACATTCACTATGGATCCCAAGATGTATTCCTACACTCGTAGTGGACTTATGTATAATCCAAAGATTAGTAATGTGGTTGTGTAAGAAGAAATGGTGCAAGACCCCTATGAAGATAATATTTCTTATGATATGGATCCTTATCCCTCTTATGATACTCAATTAAGGCAAAAAAACCAAGATCCATTGGCTAAATATTTGGTTAATATGCCACCATATTTAAAATAGTACCAAGAACAAACCACATAATACCTAGATACAATACCAATAGTTTAAGAACTAGTTACTCAACAATCATACTCTATTAATATGCCTTCCATGTATGATCCATTTTTTTTGAGAATAATTTGTTGGAGAACAAAAACTAGATTTTGGTTATAGCCATAGAAGTAAGGGCTAAGTTTCCAGTAGACTTCCCTCATGAAAGTTTACCAAGCCTAGTAAGAATGCCTCACAACATATTGTATAGTCAATAGGCCTCTTATAACAAACCCTCAACTCTAGTCCAAATGATGTATTAGGACCCTAATATTACTAAGAAAGGAAAGAACCTCATATAAGACCACTTTAACCAAATGTAAATAACATATCAAACCCACCTAAATCTAGTGTGCAATTTTAATTAGATGACCATGGTGAGTAAACCTCTTATTGACCTAGTTCATTCAATAAGAGTTTTGATAGAGTTAACTAGTCAATAAAATTAGAGTTTAAACCCATTTTCATAAAATAATTTATTATAAAACTTATTTCATATGCCAATTATTGAAAAAGTGTCTTCTACTTCTACACAAAATAATGAGCAAAACATAGTAGATAATGTGCAAGTAACGTCTAATATAAATAAAAGTGGTACAAATACACAAACAACTAGTCAATATAATATGCATTTAGTTAATAATATGATTGGATCTACAAACCTAAGAATGGGAAATTTTACACCTCAACCAACTACTTCATCAAGTGCACAACCAATAGGATTAGGTAGTCAACCAACAACCAATATTGTGCCTCAACAATAGAATGTGATGAATCATATTCCTCCTCAATAGGTGATGAGTATCATTCCAAAACAACAAGCATAAATTAATATACTAATGAAGTAGAGTCAAAACATATTTCCACCTCAATAAGGGGCAACTAATGTTCCACCTCATCAAGTAATAGTAAACATAACTTCTTTTTACATACCAACATGCCAATTCAAAACCAAATGATGTTTAATCAAAAATGTATTCATGTTGGTCAGCAATAAGTGCCAAATCTCCAACATGCACCCACTTCCCAACCAAGATTCATGAAATAAGGGGATTCCAATGTCTCTCAAATACTTGTTAGGCAAAAATTACTTTTTGTACAGAGCATACCACAAGTTCAAAGATAGGGTCTTGGCTTATAATTTCCCACTCCACAGTAAGGCTTGAGCAGTCATTAATAGGTCCCTATTCAACCACAACAGGCATAGTATCATTATATCCCTCCATCCCAACCTTAATATCCTCAAATTCAAATCCTCATTTCCTACCCAAACTAGAATATCACACAACCAAACATTCAATCTCAATAAGTACATCA
Source organism: Torreya grandis (assembly GCA_037957365.1). Taxonomy (NCBI): domain Eukaryota; kingdom Viridiplantae; phylum Streptophyta; class Pinopsida; order Cupressales; family Taxaceae; genus Torreya; species Torreya grandis. Next base: position 2,114,264 of record JARHVA010001591.1, read on the forward strand.
TAATCCACACACACACACACACAAAGATATATATATATATATATATATATATATATATATATATATATATATATATTCCTAGTTTGTTTCCAAACCAATCCAATGTATACCAAAAACCATCATCATACCCCAGTTTAAGTGCTCCACTCATGACAACCTAACCATCTACCTAGGGCAATGTTCCCACAAGTTTCTTAGAGTAAGAGTTACAATAAATGAAGGATGCAATCACTACCATCTAAGTAAGGAAATATATTAAAAAATTTAAATTGGATGATGTGTGTTCCTATCCTTTCAATATGGAGTACTTATAGATTCTATTTCCTCTAGGATATGAGCCACCAAAGTTTGATAAATACAAGGGGAAATGTAACCCCAAATCCCATTTAACTAAGTTCTTTGTCGTATGCCAATGAGTGGCCTATAGCGATATTTACCTTTTATTATTATTTCTAAGGAGATTAGCTAGACAAATTTGGAGTGGTTCTTAAAGTTACTTAAGAATTTAGTAACTAATTTTGATGACCTTTCAAAATAGTTTATACTACACTTTTCCTATAATCTCAAACATGAGATTTCATTGGTCAACTTGACACAAGCAAAATAAAATGATAGTCGGAGTTTTTCAAGTTATCTAAAGTGATGAAGAGCACTTGAAATCTGATTCACTCATAGTTTACTAGATAATTAGTTTTTGTATTCACTAAAACCTTGCATAGTGAGATAGCCTATCATCTAGAACTATAGTGTACACATACCTTTAAATAAATCATTGAAAAAGGTTTATTAATCAAGTGAGCACTCATTAATAAATGAATCATCAAGATTAATTCAACTAATCAAAACCAAGGTACCAATTAGGGAAGTAGCCAAAACAAACATTTAATCTAATTGCAAGCATCACAACTAGCATAGGCTAATAACCAAGATAGACAAAAATAATTTAATTACAATAGGAATGTTTAGGGAAATGGAGTGACTAAGTCATGTCATGTCTAAATAATTCAAACATCATCTACTCAACCTACATCACCTTGTCAGCCTACTCCTACCTAACAACCTCTTCAACCAACTCCATAAGCACAACCAAAACCCATGCAACAAATGCCATAACCTTTACCATTGTAAAACCCTCCTCCAAGGAGAACAATACCTACTTATCATGTTTTTAGTGACCTTGGAGAGGCTATTTAATATGTGTTTCATATACTTGTTTTTGTTAATTTGATTATTTGGCCTATACTAAATCATTATCCCCAACACATTCTTTACTCTAATTGATACCATGAAAATGAATTATGTGGATATCATTAGGTCAATGGACATAATTTATGAAGATGTGTGCAAATCAATCATTTGATTGAGAATATGTTAGAGAATGGGGATATCACATTGGATGATGGTGCTTATACCTTTAATCAGACTCTTGGGATTTATAAAATCCCTTTTCCCCAATACAACAACCAATAACAATAACAACTAGTGAAAATATAAAGTCAATAGCATTAAAATCAAAGGCTGAACCAATTGAACCAACAATAGAACCAACAACATCAAAATAATGGATAAAACTAATGTTAGAATGGTAAAAACAAAAAACCTACCATGCAATTACACATGACTTCAATTGAGTTATAGGTCATATTGTAGGGGGTAGCAATAACACCATCTCCATTAATCCTAGACTGAGCACCAATCAATCTAGACCATTACTAAATAATACCACTCAACCAAATTACATGGATAATTCTTATTTGATCTATGACTATATGTAGGTAAAATATTAAATTAGGATTTACACTTTTGGACCTTATACTAATAACTTATCCTTCCCTTGTGACCACATAAAAGTGCACTGGAAACTAAGACTTGTCCTATCTTGTCCCACAACATTACCATCATTTGTTAGCAACCATGATCTTGTACTTAATCCTAATTATGAAATCAAAAGTAGAAGGTAAAATATTACCATTCCAAACCCATTACCACCTACCACCTTACCCATTATCTAATCAGTTATTCAACCTTAAAAAAAACCATTTAACATTATCTGAGATAAAAAGTTGAATATTTTGGAACAATTATAGAAGACACTAGCCTAGATATCTATTTTAGATTTGTTGCAAACATTGAAAATCCACAAGAACATTTTTCATGAGTTCTTAACCCAATCCACTATTTCTATTGGCATATCCCTTAATAAATTTCAAGCTTTAGTTGGACACCTACCTCTCTCCCAACAAGTCACATTCAACTAAAGTGATATGTCTTCCCTTGGCCCATTCCATCATAATCCATTGTATATAGAATTTTATATAAAGTAGCATAAAATTAAATGTGTCCTTATAATCAATGGATTATGACTCAACATAATGTCTCTAAATCTCATCAAGATTCTTGGGTACACAATGGCAGATCTCTAACAAAAAATTATAACTATCAAAGCCTATGATAATCAAGAGAGATAATCACAAGGCACCATTAGCCTACCAATTATCATTGGGCCTTTAACCCATGATACACTTTTCCATGTGCTTGATATTGAGTTGTCATATAATATACTTTTAGGTAGGCATTGGTTACATGAGAGTTGTGTATTCCCATCAACACTACACCAATGTATAAAGTTCTCCCACTCTAGGATGGAATTACATATTCTAGGAGATTTGTACCCATATGAACACTGTAAACATCTCAAGGCTAAGTTTCAAAGCTACAATTACCAATACAACATGAATCCAAGTTCCATGTAGGATAAAGGAAAGGCCATAAAATTATTGATTCTCCATAGGACAATTGCATATATCTGAATACCTTGGATTTCATTTCCCACATGATACCTCCTAAAGCTTCCAATCATTACACCATTTTATATAATAGCCCAAGATAATATTTAATGAATGATACCTTTTATATTTCCAATCTTCCTCAAAATCCAAAGACCTTTGGAAGACCTAAAGTTATCCCACACATGCATTAATAATAGAAAATCAAAAATAAAGGACCTATCATGTTTGTACTAGCATCTAGCATGTAACCAAACCCTCTTGAGGGAGATGAATCATGGTTATATAATGACAACCAATATAATTTTTTATAAGAGTTCAAAGTATCCTATTCCCAATAAGATCATGGAGAATCAAGACTATGAAGGAAGAGGCCTCAGAATGAATCAATAAGGAACCATTGAGCCAATTTCCATGACCAAATACAAAAGATCTTATGGACTTGGATTTAAACCACTTGGGGGTGACCCCACATATCTTATTCACATTCCATCACTGATAACTAGTGATGATGATAATGACAGTGAATTAGAGTCTGATCATAGCCTTATCTTTGATGACCTAACCAAGACTAACTTATTTGATATTAATGCCATTTGTACCCTTAATCCAATCATTCATCACAACTCATTACCATTATACTATCCCCAATTGATATATTGGGACCAATAAGAATCCAATTTATCAATTTATGAGTTTTAGAATGATGAGGCATTATGTGATTTTCTAGGCCATAGATATAACATTCCATTAGGAGATCATAAATCAGGATTCTCAATCACATTATATCTTGAAACCTATTTTGGAGAGTGGGTGAACACCCTTATCCAAAAACATTGAGGTCCCAAATTGAAAACCACTTTGAGGCACTTTATAACCAGGGAAAATGTAAATATAAAGGCTAGTCTAGTCGTGAAAAACTATTTCAGGTGCCATTAGATGGGGGTGTTCATTCTTCTTTGAATTTAGACCAGGAGACCACAAATGATGAACTTTTTTATGGATCTGAGTTTAATTTTAGGAAAGAATAAGTGTTTGATTTACTTTTTCAAGAATTTTTGACTATTTTTGTCACATGACCAGATCTCCCATTAGGGGACTTAGATTCATCATGCCTAGGAGAATTTGAAGGATAAGTCCTAACAGAGGACCTTGATATCATCCAATAGTTCAAGTCTTTGCCTACTATCCTAGAAGATGGCTTAACCTTTATAGTTGAAGATGCAATAAATATAAACATCAGGACTCCATTAGACCAAAAATGGATAAAATTAGGTTCATCCTTCACTAAGGAGGAATGTGAAGTCTTTACAGCTCTATTAAGAGAATTTGTAGATATCTTTGCATGGGATTATTATGACATGCCAAGTTTGGAGCCTACCTTGGTTTTACATCACCTTATGGTAAATCTTGATGCCAAACCAATTAAGTAAAATTCATCCTCAAATTGTTATATTAGTATAGAAAGAGTTGGAAAAACTCTTAGAAGCAAGATGTGTTCGATCTATTGACTGCTCAGAATGGATATCTAATGTTGTATCTATTAGCAAAAGGCTTGAAGGAATTAGAATCTATACTAGTTTTTGATACATAAATAAATATTTATTTAAGGATGAATTTACATTTACTAATATTGACATGATCATCAACTCCATGGTAGGTTATGAGATGCTTTCACTCATGGATTACTTTTCAAGATACAACCAGATCAAAATATCACTAGAAGATCAACACAAAAAAACATTCACCACTCCATGGGAAACATTCTATTATTAGTTAATTCCATTTGGTATTGAGAACATCAAAGCCACCTATTAAAGATCCTTGACCATATTCCATGATATGATGCATGATTTTATTGCAGACTATGTCAAGGACATACTAGGTAAATAAAAAACAAGGGATGACATCGAATAGTGCTATGTAGAATATTTGAAAGACTGCATGAGTAGAAAGTCTAATTAAATCCAAAGAACTATGTGTTTATAAAAACATCAGGCAAATTAATTAGCTTTATCATGTCTCACAGGGGCATTGAAGTTGATCCAACCAAAGTCCAATCTATAATAGAGATGCCATCACCAACTAATATGAAGTAGCTCTAACATTTGTAGGGCAAGATCTAATCGATCTGATGCTTCATATCTTAGTTACCAAACAAGTGCAATATTTTTACACATATTTTGAAGAAGGGAGCTGCATTCCACTAGGATAATCACTACCAAATAGTTTTTTAGTAGCTACAAGATTACCTAAGAAATCCACCTATTCTGTTACCCCTATGTTAGGATAACCATTTTTATTGTACCTATTAGTGTTAAATAATACCTTAGGGGCACTTCTAGATCAACATGATGACAATAAAAATGAGAATGAAGTATACTACTTAAGTCATACATTAATCACATATGAACATAAATATATGCCTATTAAAAAATAATGTTTAGCCATGGTATTCACAACTAAAAAATTATGACACTACATATTGAACAATAAGACCATGGTCATTTCAAAAGTAGATCTACTCAATTATCTACTATATAAAACAAATTTACAAGGTAGAATGACCAAATGGATCATGCTTCTTAGTGAGTTTGACATTAAATACATTAATTAAAAATCCATTAAGGGGCAAGTTATTGTCTATAAGCTTGCTAAAGTGCCCCTTACAAACATAGATTCACTCATATTCCAATTTATTTATGAATCCATAATGACCATCATTGACATATCTCTTGAAGAGAAACACTAGAAGTTATATTTTGATGGATCTTTCATGGCACATGGATCAATGGTAGGCCTTCTATTTATTAAACCATAGGGGGATCTAATCCTTAAATCATCAAATTTCCTTGTATCATCAACATGGCCAAGTATGAATCACTTGTTTCAAGGCTTCACCAAGTGGTACAATGGAATGTATCTCATCTCAAGGTTTATGGTGATTTTCAGTTAATCATCAATTAGGTTATAGACCACTTTCAGACCAAAGATGATAATTTAGTTCCATATAACTCCATGGTCGACACTCTCAAATAATAGATTGTTAACATTTAATTTAAGAATATACCAAGGGTAAGTAACATAGCTACAAATTCTATGGCCACTATTGGATCTTTAATTTGATAAATAGACAAAGCTAGAGAGTATTAGTTCCTAAGCAAGAACTTATTCGCACTAGATCATAAGCCTTCCACTATCATGATGATTTATGATATTGTTGGTCTTAGTTATATTTATTACTTAGACATTTACAACTACCTTCATGACCAATTTTTACCACTTTACCTCTCCTAAAAAATAATGAAAGCCTTTATCCATCACTCCACTTGTTATACTCTACTTGGATCAACCCTCTACCACCATAGTTTTGATGGAACTTTGCTTCATTATTTAACTTTATGAAAATACACACTACTATTATGAGAAGTAAATGAAGGATTATGTGGATCCAACTCTAGTGGGGTAGTCTTATCCAAAAATATTTTACATACAAGTTATTATTGGTCCACAATGTATGTAGATACAACTACATATGTAAAGAAGTATGACAAATGTCAATGGCATGCCAATCTAATTCATGCCCCATCTAAGACTCTAAAACCAATATTGAAACCATGGCCATTTGATACATGGGGACTTGACCTCATTGAGAAAATCAATCCTACATCTTTAGACAATGATAAACATATCCTTACTGCCACTGAATATTTCACTAAGTGAGTCAAAGTTATACCCCTCACTTACATGATTGGAAAGTAGATTTCCAAGTTCATTTTCAACCATCTCATTTGCTTCTATGGTATCCCTTCTAACATTATATATGATAATGGATAATCCTTCAAAAACAAAGATGCCAAATAGTTATGTACTAAATACAATATTACACAACATTTATCTATGGCATATTACCCTCAAGGTAATGGTTAGGCTGAGACATCCAATAAAACAATTGTTAACATTCTCAAAAAATATTGTCAATGATATCAGTCATGACTATCATCTTTATATATTATAAACACTTTAGGCATACTATACCAATCACTATATCCCCATAGGAGCCACTCCATAATCAATTGTTTATGGTATTGAAGCCATACTTCCTATTGATGTTGAGTTACCTTCACTATGCATATCTTTCAAACATGTCCTAGATGACTTTGACTATCAAGTAGGTCACCTATAATAACTAGACCTAATTAAGGAAAAACACATAGCTACACTCAAAAATATTCAGGCATATTAAAACTAACTCAAAGGCCACTACAATCAGTGCATGAAGCATGGAACATTTGAACTTGGTGATCTTGTTCTTATAGAAAACTAGAAGAATACCATGGCTGAGAAGAATCATAAAGTTAAGTTCAAACCAAATTAGATAGGACATTTCATCATTAATATATATTATGGCTTAGGATCATATAGGCTCACCACACCAAATGGAGATGAACTTCCTGAGCTGATGAATATTATTCAATTCAAGCAGTACTATGCTTGAGCACTATGGTGTATTGTCTATAAGGACCATTTTAGTTGTGCCATTTTATCATTATTATTATTTATAATAATATCATTTTTATAATTCCTCTTAGCCTACTAATTATACATTTTACCATTTCATTCTATCAACCAAGCATTTTTGAATCCTATCTACCTAGCCTGTTTGACCTTGGTTTCACCATTAGTTACACATTTTCAGCACTAATGAATCTGATCAATTTTAGTAGTTATTTTGATCATTTCAGATAGAGATAGTATTTTGTATTAGTATGAAAAATATTTTGTAGTTGCATCCTTCATTTCATGTTTCATTCTCTGTCATTATCTTGATCTTAATTATAACCATCTATGGGTAAATTAGTCTTAGTGACCTAAGTCATTGTATCCTCGTTATAACTACCTATGGGTAAACTAGGGGACACACTTGTTTATTATGCATTGACCATACCAATTGGATATTATATTACCATACTATGATTTTATACCAACTATTCCTATTTTGTTTGGATTGACTGCTACACTAGTTAGATTCCTATGATTTAGGGTGGAATGACAGTGACTTGAGGTCCTACCCTAGGGCTATGTAGGAAGATATTGATACTTTTTGAGGTAATGTTAGTCACTCTAATCCATGATCTCACCATTATGAGAGCAACCTAATTAATTCTCTCACCATTTTATAATATTTAACCATTTAGTGTCTTGTCATTCTCGATCGAGTTGAGATACTATAAAAATTCCAAAAACATTTGTAAAACCATTTGAAACAACCAAAAACATTAACCAATTCTTTGCCTTAAGGATTATGGAAAACCTTAACAAGTCATAAGAAAATAACTTTTCACTTAGTTTCCCCATCTTTTTTGGCCTTTTCTCCCATCTACTTGCCATGTTTCAAGACCATTCCTATTCTTTTATTGCATCCATTATGTTGTTTTCATCAATTATCATTTTATTACCATTTCCTAGGAGAACTACATTTGGCTTGAAGTTTTTATTGGATATTACATCCATATAAATATGTAGGTATCATTCACTTGCCTAGTACATATGGAGATAACTCAACTACCTCCTTCCTTTTCTTCTATTCCCCCATTTTGTTAGTTTTTTATCATCTATTTTCTAGGGGCAATGTTCATATGGTTTATATTGAGTTGTTTATTTGTTTATTTCTACTTATTTATTTATTTATTTATTTGTGTGCCTATTTATTTGATTTTAGCATCTTTACCTTGATTCGGTCTATGTGTATTCATTGGGTGATTCCTTTCCCATACTCACACTTGCATCTATCCATATTCATATGTCTACATTGTCATCATGGTTTCTATCATTGGTGCATTTATTTCTATTGAGTATTGGATTATAGGAGTCAGTCTTTATGCATAATTTGGCCAAGTCCTCATGATGTTATACCATGATTCCTACTAACATGTGATATAAAAAATATCAATTTATAGAAGTTTATTCAACAATGGTTGCATCAACATATCTTTAGCACTGATAACTTGATTCAATCCCAATCATATCCTAGACAACGTAATTAAAAAATGAAAGAATTTCAACCTTTGTTCAGTTTAGATGAGCATATCCCCACTAGTAGGTTATCCTAATTCATCTTTATCCTCTATATCATATTATCGTCATCATCAACCAATTCAATCATGTTTTCCATCATCGAGGTCCAATGATTATAACTACCTATGGTAAAATCAATTCACACCATCCCACCTACATTTCTCAATGATTATAACCACCTTTAGGAAAATAATTGTTTCTCACCAAATTTACTTTTTATATTCCCAAACAAGGGCATGTTGTTATCTTTTTTTTCTATCATAACTAGGACAACTCCATCTTCTCAATAATTATAACTACCTTTGAGAAAATCATTGTGTTCTCATACCACGTTGCCACTATCAGGGTATAATAATTATAACCACCTTTGAGAAAAACATTGTATACCATCCAACATCCATTCTTAATATTTTTAACTACTATTTAAAATTCATTGCATTTTCACCCATCATTTTCCTTTCTTCTGTCCCCTCATTTCACTTCTTTCTTTTTAGAGGGACCGATTACCGACCTACTTATGCCAACCTTTCCCTTGAGGGGGCATAATATAGTTAGTTCATCATCATTATAGTTATAGGAATATAAGACCTTTTAATTTTTTGAGAAGACATTTCTATGCTTATATCTTGTAATGCCTTACCAAATAGGGGAAAACAATAGACACCTAAAACTAACCATCAATAACCTTTAACCAAGCTTTTGACCAATTTCTACCAAAGTGCATAATTTGGATTAAAAAAACTAAAATGCATTAAAAGAGTTGAAATTTTTATATTCAAGTGCTGATTTTTACCAAGGTATCATTAAATGGGGTAATGCAATTTATGAAGTAGATAACTTTGATCAGATCATTTCAAGTCAAAATGACATTTTCACACCTAAGTGCTCTGGATTGATCTTTTCTATCAAATTTATTGCACAAGACATGTGCCTTTATTATTTTTATGTTGGAAACATCCTAAATGGTAATATGGTTCTAATGCATCTAAAATCAACTTTCAATTCTAATTCAGTCAAATTTCAAGCCAATAATACAAAATTTTAACCAATTTGATTAATTTGGGCACAAATTGCCAAGATTTTGCATCAAAGTTGACTAAATATGTTTAAGGATAATTAAATCAAATCAAGAGCTTAAGTTAATTTTCCATGGAAATTTTTGAATATTTATTTTTATAAATTGATATTGAATATATGTATCATTAAATGACATCATTTCTTGAAAATATATCCTTAGGCCATAAATGCATAAAATATCTCATCAAGCGATCCCATGTGTAATTAATACCACCCCATGCCTCATCAATGCCTACCATGCCTCTTAAATTACCCTTAATTCCAAATATTTATGGGGGATATTTATGAATTAATTACATAATTTGGATTAATTCATGGCCACACATCTCAATCTTGAGATAGATAGTCATGGTTGATCATAAACCATTTCAAAAATGTATAAATATGAGGCCTTGTCAATTGATTTTTAGCCTCTTTTATGACAAATTTATAATGCCCAAATGAATTCAAAATCATTACATCTTAGTGTTATAATAACCAAATATTGAGCCAATCCAAGCGAAGTCAAAGCCAAACAAGGTGCCAAGGAGAGATGAAGGTACTCACACTTCATTAATGTAGACTTCATGAGCACAAATCGAATAAGAAAGAACAATGAGAATTTTAGAGAATCCAAGGAAGGTGAAGGAAGGTCTTTCTTTAATGTTTTAGTTTTGCTCTCCATTTTTGTTTTTTTAACTAAGTTCCTCTTTGAGATAGGCTTAGGGTGTTAGTTTAGTGTGTTTTTGATTGATTTGTTTTATTCACTAACACAATAATAATCTCCCCCAATTGTAATCCTATGTTCATAACTTACATATATCTCTCCCTCTACAGTACTTCTCTCTTTTTACAAATCGTTAGTCCTTCATTTTGGTCTTTTGGTTTCCCATTTTTCTCATGAGTTGCATTGTAAAACCATGGATATGACCGAATATTCTTCATGATGTACCAGCCCTTTGTGTTTATCTTTTATGATTTGTAGTGTAAAACATGGATAATACCCAGTATTCCTCACAAATACCATCTTTTTATTATCTCATTTATTTTTTCAACATGTTTTTTCACCCTCATGGGTTTCTCTTTATGATTTGTAGTGTAAGACCATGGATAGGACCTGGCCTACCTCATTAAATCACCATCTTATCATTCCTTTTGTATAATGTGCTTTTTTATAATTATAAATCCATGATCCTTGTTATTAGTTTTAAATTTTGCTTCTTTTGATAGATGACATTTGAACAACAAACTCTGTTATCACATTTTACTCCATTTCCCTCATTCTTTTGATAAAGAATCACACTTTATTGTTATTGTATCCTTTTTCACCCTTTGTCACATTTTTTGTGATTTGAAGTAATACAAATTTTTCTATATGCCATTACTCTTGATTTACTTTCCTTCCACTCCTCATTGGATAAAACAATGTTAAAATCAAGATTACACTTTTATTTTACCTAGATTTATGAGACTCTTAGACACCATGCTCTCTAAATTTATGTCTCTTAGCAACCAAGTCTCAAGTATTCAAATGAAATTAATCTTTAGAATTAATTTTTGGTTCTACAAATCCTTATGGAGGATGAATAGAAAAAATACATCAAGAAATTTAAAAGCCAAATCATTTGAATTACAAGGCAATGATATACAAAAGGTAACATACAAATATCAAAAGTAAAAATCACATCAAAAAACATGATTAAAAGAACATATCCTTTTTATAGTTGAAGCTAAAAATCCACAATTAGCCTCATGATAAAGCTAAGGTCCATTGGGGTGTAGTAGGCCATTAAATTAGAAAAGAAGAATAAAAAAATGTTTTTATACAACTTACTTTCTCATGTAAGTACCTAATCTTGATAGTAGACTGATGGCTCTATAAGGGGTTATGAGGAATGGGGAACACATTGTGGGAAGGTAGGTACATTTTAATTTTCATGAATATATATTTAATGGGATGATATAATACTAAATTTATTGACCTAAGACTTGTGTGTCTAAGAGAAGTTATTAAGAGTCCTTAAGGTTGATAGTCCTCTTGTTTTGACAAACCTAATTTGAGTGTCTTGACTTTGATAAAGAGTTCTTCTACCTTGATTTTTCCTTCATTCCCTCCTCCATCCTTTAAATTTCCCCCCTTGATAGTAAGATTGTGATTCTAAATCTATTTTCCCTCTTCTCTGCTTCCTTCTTCTTCACATTTTAAAAACATGCTAACACTTCATTATTTTAGTTTTATCTATCTTTAGAAAAAAACAATATTTTTTGAGAAACTATGGATTACTTTCTTCACACCATAGACTTACATTCTTAGATTTGTTTTTGATTTCCTTTTACAATTTATCATTGTTGTAATACCCTTTTTTTGTACACTTGAGTTCATTTCTACTTTCATATAATTTTTTCATTATTGAATGAGGTTGGATTGTTACTTCTCACTCACCAATGTTATTTTCCTTTTTTATTCACGTTTTTTCATTGTTGAATGAGATAAGGATTGTTACTACTCACTCATAAATGTTGTTTTACCATTTTGTTTGTGCTTGCCCATCTTTTTTAAAGTAAGAATTATTACTTATTTTATATTGATGTTTGATTACCATCCTTTTTGACATGTATCCTTGGTTTGACTTGGTGAGTTTGACTTTTTTACTTAAGTTTTACTTGTTTGAGTTTTTTGGTCTTTAGTAGCCTTGGTTTTTTAATTCCCTGATTTACTCTTGTTTTTTACTTGGTCATTTGGTCTAACATAGCACTTGTCACCCTAGCTTACCAAATTTCCAAGTACATCCTATCATCACACACTAATTATCTTGACTTTTCCTACATTTTTTTTGTTCTTTATTTTTGTATTCTTGGGTTTATCAAAAATAATCTCTGCTCCCTCTAAAATAAAAACTACAAACACAATAGAAAACCATCCAGTGATAAAGTTAAACCAAGGTACACATTAAATTTAATTTTTTCATTATTTCCCTTCTAGTCATTTACTTTCAATTTTTTTATGCTTTAAAATACTACAAGTTTTTTTCACCTTAGTGTTATGTGTTACTATGTTCTTTCTCAAAGCACCATCCCCAGTTGCACCTTAGTGACAGATAATGAGATTCAAGTGGGGCATATGTATACACAAAATATTTTCAATTTTAATCAAATATTTATGTTTTAAATCTTATAGGAACCCATTGAGACTCAATCTATCTAAATGCATGCCCTAAAGGGTGCATCAGGAAAGGGGTGGTTAGACCATTGGTGATTTACAAGATTATTATTACTTATTTCCACTTATTACCATTCCAGTTAGCTTCTCTCCTAAAACCATTCCCTAAGATATAAATCCTCATTTTCACACTCTTCAAATATTATCTCACTTTGTATCCCTCTTTACTCACTTTAAGTCCCTTTTGATAATCTACTATACTAGGTTGACTAGGTCAACCTTGTATAGTTTTGGGTAAAATTCATTTAGGTTCTAAGTCAGCTCTTGGTGAACGTAGCCCATGACCTAGTGAATTATTATTCATAATTTTACTAAGTTGACTAGGTTGACCTTGTCAATCAAAACTTTCAAAAGTGATTAGGGTTAAATCCACCTATATATACAATATAATCTCATCATTATTTACATAATGAACAAGAGCTATTATTCATTGTCACTTATTTATAATCTTCTCTTCCACCATTCTACTTAGGGAGTCTTATCTTAGGGTTTCTACTTAGGGAATCTAGTCTTATGGGGAAGCTTTATATGCTTTGGCCTTTTTTAGTGACCCTTACAAACCGTACCAACCTCTTGTGAAGCCCCTTTGGCCAAGGGAGAGATTGAGTCCCGATAGTTTTGTCTTCCAGGTAAGTATACTCTAACTTTTCTCTTCTCTTTAGTAGATAGTAGCATAAGTAGTATATCAATGAAATGGTCACTAAACTAAGTGACTTTACCATATTTATACCACTATAGACTGATTTTCACTAGAGTTATACCTCTAATAACATACAATGGGGAGAGTGTAATAGAACTCAGAGTATGCATTCAATGTGAATTCATACTAAATATTAGTACTAGGGGTTTATTATTGAAAACACATAAATTCCATATGATAATTTACATCTAGGCTCAAAAATTGTTAGCACTACCAAAAGAGAAATGAAATAACTCATACATAGTTTATAATAACCAATCACATCATAACCATGACATACATAAAGTGACAAAGTGTTAATCTAATTAACCTATAAATGTTGATAATTCAAACATAAAGATGAAAGAAAATTGAACACAGAAGAGACCCTTTTACATAAAATAGTCATTGTATTCATAAAAAAAGGGAAATTATACTAAAATAATTGATCTGGGTTGATTTTAAAATCTAGAGTGATGAAGGAAACATAGGTGAAATCATGGAAATAATCCACTATCACTTTTGAGCAATTTTTTGGTTGACCCCAAAAAATATAATATGGCTCCTTAATATATAGATAAACATTAGGGATCATCTCTAAAATGTATGAGGATCCCATCCTGGGCTATGATGGCCATTCATTCTAGTTATAACTATATTTCAAAATTTGAACCAAAATCAATCCCTATAAACCTACAACAAATCTACATGGGACCACTAGTTAACACATGGAGGCATCTAAGAGGGACTGGCTCCTAACTACTTTGACTAGGTGCTCCTAATGTCTAATGCGACTTTCAAAAGGTTTAACTCTTTATCTATCTTGACCAAGTTTATTAGAAGCTACTTAAAGATCACCTCTACTTGAGATCTCAGTCTCTAGGATATCTATTAATTTATTTCCATTAAAACTTGGATCCCAAAAACTTGGTTTATGTTTATAGTAGATTGAGTAGATAGGTATGAAACCATCTAGCCTCCTTCATGATTTACCTTTGCCACTTTATCCCTCATAAATTGATCAAATTAACCTAGGTAGACTTAAAATTCCATTTGGTTGAGTAAAGTGACATATAGGGAGAATAACATAGAGTTATTGACCTCATTAAAGTAGGTTAATATCTTCTTCTCACCCTCTTCCAAGGGTTTTTTATTAGTGTGGGCCAAGTCTAGCCACTCCTTGATTTCCATTATCATGTTCTTAACAAAAGTTTGGTACAACCCCAAATCTAAGGTTGGCATCAATTTTAGCTCTAGGAACATTCTTTATTGAGCACTAATTATAGATTCTAACACTTCAAATTGATTTTTGTGATCCTCCACATATTGGCCTACATCTACTAAATAATTACATTGGTCTTGGCCTGAGTCCCTACTACTTTCCCAAAAATTGAGAAAAGTAGTAGGAAAGAATCCTTGACTTGACTAATTACTCCAATTGGGAACATACTCTTCACTTGGGATTAAAGTGTCTAGACTTGACTCTACATGTCCTCAAAGAGCTTCATAAATATGTTGTGGATAGATTAAAATATGGATAATGGGTCCTCATCCATCTTCTCATCTCCTGTAGTAGTCCTCACCTTGGTGAGGGAAAATAGACCCTGATGGTTTTGTCATATCACCAAGTTCCCATATTAGATTAATCTCTATATAAACATCATTTTCATACTCCTAGATACTTTTTAAAAACTCCAATACATATTTAGTTTACCCTAGACATACATTTGTGGTGCTTAAGACCCTGGGACCATCCCTTTAATTACAGGGTGTAAGCATTGTGGATAAGATGGTAGTGAAGGGTGGGGGATGAGGTGAAGGGGAGATGGAGGAAGTGGAAGGAGTGAAAGAGGAAAAGATTGGAGGTGGAGGGGGAATGGTAGTGTTTGAGATTTCCATTATTATTTAGTGAGGTTTACCTAAGGTAGAATTTCCCCTAGGAATGGGTCATGGAAAAAAATGGGACAAGATGTATTGGTTGAAGGAGAGGTTGGTGGGGCCTTAAGTAATAGAGAGAGAGAGAGGGTCACAAAGATAAAATTTAAGCTACTTATACTAAGGCTATAGGATCTATTGAGACATTTATAAGATTTTAAATTGGAGTATAAATCCTTTGAGATGGAGATAGAATATGGTTAACCTTCTATTTCTTCTACAACCTATTTCCTAGGTTAGCTCTAGGTGTTTTGGTGGATGGTGGATGGTCTAGTTTGGATGATAAGGGACACAAGGGCTAGGAGGGTCCCTCCTAAGTCATGGATGGGAGAGTTTGGATGACTATAGTAGACCCTAGGAGGGTCCCTCCTAGAAGTGATAGGATTTTACAGGATATATTCATGCTTGTTATTAAGGGCATGCCTAAGGAAGGCACTAAGAGGACTCCATGCTATGAGATTGGAGGAGTGAAAGGGAATGAAGAATTTAGGAAAATAAAAAGGAATAAGGTGAAGGGTAATTGGGTAAAATATGGAGGATAAGTAATGGGAAATATATGTGGTAGAGCCAAACTAGTGGGCACCAGAACTGGGAGTTGGAACATAAAAAGATCAAGGGGTTGAAGGGAAATGAGAGGAGATGTAGTAGTGAGTGGGGGAATCTAGATGGGTTATTTTTGGGTGTCTTATTATATTATCACTCTCAATCTTACAATCACATCAAATATTAAAGGATATGGTGTCAATAGTTGAGTCGGATATGTTCAAGCTTCCTCACATCATGTGGTATAGGGTTGGCTTTACCATGACCTAATCATTGGTAATATCATAAGAGGTGGAGGTAGATTATGAGTATCAATTGGAGGATGTAAATATGGAGGTGAATCTTTAGGTTTCATAGCTAATAGAAGAAGTAGAGTTGGATCTAGGGCTAGATCTTAAGGAGGAGAAAGTAGTGAGATGACCTGTAATATTATCTAAGAGATGGATGGAGTTATAGGAGTTAGGTCCTCCATATATTGAGTAAGAGCTAGAGGAGTTGTATAAGTTCCTACCTAAGCCTTCCTCCCCTTCTTCTTCTTTGATACTATTTTGGATATAACCTTTTTGTCATCGATGATACTCAAATAGAGATTATAATTTTCTTTAACTTGATGGCCAATTTTAACGTTGAGCCAAGCTGACTATTATGTCAAATGGGCCTAAATAACCTATTTAGGGTCCCACTATTGAATCTTTAACATTGATAGGGTGAAGGAGTCTCACTGATCTACCATATGTTATGTTGATGTGAAGTTCATATAGACATGGTTCTATATGGTGATTAAGAGCTAGGGCATGCTTTCTATTAATGTTATATATAGATTCCAAAGATGTCATTCACTAATTTATAATAAATATCTTATTTTAATAATTAGTCAAATACATACTATGGCAAGCATAGAGGGTGTTAGAGGAAGCCCATAACTCATATCATTATGCCATATTTGTAAAATTAGTAGTCCCTAATGGCTGTGATAGATTCCCATATTACCTTTGAGAGTTTGGGAATTAGAGCTTCATTGAGTACCTGATAGACCACTGAGTAGAAGTGGTGATAGACATTTTAGACATATTAGTGGAATTAGTGGCTATATAACTTGTAAAATACCATGTAGGTAGTTGGGCCATCAATAACCCAAATAATAAATGCTAATGGATTAAATGAGGGGGTCCTATAGAATACATCTAGTAGGTAAATCATCATGTATAAGTTGCTTGTATCTCAATCATATGCAATGGCATCAACCAAATAGAAGTGCATCAATCCTTCCATGTTCAAGATGTATGAGTGAGTCAAGATAACTTGTAAAAGGGGTACCCATATATCATTAATGTTTTGGTAGCTTGGGTCTCTAAATAATCAGTTCAATAGGATCATACCTACTTAGACCTCCTCTTGAAAGGTATGAACAATGTAGGAATTGATCTTGTCCTTATTAACCCACTTAGATTCAGGTTTCTCATCCTAGTTGTGGAAAACATCATAGATATGGTATGTTTCCATCTAAGCTAACACTACTACTTCATTATATGACAAAGAGAAGTTCATGAAGGATAAGTACACATTGAAGGCATTCTCATATATATTAGTAATATTATGATGATAGTTGGGTGAACATACCCAGTCATTGAAAATGTCTTACAGGTAGATAGCCTTGTACAAGATGTCACCTAGTAGGTTAGTGTAAGGAAATTCCCCTAGTTTAGACATGGCTCTATGGAGTCTACACTTCTTGTAGGACTGAAGGGCATCCTCATATTTAGATAACTAGTTTTAACATTGATGTAACTATTGGGTACATAATCAATTACCTTAAATATGTAATTTTAGTGCCTATATTTGGTTAAAATAGTAGATGAAGTGGTATCACAATACTCAGGCTTGACCTTTAGTTTTAAGGATGCAACAACCATTGGATTAGGATAGAAGGATAATATATGGATCTTCAAGTATAAAAAACATGGGATGTAGGGGCTCTATGCAATTTTGGAATTAAGGAGTTAGATATTTTTCATAATCAGTAATGGTAACCATTAATGGGATTCTCTTAGGCTTCATAATCACATGTATGGATCCCTATGAATTAATGGAATTTGATATTTCACTTGTGAATTAGAATTTGAGTTAGTGGTTGAATTTTCTCCCTTTAATTCTAAATCTAGGATTGAATTTAGAGCCCATGATCCTCTACCACCAGCTAAATATAAAAATGGTGATGTAATGTTTTTAAAACTATCTAATCAATTCCATATTATTATTATGTTAATTCTCATCACATAGTAGTCATTCAATCACATCTCTTATAGGATCCTCAACTAACTCATACTTTCTAACACATGTCATCCATTTATTGGTCCTCCCATTAATAGTTGGTACTTAGGCATGGTTTCATATTCCATTTTATTCCCCTAGGTTGGGTGATGTGTAACTTGGGGACATGTGTCACACCTTAATCCAACTTTTAGTCTCATTTATACTTCATTATGATCTTCCAAGGTTCATAGGCTGTAACTAGTTTATCTACATATTAGTCGACATGGATCCTCCCCATTTAATCAGGATCTTTAAGGATTTAACATATTTGATAGGTCTAGGGGACTAGCCTCTCTAACTCTAGATGATGTGGAAAATTATCATTTATATAGATTCTCCTAGGCTCTAACATCTATGAGAGGTCTAGGGGAGTGGCCTTATCAACTCTAGATGATGTGGCCCCTTCCCATTCAAGTGGGATATCCTAGTCTTTAACATCTCTAACAATTTTGGGGGATTTTCCTCTCTGAATATAGATGACATGTTAATTTCTCATTCAACTAGGTTCTCCTATGATTTGACATATATGACAGGTCCAGAGGACTGGCCTTTATAAATATAGATGACATGGCACCTTCCCATTTGGTTGGGCTCTCCCAGGCTCTGACATCTCTAACAAGTCTAGGGGAGTAACCTTTTTTAATTCAAATGACATGGAAACTTCTCATTCTACCAATCTCTCCCATGCTTTGACATATCTAATAGGTCTAAGGGACTAGGCTTAATAACTCTAGATGACATGGAAACTTTTCATTCAATCAAGCTCTCCCAAGATTTGACATCTCTAAAAGGTCTAGAGGACTATTATTCATAACTCTATATGACATGGTAATTTATCATTTAATTAGGCTCTCCTAGGTTTTAACATCTTTAATAGGTCCTAGGGATTGATCACTCAGACTCCATATGACCTAACAACTTCCCATTTGGTTGGTATCTCCCAAAATTTGACATATTTAATAGGTTTAAGGTACTATCCTCTTTGACTCCATATTATGTGGTAAATTCTCATTCGATCGAGCTCTCCTAGGGTCTATCATATCTGATAGGTCTAGGTGATTAGCTTTTCTAACTCTAAATTGTGAATAAGGATTGTGTATATGGGAGATTAGTCTAGTGTTAGTCTAATAAAATAAATCAAAATAATACACTAAAATCATAACACCACTAGCCTAAATACTAGGGAGAGAATAGGTAACAAACATACAAATGAAATCACAACTAGAACACAAAATAAACCATTTTTTTCCTTCCTTGGAGCTCTGAATAGATTGCGCATAAATAAATATTCATCAACATAGCTTTGTTGTCTTTATATTTATTTAGAACCTTGGCTTGGTTTCTTGGCTTATGATTTTGGCATGGTAACATTACTTTCAAGGCTTTGATCTCTCCAAATTAGCATTATAAATTTTGCTTATGAAAGATTAAAAATCAATAGGCATGGACTTGTATTTATATCCTTGAGAATTAACTCTCACAAAAGGTGAGTTAAGGTTGATTTTAAACATGTAATGGGTTAAAATTAACCCTAGGTGATTTGAGGAAAAATATAGTTGAGTTAAAAGTTGTCATGCAATTAGGATTTTCAATCACTAGGCATGGATCTCAAATTAGATATTTTGAGATATTTTGGAAGAACTTGACAACTCATAAAGGAAATGATGAAAAACCTTGATATTATGATTTTTTTAATTTTCATTTTTAGATATTCATTAATTATGAATGGATAATTTAGCTGAGTATTTAATCTTGTTTAATTATATGATTTATTTTTATTAGCATTTCATCTCTTTTAAGATTTGATCAAGTGCCTTATTTAATGGGTTCATATGCCAAATTGATAGTTGTTAGGTTGCAAGGTGTTTAGGGATAAATTTTTGAGAGGTTATTGTTATGTACAGGATAGTATACCAAATAGGGATGCCTTAACATGATTATGAACATTGATGAATTATGCACAGATGAAATTGTTATGTTTAGTGTTTCTTAGTCTTAATTTATAATGATTGGTTAGAATCAGTTTAAAGTCTAGTCAAAATCTAGTTGTGGTCAAAATTGGATGTCTATAGTTTTCTCCAATTTGGGAAGGCTTTTCAAGCTATATTAATAGTAACATCTTCTCAAAGAATGAAAAGGTATTATATGTCTAATAACCCAAATAGTGATGGATAAGCTCTAGATGCCCCCTTGAAGGAGTAGTTGACAAATAAAGTCAGTGATTGGTCCCTTGGAAGAAGGAATATGATGGGACCAAAAGGTAAAAATGGTGGGAAAATATAATTTTCCCACATGTGGTGATAATTAGTAACATAATGAGCTACCCTAGTTAGGTAGATAAAAATAATGATTTTCCCAAAGGTAGTTATAATCATCGGTACAAGTGGGTAAATATATAATGATTTATCAAAAGGTAGTTATAATCAGTAGTCAAAATATAGGGTAACAAGATTATAATTTCCCCAAATATAATTATAGTAATTAAAAGGAAAACAATGATTTTCCCACAAGTGGTTATAATCATTGGCAGGATGAAAACATGCCCTAGTTGGGTAGATAGAGATAATGATTTTACCAATGCTAGTTATAATCATCAAGAAAATGAAAACATGCCCCAGTTGGGTAGATAGAGATAATGATATGTCTAAAGGTGGTTAGAATCATTGGAATTATAGGTGGGATAATATGGTAAATTCAAAAAGGTGTCTTACATAATGAATTCATACTCACAAAGTAAGAGTCAATTGGTACAAAGGAGAAAGATGAATATTTGGAAACCTTCTAGGATGGAGATGTATTTACTCACTAGAAAGGATTAAAATTATTTATTTATTTAATTACTTTGTCTGTGGGAAATATGAAGGTAGATCGAGAATTTTTTAGGTGCCAAGAATTACCATGGCCTCATTAATTATAATATTTCTTGAGATGATTTTTATTGTAGCATGTGATTATAGGCATCATGATATAAAACACCATGATAACATAGATGAAATATGCATAAATATTGACACGTAATCTAATAAAAAATCAAAAATAATGTACCAATGGTAAAATTCATGATTATAATGTTGACGAATGAATATGGATAGACTCAACTATAGTTTGAAAGGAATCACCCAATGAATATAGATATACTAAGGTAAGTCACAAAAAATAAAGAAAAAAACATACACACAAATAAAGAAGACAAAATACTAACAAATGAAAAATCATAAAACAAAACAAAATAATGAGAATAAAAAGAAACAAACACACCAATGGTTAATCAAAATTTTAGAATAAATAGAAGATAAAAACAAAAGTACACAAAGTTTCCACTAGTCTATAAGGAGACAACTACACACAAGATGACAAAAATTTACCCTAGGCTATAGGGGACAATAAATCAAAGAAAAATAGGGGGTTGAAGAGAAAGAAGGGGTAGTCAATTTGACTCCATATGGACTAGTCAAGTGGATGCTACATGCATAGTTACATGGATGCAATATCTAACATAAGCTTCAGTCTAAATTTAGTTCTCCTAGGAGATGAGATAAAACAAAAATAATGGTTAAGAAAACATGATTGATGAGGTAGAGGAAAATGGGAATGGTCATTCGTAAGGGTGAGAGTGTAATATGAACCCTAGAAGGCCTTAATGTATAAATTTTGAATACATAATACACATAATATAAACTTACAAAATGGAGAGAAAGTAAGGCTTAGGCCAAATAGAGATGGGTAAACTAAATAATAAGTGGTTTCTTGTGAAATAGTTAGGGGTCCCAAAATCCTTAAGTTAAATAAGTTGTCTATTTGGTGATTTTTAGGATTTTATAAGTCTTTTACAAATGTTTTTGGAATTTTATATTTATCTAAACTCGATTTGGGAATGACAAGATACTAAACGGTCCAACTTTCAAAATGACAAGAGCATTCAAACTTGAAATTACTCATACAATGGCAAGAGCATGTCAAAGAATGACCGAGCTAACCTTAATATGAATCGAGTAACACCTAAATAATCCCTAGATGGGACCTCAATTCACTTTAGTTATACCTTACAATGGAGGAATATGACTAGGTAGTAACAATGTCTAAAAGTAGGCAAATGGCACATTATGGCACAAGAATGGAAAGGTGTAATTTCAAGGCATGATAAAAATGTTGTTCCTAATTTGCCCATAGATAGTTATAATTTAGAAAAAATGGCAAGGTGGAATTTCAAGGAATAATAAAAATGTTTTTCCTAGTTAAACACTAATTGTGACTCATCTATTCACACTTATGAAAAATAGTTGGGATAATAAGCTACCACACTTTGAAGGGCATGAAATGGTAATGGTATTGTATTTCACAGATTGGTTGCTTCTAGAAGACAAATGCCAATATCTTGGAATGGTAATATTAGGGCATTCTGAAGCTTAGTTACTTACATAAGCTAAAGGATGAGTGCCTAATATAGTAATGGTAGGGCATTTTGGAGCTTGGTTGCTTGAACAAGCCAAAGGATGAGAGCATGACATAGTAATGGTAAGGTATTATGGAGCTTTGTTTATTGCATGAACCAAATGATGAGGGCCTAGAATGGTGATCCTTAGACATTTTGAATATGGGTTGCTATCATGATATAAAGGAGAAGGGACTAAAATGATGAAGGTAGGGCATTGTGGAATTTGGTGGCTTGCATAGACCAAATGAGGGTTAATGGTATAGGTAGGGGATCAAGTACCATAATGAAGGTTAAAAATAATGAGGGTTAATGGTATAGGTAGGGGAAAACTTGGTATGCCAATCAACCCAAACAAGGTATCACCTAATACTATCCTTGAAGGTCATGCCTTTGTTCAACACATGGATAGTTACAATATAGATTTGGATCTATCTTATAAACAACTTCGTCATACAACTATTGAATAAAAGGGTCATTGGTCAAAATGTTCTCATAGCAAGACTATACATGGTATCACTACATGTGTAATGAGACATATCTAAACAAATGATGAACATTCCTTAGTGAAGGCTTATATTTATATAAAATATTAAAAACAAGGTCCAAAGGATAAATGGTTCATACTTGGTTTAACTTGGTCTAAAGATGGAGTTGTATCTCCAAAATGGATAGTGCTAAAACTTGGGAAGAAATAGTCAAACCTTGAATGTATTTTACAAAGGGGTTAATTGGATGCATAAAAACCAAAATTCTAAACTTAGGTATAAATTTTTTTAAACAAGTCTAGTCTGTGTATAAAGAAACAAAAGTTTTTAGGTGTTTTGGAAAATAAGGCGCAAAAACTAGGCTCAAAATAAGAATTGCTAGGTTTTTTTGGGAAAAAGGTACAAAAGTTATACTTTGAAAAAAATAAGCTATAAGAGATAAGATATTTAATCTAAAATATTTGAAAAACTTTGATAGAAATTAGGTATTTAGATTTAAACATGAACTTGATCTTTTTTCAAAAGACATTGAACCTTAGGCACATGGAAGGTAGATCACTTCCCCAAATTTAGGCACAAAAATAGTTTATAAATTAAGGAAATAATCTAAATTACACAACCCAAAATTTAAAGATTAATATTTAGAAAAAAAATTACATGAGGAATAGGAAAAAAACCATTCAATGTTTGGATCTAAACTTGTTAAGACTAATTTAAAACTCAATTTAGAATACTAGGATTTTTAAAATAGACAACAAGCTAAACAAGAATGAACAACATGATAATACTAGGCATAGATCCAAAAGGCACACATTGTTTTTAAAATTATAATTTAGACACAAGGAAAAAATAATTTGAAATAATTAGAGAATTGTAATGATGCTATCATGCTCTAAAGGTATGATAAATGATTTTCTTCAAGATTTGAAGGCACAAAACATGGAATGAAATGGGTAGTGTAACAACTCCCCTTTCAAATAAGTGACATACACACACAAGGGTTTGATAAACAACTAAGGAAAATGTGTGATGTCAAATGGATATCATAACACCTCTTTAATAAAGGAGTGATTTGTAAACAATACTCATTTTGGATGTGGTATGATAAATAAATCATTTTGACTCAAGACCATGTCAGTAAAAAGGACACAATTACAAAAACACCTAAGTGTAACATATTAAATCCTAAATATAACAAGGTTGCATTGTAATATAGAATTACACATATATACTTTATCTTGAGACAATTTTAAGTTATTAATCCAAAAAGTATAAATGCATGAAAAGTAGGGTTTTTAGGCCCCATCTTCTCTCAAGAGTTTGTAAGGTGACATAGAACTTTAAGATACTTGCCCTGCATCAATAGTATTTATATGACATGTGGGGTTGTATAAAATATCAATTTTTTTAACTTATAAATTATCCTATATGTGTGACAAACACTAGGGAATAATCAAATAATTTGGATCTACATCAACCAACTTGTTGTGAAAAGGTCTAGTCTTTTTCACGACCACTACATCTCTCAATTGTTTATTTTAATGTGATGTCTAAGTTTCCCCTACATCCTAAGGTTGAGTACTATTAACATAAATTATTTTATCTTACCAAAATAAGTTTCCAAATAGGTCACCCTAAATTAAATACCCCACTATGGATTGGAGTTAAAATGATGATGAGAGATGAATTCTCATGTCAACGCTTCCCTAGAGAACCTGTGAGAAGGTGATGAAATCCTAATCATAAGACAAATTGAATGAATTTATGACAAGTGGAAAGACTTTAGGGTCATTTTGGGGTCACCCAAATCATATGGATTTTGGGGAAGGCCTTAGTGACTATCCTTCCATGCTTTTATACCTATGTGACAAATGTAAAGACTAAGCATTTTTTATCCCACAAGATCCCTAAAGGGGATGGGGGGGAGCATACACGTGGAACCTATGTTGCTAAACAAACACTTCAACAAATAAACATGAAAATTAAAAACTCTTATGAGTATTTAACTAATGTGATAATTCATTTTTATAAAACCAAAATTAATTATGTAATGAGGTTTGAGCTCCTTGGCATTGTTGTTGATAATTGTAAAAAAAATCAAAAATAATTAAGAGATGAAAATAACTAAGTACATTTTAAGCATAAAATACAATTTTTGTAAGATTTAACCTTGCTTGAAATTCTATCTTTGCACCTTAGGACCTATAAATATTTAGAGGTCTTGCCTACTTAGAATCCCAAAATTAAGTGAGAAAACAACATTTTAAATTTAACTCTTGGATTTTTTATTTCTTATCTCAAAGACTAATCATCACCAATACATAGATATGATTGTAAATTATATAAATCAACATATATTAATTATATCATAAATTTTTTATATAATAATACATAAAACAAATTCTATTTTGATGTAAAAATGCTTAATAAATGAGCTTAAAACCCAAACATCTCATAGATTCTAATATAAATGGGTTATACAAACAACACACAAATAATCAAAGACAAAAAGAAGGAAAGAAAAAATAAATTAAAACCATTCTTAGACATGTTCCCTACCATGTTATATTTTTCACATAGAGATCATGGTCGATTCCTATAAGATATGGTAATCTAGAAAATCAGTGTGGATGCCTACAACCTACAACTTGCTTAAAATAAAAAGATGTAAAAAATAAAGTTAAAATTTGAAAATCAAAGATTTTTATGCATCCATTAGAAAAAATAAAACCATCATATCAACCTCCTTGGCCATATGATATATTTTGTCCCACCAATCATGCTATGATGTCAACAAGGAATACGTATACAAGAGGTTAGTCTAGTGTTAGTCCAATGAAACAAATCAAAATAACACACTAAAATTTTAACACATCTATCCTAGAAACTAGGGAGAGCATAAGTAATAAACATACACATGAAATCACAACTAGAACACAAAAGAAACCATTCTTTTACCTTCCTTGGAGTTCTAAATGGATTTTTGAAGTGGCTTGCTTGGATTTTGCATCAATAAATCTTCATCAATGGATATTTTTTGGCTTCACCTTTCACTGACACCTTGGCTTAGTTTCTTGGCTTATAATTTTGGCATGGTAAAATTACATTCAAATCTTGTATCTCTCCAAATTACCATTATAAATTTATCTTATGAGAGATTAAAAATCAATAGGCATGGCCTTGTATTTATAACCTAAAAAATTAACTCTCACCCAAGGTGACGTAAGGTTGAGTTTAAACATGGAATGGGTTCAAACTAAAACTATGTGAGTTAAGGTTGAGTTTCAACATGGAATGGGTTCAAATCAACCCTAGGTGAGTTGAGGCTAACTCTAGTTGAGTTAAAATTTATAATGTAATTATGATTTTCAATTATCAGGCATGGCTCTCAAATTAGATATTTTGGAAGATCTTGACAACTCACAAAGGCAATGATAAAAAGGCTTGATAATTTGATTTTTTAAATTTCCATTTTTAGATATTCCATAATTTCAAATAGATAATTCAACTAAGAATTTAATATTATTTAATTAGATGATTCATTTTAATTATTATTTTAGCTCTTTTAAGATTTGAGCAAGTGCCTCGCTTAATGGTTCCATAGGCCAAATTAGCATTTGTTAGGTCACAAGGTGATTAGGGATGAATCGATGAGAGGTTATTATTGTGTAAAGGATAGTATCCCAAATAGGGATGCATCAACATAATTCTAAGCATTGATGAATTATGCATAGATGTAATTGGGGAATTGAATTATTCCTAGGATTAATTTGAAATGGTTGGTAGGAATTAGTCTAAATTATGGTCAAAATATAGTTGTGGCCAAAATTGGATGTCTACATAGATGATATGGTGCCTCCCCATTTGATCAAGCTCTCTTGGGCTCTAAAATTTTATATAGGTATGGGGGACTATAATTTTTTAATCCAGATGATGTGGTGCCTTCTAATTCAAATATGATCTATAAAATATGAATAACTCAATTTTACATGGAGGAGAATGAGTTTGTTGATTTAGTAAGGGAACTAGACTCAAGATATTCAAATAAAAACCAACCTACAACATTAGCACCATGAACTACAAGGGGAACAAACACTTAGTTCTGAAGAGAAATTAAAAGAGGTTGGTTACTACTTGAAAAAATCAAGATGGTACATATTATGAAGTTTTGAGCAAGCGTGATTAACACAAAAAAAATAAAGGACTCTGAATCTCTAGTTAATGAAATTTTGAGAGGGGTCCCCCATTTCGAAAGAAAAGGGGTCATGTTGGTCAAAACACATTCCCTATAGCATTATAGGTTATTATGTTTATTATGATTTTGATGAGGAATAATACCTAGATTCATACTACAACACCATTAGACTTAAATATTGTAATCACATTATACAAGAGATTATTATTCTTATTTTTGACAATGGCCACAATGATAGTGTGTCTCCTATGAGACTCATCAGTTTGTATTGCTCCTCCCTTATTATACATATTTTCATTCTTTATTTATCCTTTTACATAGTTTCATTTTCATGTTACTTGGACATAGCTTATAACCAAAAAATATGAAACCAATATAATATGTCAAAAACATAAAAAAAATGCAAATATTTACTCAAAAAACATAAAATTATAGATTGTATACATTTCCATGTTTACATCTCTTATATTTTACAAACACTACATATGATAAATATCTTAGTATAGTTATTTTTTATCATACACACATGCTTCACTTATTCTTATTGAGTGTTTTGAGAGTGCTATAGGACTCAGATCCACTACACTAATCTAGATTTAATATTATCTACTCATTGGGGGTATATACACAAATTCATGGGGTTCATCATTTGACATATTTACCCATTTGGGGGAACCTTATACACAATTTTGATTACCAAGTTACATCTTTCTAAAATCTACATCATAGATTTGGCATTGTTATATCTTAATAGTGATCATGTTACAATCACTTAGACTTTTTTACATCTATTACTACTTTAGACTCAATATATTTACATGTTGGCTCATACATAGATTTATATTACATGTTTGTGCATATTTTAATTTACAACATTCCTAGTTTAGACTTGATTGTATCTCTATGCTTCTTAAATTTGAGGGCATTTGAATATTTTATTTCTCTTTGGATCTACACCACTTATTTTCATTGTATGTATGCTTTGGACATATGCCCATGTCCTTGTATGTACCTTCTTGAATGTGTATGTAAACATTCAAACATGTCCTTTCATATTGTTCTAAGCTAACTTTCTTAATGATTACATATGTATACATTTGAACATGTCCCTATATGTTTTGATTTATTAGATTTAGTGACATGTAACCATGGCCCTTTTATTGTGACCCCTTGGTCTACTTTGTGTGCCTCATGTGTGTTGTCTATATGATCTGGTATATGTATCATGGCCATGACACTTGTCTCTTTATTGTTACACACTCTATTTTTACATGCCATGAGGGACTTCATGCATCTCTTCTTCCAAATTAGGTGTCATGATGGACATCATGACCTATCCCCCTAGGTAGCTACTTAGTTATTACTCAAAATTATTATTCTTATACATTGTTATATCTATTTTGAAATCATTGTAAATTTTATAAATAACATACAATTCACATTAAAAAATTATGCTTAGATTATCTTACATTTAAATTATATGTATGCACATTATGTTGGATTCTTATGCATATATCATATGTGTTCTAGATAGCACACATTTTACAAATTTTTTTCTTTTGAGTACAATTATTACATAAGTTAAATAACTCTCCTCAAAAGAGGGGGCATTCAAAAGGGTTTGTCACAAAGACCAGGCTATTAGAATTCACTCATAGTACTATTTTCAGCATATAGGTAAGATTATATAAACTGTACCTAGGAAAACATAGTGGGAAAGAATGAAACATGGATAAGTACAATTACATAAAAATTGGATAAGTTGGACATTGACACCCAAATTTGGACACTAGCACCACATAGCGCTATTATCCAAGATATGGTGATACTATCTAGTAGCCTTAGTTTAATAAAAATCTAGTTTTGCTAAAAAGGTATAATATGTATGGTCTATGTTTTCATTGGTTTAATTATAGATTTATCATTTTAGATCAGATTCATACTATCTTGGCTCATATTCATACTAGTTTCCTCATATTAGTGGAATCATGCATGACATGAACATTTCATTTTATAGTTTAGATTCTTAAATATAGATTATTACAAGTTAGTCTATAATCTATATGATCAAATGTAAAATTTAAGGGAATGTGCATGAAATATTGTTTCTATATGCTCACTTACACACTGGTTGATTAGATGGAATGAAAAACTCCATGTCATTCTCAATGTTATGTATATAAGACATCGTATTCTAGGTTACACTCCAGTTTTGTGCCTTAATCCTTCTATAGTAATTGGCATTCCTAAGTGGATTAGAGTCACCTAATATACCCAAGTGGCCCCAAAACTAACATTTATAGTTAGATATATTTAGTTAGACATTTATAGTTACATAAAGTAGTCTAAGTTTTAGATGCATTTACTACACAAGGGTAGGAAATAATGGAGTCATAATTGACTTGAATTCTTGATTTGCCTATATGAGAATGTTGGACACACCATTAGTGCAATCCAAGCTATCCATAGGTAATGATCCACAAAGAAGGTGTGGGAAATAATGGAATCAAAATTGGATTAATTTATTAAGCCACCCACACATGAGGATTGAAAAATGCATTAGTCTAGTCTAAGTTATGCACCAATTAATCAATATATACATGCACACACATAGGTTGTCTCCAAGTTTGTGCACTAGTTTCCATACCCAATGTGATGTATTCATTCCTTTCATCTCTCTTATCCATTTTAATTAGTTTCAATTCTTTATTCCATTTTGTTTTTGCTTTTGATATCTATTAAGTAAGGTCTAATTTATGCATATTTTACTTGTAAGACACAAAATGGAGCACACTTCACATGCTTAGATACAAACTCATTGGCTTCACCTCTTAGGTATGTCTAGATATGCTTATTTTTTAATTTATCTTAATCATTTAAATTTGATACATTTATAAAAT
Organism: Torreya grandis; assembly: GCA_037957365.1. NCBI lineage: Eukaryota > Viridiplantae > Streptophyta > Pinopsida > Cupressales > Taxaceae > Torreya > Torreya grandis. Next base: position 2,144,889 of record JARHVA010001591.1, read on the forward strand.
AAATTTGGGGGGGGGGGGGGCAATGTAATCACTTAAAAGTGATACTTGATACCACCTATCCATATCCTTATCCTAGGGATTATTTTCACACTTATATAACCTTTGTGTAGCCAAAAACATAACTATTCATCCCTAAATTAGTACCAAATCCTAATTATTATGTCATATCCCTTTGTGCTTTAGGTTTTTCCACTTGGTACTAGTGTCATAATAGAGATTGTAGAACCTAGTGTCCAAATACTAGCCCTACTATCCTTTCCCTCTTTTTTCCACAAATGGATATATTTTCAAATCTTAGACCTCTTAGGGTTTGCCTAAAACACTTTTAGAACTTGAAAAAGAACCAAAACAATATAAATACATATATTTTATTCCTCTAACCACTATACCAAAACTAGATGGAAATTACATATGCAAACTATGAACAAGTTATGCACAGTTAAGGTTATCGATCTATTTTCTACCCTAATTATACATACTACCATATAAATTATTCACAATCTCAAATTAATTATATTTCTAGTGTCAAGATCTTTCAAAGAACTCAATTTAACCATAATACTAGTTTCACTTTCACTTGCACCAACACTTAAGTAGGGAGAACTACATCGGGCTTGATCCCTCTTTGGAGTATTGGTATGTAGGAAACTATCAATAAAGTGAGGTGTTGATGATGTCCATTATACCCCACTAACAAACATATTTATATAATTATTTTAATTATATTCCCTAGTAATGTGGAGGATTAGTGTTTTCTCATAAAATTAGTTAAACATGCCATCTATAGGGATTAAAAATTTGTGCATGTAACAACATGCCTTACAGATCTAGACATAGGTGCACCAAGAAATTATGGATAGTCCTGCACATAAGACAATATCATTAAAATAGGGATAGTAACACCACATGTGGATATTCTCAAATTAAGGTGTTTCTATCCAAGTGGGGATTTTAAACATGGATCATATTTGTAACTCTCAAACTAGCCTCTACCTCAGTTTTTAGCCTCCAAATCATTCATCTCCATCATTTTATAGCTTAGTTATCATTTGCATTATTTTTTTAATTTTTATAAAGGTAAAATTTAGTAAATTATTGTAACAAACTAGTCATTATATTTATTGCATATTATACCTTGATTTACTATATCATCTCTTTAAAAACATATGATTTATGTTCATTAAGTCCTAAAAGATTAAAACACCATCCAATAAGAAATTAATTTTTACATCACTGTAGTATCATTTATTTCATTTTTTTAAAAAGGTATGGAAATTATCACATCCTTTTACAAATTAGTAGTCATTGGTTTCATCTTGGTGAGATGATCATAATTTTATAATTTACTAGTATTATTTTTCTAGACTAAAACCCTCGATCTTAGGGCTTGTGTATAGACGGTCCTAACGCTTATAGCCATGAGAAAGGGAAAGACACTATAAATATTCCTCAAAAGGATTACATGGAATTTATAACTTTAAATCCTTTTATTTCTAAATGACATCTTATTTTTTAGGCTCATGGATAACATCAATCTATATTTTCACATGTTTAATATATGAATCCATAAAATTATCACATAAGGTAGAGCAAAGAGTTATATATAAATTAATGGTTGTAACTATTGGTTGTGAATGTAATTCCAAAACATAACCATTTCCTTATCTTATAAGATTGAAACCTCAAAAAATTGAAGATAATTATGAAAAAGGGTTATGTTTTAGTTGTGATAGAAAACACATCAAAGGACATAAATATGTTGATAAAAAGTTTGTATACATTAAAATATCAAATTAATATGAATAATATGATGTGGCCTCATGTGACAGTGAGAAATATACAATGTATGAATATTTACATTCCCACACTAATATCTCTTATGATGATCTTTTGGGAATTATCATGCCTCAAAACCTTAGGTTTTTGGTATTCCTCAATAAATAGAAGGTGAAAGTGTTTATTTAATTAGTAAATAAAAATAAATAAATTAATAATAAGTTGTATATTCATTTAAAATGTTTCATTTATCTAGATCCAAATTTGAGGTCATGATTATAAATGGTAGCACAATTAATTATTATGGGAGATGTCATGGTATTGAGTTATTTATGGGATAATATATGATATGCTATCATATATTTGATATTACCATGGATGGGTAAGACATTTTTTTGGAATTAAAATAACTTACAACCTAGGGCATAATAGAGATGAATTTGTAGGAAATATTCATGCATTTTCATTATGAAGGTAGGACATTTAAATTACATGGATTATGGTTAAAATGTATAAAATTGGTTAGTTCTCACCAGATGATAAATATTAAAAAAATATGGGTTGATGCATTTGTATCATGATTATTATTTGTATAATTTAAACTAACAAAGGAGTCTAGAAATCTTAATCTACAAAGGATTCTTAATGACCACCTAGATTTTTTTGGTGCCATACAAAAAGGAATACCACTAAGTAGATAATATGATAATTCCATTAAACTATCCTTAGGTATTAAAATAGCTAATATCATACCATACATGTATCCATACACCTAGAATATTAAACTTTAAAATATGATATAATAGATGCTAGAGGTGGGTATTATCAAACATCCTAAAAGTGAAAATTCATCCACAATAGTCATGGTGAATTGTAAAAATGACACTTGGAGAATGTTCCTAGATTAAAAATGAATAAATAAGTACACCATAAAATATAAGTTCCATATTCTTATAACTAATTATTTTATATATGAATTACATAATTATATTTATTTTACAAAAGCAGATCTTCTTTTCAACTACTCTTAGATTCAGATTAGAGATGAGGATATACCTAAAAAAAATCTTTAAGAACTCATGAATCCCATTATAAGATTATTGGAATGTCATTTGGTCTCACAAATACATCATATATATTTTAAAGTTTTATGAACACTATTTTTAGACCTTTATTAAGGAAATTTGTGTTAGTATTTTGTAATGACATCCTACTACACAACTGAATTTAGGAAGCACATTTTCACCATGTGAAACAAGTATTATTAGTTCTTAAACAACATTAGATTTATGTAAAACCTTACATTTTTATTTTTGAGTCCATGAGGTGGAGTAATTGGGTCATAATGTTTCACATGAAGGATTCAAAGTTTATCCTCAAAATATAAATGCTATAATGGAATGGTAGATGCCAAATAAATAAATAATCTTAGGGGTTTTGTGGGAAATAAAAATTTAATATCATATATTTGTGAAAAATTATGGTTACATATTATCACCACTCATAATCATGTTTAATAAAAAATATTTCCATTGGAATGATGTAACTACCAATGCCTTTAAAAATCTAAAGGAGGCTGTGCAAACTACTATATTTTTGGTTACCCCAAATTGTTTAAAAAAATATTATTAAATTTGATGCATCATGTTATGGCATGGGGGAAGTAATAATTCATGAATTAAGACCCATTAGATTTTATATTTTTCAACTTAAGGGTAACAATAGGCTAAATCAAATACATGTGAAATATATTTTGATTATTATTCATGCAGTCAAGGACATGAGACATTACCTAAAGGGTAGGTACTTTAAGGTAAATTTTGATCATGGTGGTATAAAATATTTTATAGAAAAAGTATTTTCATTTGAATAAAAATATAAATGGTTGACTAAAAAGTTGATATGTGAATTTTATATAATATATAATAAATAAAAATATAATGTTTTATTATATGCACTATCTAGGAGGTATGAATCCATAGAGCCATTTTTATGTGTAATGATCATTTTGGAGGAAGATTGGTTAGAAGAAGAAAAATTAAAATGGGAGAATGAAAAGCATACATATATTTTGAATCAAAATATCTAGCATATTTATAATGACTTAACCAAATTTGATATGAAGGTAATGCATATGGTATATATATCACTTATACATATGTAAGAATTCTAGCCTCAAACACAATATCCTTAAGGAGATTCATGCATCTCCAATAGGGGAACTCAAGATTTTTGAAAACATATCACAAAATCAAGAAGGATTTTTTTTAGGAATTACTCAAGTGGGATACATGAAAATTTTGTGGTTGAATGCATGGTGTGTCAATAGAACAAATTTAAAATAGTTAAGATTTATTATATTATACAACCTTTAGCCAGAGGTGGTTAGAGGTATACATGGATTCCATTATATGGTTATTTAGGTCTAAATGTGAAAATTTCATCATGTTAATTTGGATAGGCTAACAGCTTAAGCATCTATTTAGATGGACTAGAACCTAAAAATTTACATATTTATTTAAGGATAAAAAATATATTGTTTGGGTACTGAATAAATCCTTGATAAATATGAGGTAATGAAGAGAATAACTAGGGTTTGAGGGATGTAGGAACTTAGAGTAGTTTTTTCATAAAGTCAAAAATTAGGTGAGAAGGGATTTTGGAGCACTATCATATACTGATTGGTCTAGGGGGGACCCTTTCCCCCCTAAATACCATATTTTAAGAAAATGGTGACATGAGCAACATCATAATTATCTGAGATAGAGATCAATGCATTGATGAGGGCGACATGGAAAAAGAATCCAAAAAATAGGGTAGAAGGACCTAGGAAGACATGCATGTAGGCAACGTAATAAAATATGATTGCTATATTTGATATAATAGAAATTAATAAAAATGTATTTGGGATTTATGATAGGATATTTATCTATAAATTCATGGGGACACAACTAAAATTGGAAAATTTGTATGCATGGACTAGGAAGAACTAGAGGATGAATGGAGAATATGAACTGAGGACATGTGTCAAAGGGCACTTTATTGAAATATTTTAAAATTAATTGGATCAAGATAAAATATTTGAAGGAGGATCATATTTATTCAAGACTATGGGCTTGTTTTTGAAGCACCGACAAATAGATTTCAAACTAATGAAGGAGTTACCAATAATAGTACTAGTGTGGATCTAATTGTATTATCTTCCAAAATAATTTTGGTCAAGGTATGTTTTTGAAATGATTACCTATATGATTGGTAGACCATTAGATGTTAGTAAGATAAATCAAGGAAATCATTTATCTAGATATGCTAAGATATGTGTCGAACTAGATCTAAATACACCATTTCCCAAGAATGTCACACTAAAGGTAGAAGAGATGGAATGGATCAAATATATAGATTATGAAAGTATTACCTTCAAGTGAAGAGGGTGTCATGAATATGGATACTTAATAAAGAAATACACTGCACTCTAAAAAAAGAATATACTAGAGAAAGCAAGAAAAGATATAGAAAAGGACTTAGAGGGTTTTTAAAAACCAAAAAAAAACAATATGACTAAAAATAGGTGTAAAATAGTTAGAAAATATGTTCTAAAAGAGACTAGAACATATTGGAGGGAGGAAGTAATAGTAGTCAAATAATTATAAATGATACCATAAACTTAGGGATACGAAAAAAAATCAAAGTAGGAGGGAGAGGATATAATAGTAGACTATGGATTCAAAGAGGATATTTAAAATATACTAAAAAAAGGAAATGTAGGCAAGGAAGAGAAGAAAAAAAGAACAAGAAAAAAGGAATGTAATAAAAATGAAAAGGACAAGGGGAAGGACAATAATGACAAAAAAATTGGATAGGTACTGAAGAGGAACAAGTGACAAAAATAAAGAGAATAAGTGAAGAGGATACAATAGAAATAAAACAAACCCCTAAACTTAACCCCAAAGGAAACTTTGGCAAGATAAGAATATGGAGACATAGTAATAAAAAAAGAGATAGGAAGAGGTGATGGGGCCATAGGGGTAGGTATAAAAAAATTGATGAACAATTTCTTGGTGAGCTGAAAACAAAGTGACATTATATAATATGGATCATATCTTAGAACATAAATAAAATTAGTTCATCCTCAAAAAGGAGATAATTGAGATAACTAATTAATCAATGCAAGCCTGATAATATGATAGTTCAAGAAAAAAAATTAATTAGTCTTGAGAGAGATGAAAAGAATTTATTTGATAAGTATGTAATGGAAATAGTATAAAATAATATTGAAGGATAGATTGGTGGAATGATCATTCTATGGGAGGTAAATTTGACTAGAATTGAGGTATTATAGAATCAAAAGTAGTTCATAGTCTATGAAGTGGAATGGAGAAGGATAGGGTTAGATTTTTGCCTAAAAAATATAGAAATCTCAAAATAAGAGGATAAATAACAACTCTAGATAAGGATAGAAGAGCTCATTACTACTAGACAAGAAGAGTTATGGATAATAGGAGGAGATTTCAATGCATGCCTATATTTAATGGAAAAATAGGGGGTATCATGAGGGACAAAGATCATATTATCCTCTAAACTTTTATAGACAATGAAAATTTATGGGACATAAAAATGAAGCAAGAATGGTTTACTTGGAGCAATAAGAGAATGTATATGGAAATAATTTTGGAATGGCTAGAGTGATTCCTAGCCAAAATAAATTGGCTAGATCATAATCATATTTTGGAGACAAAGGTGATTAAATTTGTAGGCTCAGATCACTAGCCAATAACATTATAGATAATTCCATAGAATTAAATTAGTATATATCCATTTATATTTGAAAAAATGTGGATGGAGCATCTTGACTTTCACAATTTTGTTACTCAATAATAGATTGACCCAAGTCAAAGGAAAGGAAAAAAAATGTTAAATTTCTCATAGAAGCTTAGAGAGATAAATTAAGGGTTGAGGATATAAAATAAAAATACATTTAATAACATCTTTAAAGATAAATAAGAACTACTTAAAAAATTATTGAGATTCAAGGTCTAAGAGTGGAAGAACATGAGTCGACAGAACTATTAAAAGAAGAGGAGGAAACATATATAAATATAAAGGAGGTTTATAAAAAAGAGGAAAATATATTGGAGTCATAAATCCAAGATTGGATGGCTAAAATAGGGGTACAAAAACACAAATTTATTTCATCTATCATGTAATAATATAAGACAAAAAATTACAAAAATATGGATTCCCTATAAGGAAATATCATTGAGGGAGAAGAAGAGATAAATGAATACTTAGTCAAATAATGGGAGGGAGTTATAAGTAAGAATGGGAAAAAAAGGAATAACATGAAGAGTTTGTGATACACATACCTAATAGAATAAATCAATCTGATAACAAAATCTTAATGGAGGATATCTCACTAGAATAAGTGAAAAAATAATTTTTTGAAATGGTAAGGGACTACTCACCTAGGCTAGATGGATTTATAGCTCTGTTATTTAAACATTCATAGGATATAATAGGTGAAGAGGTCAGGGAAGTTTTCTAAAAATTAATGGAATCTATAATAATGTTGAAGGCCCTTAGATCCATGTTCTTAGTGTTGATACCCAAAAAATCATAATTTAAAATGACTAAAGATTTTAGACTAATCTCCTTTGAAACATGATTTACAATATAATTTATAAGGTTATAAAAAATAGATTATAGAACCTCCTACCAAAAATCATATCAAAAGAACAAGGGGGTTTGTAAAAGGAAAGCAAATCTTTGATGAAATTGTGATAGGCCATGAAATAAACCACTCACTTCATGTCAATAAAAGGCAAGGTATGTTGATAAAAATGGATTTTTCCAAGCCTTATGATAAATTAGACTGTAATTTCCTAGACAAGATACTTCAAAATTTTAGATTCAAGGAAGATTGGAGAAGATGGATACAATGTTATTATATGACTACTAAGTTCTTAGTTATGATAAATGGCTCACGAGAAGGTTCTTTCTTGTCAACTAGGGTCCTTAGGTAAGGAGTTACATTATATTTGTATCTATTTATCATAATATCTATAGCATTGGGAAGGAGGATAAGAGTACTCATAGATAAAGGTAAGGTAAAAGGGATACATATGATAATAAGAAAAATGACACACACTCACCTGTAGTTTATGGATGACATAATATTATTTTCCTTGCCTATAATTCAAGAAATTATATCCATAAGGGACTTATTGGGAAGTTATAAAAGGGCCTCAGGGAAATCCATTAAAAAATCTTCATAAACACATCTCAAAATCTATAGAGTTTTTGTCAAGAATCTTGGGTTTTAGAGCAACTACGATGCTAAAAAACTATTTGGGATTTTGAGTAATAAAATAGAAAGGGGATAGGAATATTTAGTGGACTATCCTAGAAAATATGAAGAAGAAGTTGAGCAACTGGAAAGGTAAGTGCATGAATTATGTAGGCAAGATAACCCTTATGAGGTCTGTATTAAAAACCACCACCAATTACTAATTTTCACTATTAAAAGTACCTAATTTTTTTTTTAACTAAAGTTAATAGGGTCCTTAGAAGTGTTTTGTGGCAAGGAACCATATAAAATGCTAATATAACCCATTTTTCCTAAAAAAATATATGCAAGCCTTTATCCCAGTGGGTAGGAATAAGAAATATCTAGATAGCAAACTTGGCACTATTGGAAAAGCTTGTATGGAGAACATGAACAAGAGGAAATGAAAAATAGAGTGAAATAATTAGAAGAAAATATCTAGATGAAATGAACCTAATAAATATGTTTATGGATCAATACCTTTTGGTTGGCTCCCCTATATGAAATAACATGAAGGAGGTCAAGGAAATCATCTTGAAAGGCTTGTTTAAACAAGTCAAGAATCGGGAAGATACTGAGTTTTTGAGGATAGTTGGGTGATATAAAGACCAATAAAAATTCATCCTATATTTAAAGATATTAAATAATAAATTATTAGGTAGTGGGGGAGAAAAATAAAAGAGTATTGGGAAGATAAAATAATTATAGAGATTAGAATAGTGGCATGTAAATGTTTTTAGAATAGAGACAAAACCTAGAATGAAGATAAGAAGGAACTTAATGAAATCATAAGAGGATTTAGGATTCCATGAAACACAAAAATATATAATATTAAATGGAAAATGAAAGGAATAGTGGAATACTCTATCAAATAAGAATATGAAGACTAAGAGGAGCACATGAGAAGGGATTCAATGACATCATTTTGATAAAGCATATGAAAATAAAAAGCATGCTCTAAATAATTTTTTTTATGGATTACAACACATAAAAAGATATTGACATGGGAGAATATAAATAAGAGAGGAATCAAAGGCATAACAAGGTGTGTCATGTGTTTAAATAGTGAGGAAAACTCAGATCACCTTATTTTACACTATAAGTTTATATATGATTTTTGGAATATGTTTTTAAACAAGTTTAATCTAAGCTAGAGTACATGTGATAATTTGCATAATAAATTAAAGGATTGGAATTAGAATAAGATATTGAATATTTTAAATTATATTTATAATATGGGACCTAGATTTATAACATGTAAAATATAGTTGGAAAGGAACAAATACATCTTTTAGGTATAGCCAAGAAATAAATCTAGTAAGGGAAAAAGGAGGGAAATGGAAGCCAACATTATGCAAGTTATCATAGCATCTAAAATAGTAAATAATAAGGAATTGGATCTAGAGGAGGTCAAAATTCTCAATAACTAGGTGGAAGCTAGGAAAATTTACAAGGTTATGCTTCCAAGTAAACAACAAAAGAGAAATCACCTAAAAAAGAAAGTGGAATGGCTTCCCCCAAAATGAAAATGGCATAAGTTAAATTTTGATGGTGTGTCAAAATAAATCCTAGGTAATTTCAAGGAAGGAGAGATAATTATATATTTTTATTTGATAGGTAAATATGGATTGAAGGGACCCAAACCTAGTATAAAAGAGAATAGACATAAAAGTGAGAGAAGGAAAATAAAGCCCAAATGAGATAAGGGTGAAAAACTTGATGTATAGCCTAACTACTACTAAAATTTAGCTGATAGTCATCTGAGAGATCAAAAAAGACCCAAGCAAAATGGGAGACAATAGATTTATTTTGACTCAAAGTAAGTGACAAATTTGTTGGTCATTGTATTAGCTTTTTTGTGACATTTGCCTCTAGTGCAATTGCCAATGAAATGCTCCTCTTCATTATCTAACATCTTCCTATATAAGTGAGAGTAAGAGATAATTAGATATTATTGAGTATAGGTGAGACATTTTAATGTGATTTTTACTAGGGTGAATACAAATAATGTAAAGGAATAGGAAGGGCTAGTGGTGGGCCTGAGGATGGCCATTGAAGATAAAATTAAAAGTTAGAAATAGAAGGTGACTTGTAAATCATTATCAAAACTTTAAAGGTAAGAAATAAAAATTTAAGCTATAATTTATGAGCAATGGTGGAGGAAACACATCGTTTGAGTAAAACATTTATGTTTATTAGAGTAAGCCATATGCTAAGGGAAGGCAATAAGGCAGTGGATTGGATTGAAAATTATAAGATAAAAATTTACAAGGAAGAGAAAAAAGAAATATGAGAAACATAATGGAAGAAAATTAATTGACAAAATTAAAATATAGTATTATTAAATAATGTTAAGATTAAAAATCAACTATATGGATAAAAATAAGGTAATACCAAAAACACTTTCGTGCCAACCTACAACAAAGGAAAGTAAAATTTCTATTCACATGGAGAGGATGAATGACATGAGCCAAGCAAGGTAAAATAATAGTTTGATAGCTATGGAAACATGGAAGTAATAGTTATTTTCATAATAAATAAAAAAACTCTTGCTTGTGGAAGACATGATATGACAGTCACCAATTTTGGAAGGAAAATAAAAAAAATGAAAGTATGGAAACTACAAGAAATGATGGCAATAAGAATTAAGGGGATCTAATTTCTATAAAATAATATCAATACTAAGTAAAATATGGTAGGAAGAGGGAATAAATATAGGTTGGTGTATGAAAGATTTTGTAGTTTTTTTAGATTTTAGCGAAGCTGGTGTAATGTTGGGATATATTATTGGAGACAAATATGGAATTATTGTACATAATTAGGATATTGATAATTATTTCAATTAATATTCTATAAATAATTATAATTATAAGTTATCAAATAAACCATGATCATGGGGGAGAATAAAATGGTGCAAGATAGAAGCAAGTCCACATATAGGTTGTTATGTAAAATAGAGAAAATAGTGTTGAAGGTTCTTCCCATGCAATATAATAAGTACAAGTGAATGTTTAAGGATATAAATAAAGAAAAAGCACTAAAATAATAATAAGAGAAAAACACCAAAGGAATATTAAAGAAGTTGATGTAGATCAAGTGGTTAGAATTGACCAAGAGGAGGAAAGGGAAATTAATTTTAGGGGTTGATGCTTCTATTCTACCTTACAAGAGGGAAGGAGATGGATTAGGAAGGTAGGTTAGTATAATGAAGCTCTAAATAAATGGAAATAGAAAATAAATGAAGCAGAGAATGGGGGTGGGTTAGATAATGGAAAGATAAAGTATGAAGCAACCTAATAAGGATATTTGAAGAGGAATTTTTCCATTAAGATACAAAAGACTCATCAAGACAAAGGTTGGGAGACTGGGGAAGATTTATTTCCTAATAGGGAAATATTCAAAATGAAATTGATAGTAGCAGACAATCTCAAACAATTGGTAATATGGATTAATTCATTAAGGAAGAAGTGGAAAATATCGAAACCTTGATGGCCAAGTGAAATAATGAAAATCTCAAACAAAGGAAAGACTTGGAAGATTCATCAAGGAGGTTCAAATAATTTTCATGGCTCGCTTCAATTTGAGGGAATCCATAAATGAAAATTTAATCCATATAAAAAACTTCATGGAAAATAATGAAAATGAGATGAGAGTACACACACAAGTTTTGACAATGCCCTAAATAAACACAAATAAAATTGAGGGGGTGAAAAATATACTATCAAGCATTTCTAAGGACATAATGAACATAAAATAACATTTTCACCATTATCACTATCTATAGAATAATAACAAACACACCAATCATCAAATAAAGGAAGTGGAATAAGAAGATGAAGAATAGAATATGAGAATTGAGATCTAGTGCTTTAGGTATGACTAAATACTAGGCTATATTTTTATCTAAAGATCGTGTTGGTGTATAAGGACCTAGAATATAGTTTTTTATCTTGTTTGTAAAATATTTTTAGTATTATCATGAATACAAAATTTATTTATCAAAAAAATTATGGATATACTAAAAAAATATTCTCATTTGCACTCCTTGTCATAACCATTCATAGCTAGTATAGTAACTAATAATTTTATAGATACATTTCAAAATATGCATGGTACTTTTGAGCTCATTGTTTTTGATCATGATACCATATTTACCATTAATTTTTGGATTGATTTATTCTCATGTTCAGGTAATATATTTAAATTATATCTCATCATATCATCCTCAGTATGATGGGAAAATAGAGATTATTAAAAAAATCTTAGAAGGTCATATATATTTTATTTTGTATTAGATAAAAAGAATGTTTATGTTCATTGCCTTCCCCTAGTAGAACGGTGGTATAACACTTCATCCCATAACTCTTCAAAAAATGTCTCAATTTTTTATGATTTATGGTTATCATACCCCACCCATCACTTACTCCTTGAGGATGCAACCCAAGGTTTGAGGTCTTGAAGAAAATAATCAACATCAATAGTAGGTATTAGTTATTCTAAGAGAGAATCTAGAAATGTCACATAATAGAATGAAACAATAATTGAATCATCACCATAGTGAGTGATATTTTGAAATATTTTACTAGGTGTTTGTATGATTATAACCATAAGAATATGTCTATGAATAAACATAAAATGGACTAAAACCTTTCTCCAAAATATTATGTCCCTTATAAGATCCTATAAAAAATTACTAGTTTTGCATACAGGTTAGAGCTACCCCACTACACTCACATACATCTTGTATTTCATTTATGTTGACTAAATAAGGTAATTTGATAGAGATATTTTACCCAAAATGAGTTACAAGAAGTAGATGAGTAATGTTATGTCATTTTAGAACCTGATATGTCTTTCACACATACACACAAAAGGATAAGGAGAAGATAGATTGAGTATTTGATTAAGTGGAAGAATTTTAACTTTGAAGATGAAACATGGGAGGATGAAGATTTTTAGTAGAAACATCCATAATGTTTTGAATGGGATAATATTTTTACACCCTTAACCTATAACATTTATATGGATATGTGTGACTGACCTATGGATTACTTAACATTTCATAATATCTTGTCACATTTCTCTCTTATTGCTATATTACTAGTAGGTATGCCTATGGAATAACCATGACATAATTAGAATATATATAGGAGGTAGAGGTTTGTCTTTGAGCATCATATTGAGAATTATTCTGTTATTTCATTGTTGTGGAGATTTCCCCCCTCAAAGTGTCTAACTAGTACATATTGGGTATTCTTCTCTTTAGTGAATTATTTTTGTGGAGCATTTTATTATTATCATATTTATGTGACATATTATTCCATTTATTTGAATTATATAGGCCATTTCATTAAAACTATATAATTTTATTTATTCATCTATTATTACATATAGTAGTGTATAATAAATTTTTGGATTTATTTCAACATATTGGGTTAATTTACTTTCCTATATGTCATAAAATCTATCAGTAATGTCCAAATATTCATTCATTTTATTAACATACATAATACTTGAATCATGATCAATGTCAGATTCAATAATCATATAAATTTAAACAATAAGGTGTATTCTATTTCTTATAATAGTGAAAACATGGATCATGGAATCTAGTATAAGCCTTGGCTGAATAATGGGAGTGGGATAAACTAAATTATTAATGCATTCCCTTTGGTATCTAGTGGTAATAGAAGGAAACTAAGATTGAATATTAAAATAACATCAATCATGGAAGGATAATGATTTTTATTTTTTAATTTAAGCCTTATCAGTGTATAAATATTTAATTCATTTAATTACATATTTTTACAAAAATAAACATAGAAATGGAAATAAACATGTAATTATTATAATCATAACTTAAGTTATAAAACAAAAACTGTGTACATCCATTATAGCAATGTGTAATTTAGGAATGATGAAAATTAAGAATCAAGTAGTAAAATCATATTTTTATATATAAATCCTAAAACATATAAATAAGGATGAAACCTTAAGGGAAACATACTTTTTAGGTATGTATAATGTATAAATGGGTTGAAAAATATGTTTTACACTATATTTGATTTTTTTCATATAAAAATATAGAACTTTGGACTAATCCAAATTATATAATGTTTTACAACCAAAAAATAAATTTGATGTAAAACACAAACTCTGATTGGAGAGTGACACATTATATAAATATAAAATACCTAAACTAATCATATAATTAGTATTTTATTATACTATGCAAGTCTAAGATAAATGTAAATGATAGGAATTGATACAATCTGGACTATGAGGCACTTAGATCAAGATATGAGTCTTCAGATGTGCCTAAAAAAATAATTATAGATCATACCAATTTATTATACTTTTATAATATTATGTTTTAATCTGGGTGAGTTTTTATTATATGTTTATACACAATCCATTACTCCTAAATATAAGCCATCTACATGTATGATCTTGGTATGTGCATACAATTCCAAAACATTGTCTCCTCTTAGAATTTATAGGTCTTTTTTTGAACTTAAATATTAGTACACAAAATTGGAAATAAGGTGGGATGAAACTCAACACAAACACCCCATGATTAATGTTTGATAAATACCTAAATATCCAATACTCTGAAAGTGGAAAATAATCTATATTTGCTTCTTCGTGTTAGATGCATGTGTGAAATAGTTTTCATTTAATGAATGAAACATGTAATATATATTTATATACATGGAAAATGACTATTTTGACTGGTATTTGAGGTACTTCATACATGTATATAAATTTATTCTCATGCCTGATGTTAGAATTATAAATTATATGGAAATGCCTTTCAATGTGTATGTGTGTATAATATGATTTATTGATCAATGTTAAATAGGAATATGATTATAAATATTGTATACTTATATGTGAGTTTTTTTTTTTTTTTTTATCGAGCAACCAAAATTAAAAACACATTATCAAAACCATAAATATAATATTAAATTTAACATTGATAACTGCGTCATGGAGAACAAGTCCATCATATTTTGATGAGTCTAACATTTTGGAATAATTTAGGTTCATGAGTCTATCTAAAAGGAAATAATATTGATTTTATGATTTATAAATAATTTAAATATTATTTTTAATAGGTTATAGATAATATATGGAATTATTATAGGTTACAAATAGAATATCGAGAATGTTAGACTAATGGAAAGTATATAGATGTCAAAGAAAGGTCAATAAGAGCCATATTTATATGAATAAGTCATGTAATGATAAGGTAGGATATAACTACAATTTTTAATTATATAACAAAAAATATTAATATATACACATTTTAATATCATTTATTTACTTTGATATCTCATTATAACCATAACTTGTATCTTAGGCATAGGATTTGGAAACCTATACCATTAACATTGACTATGGATTTCACTTTGTTAGATCTATTACCACCCTAAGCACTATCTTAGCACTATCAATTATAATAAGGATATATATTATTGACATATTTTTTTTATCCTATTTTATATATAAAAACATTATTTTTACATTAGTCATTCTCAATTGTACATACATTCTAGTAAATCTAACTTAATTATTATCTGACCATTGGTTGGATCACATTTACATTTTTACTTTTTAATTATTATTTTTACCTTCTCCATAATTTTATATATTGATAAATATATTATTTATCATCCCAAATTTATCATCAAATCTAATATGGCTCCTAAGGTCTGAAAATGTATTATCCAACATAAAATAGTTTTCTTATTTATGCAACTATATTGGCAAACCCAATATAGTTCCTTATTTTTACCACTATATCAACCAACATGATACATTTATATATTTCACCTAACTATATATTATAACCTAAAGTTCTTATTTATTTCCACCAATATATCATCTAACCCAATAAAGTTTTCCTACTAATTTAGTTGTATTATCCAACCTGATATCATCATTAGTTTTTAGTTTATTTTGTATTATATCAAAAAGAATAATAAAATGTGTTTATAATGTTATTATTCCAAAAAATAAATTATCTATCTTCATTAATTTACTTATTTATATTTAAATATGTAACATATTTTTTATCAATCTAATGATTACATAAAACTAGGATTTTTAAGGATTATATGCTAACAATCATATTTCTATGGAGTTAACCAATACCCAAAAGGATTATCAATTCATGATTTACAATTTTTTTATTTATAAAATTCACCCTAATATTTATTTAAATATTTATTTTACTAAATCCAAACACTATGAGCCATATAATAAACTCAAAACCCTAGGTTATCTCAAATACTTGAAGCCCTTGAACTCAAGGTGAAGAGGAGGGTGACTTAGTGTATATAACCAAAAATAATATATTTATCTAAGAGAATATTAAACATTTATTAAATTACCTTATATTTATATCTCACATCATGTTTTAAACCTTTGTATAATATCCACATTAACCTTGTACTATGTTTTGGACATGACTCATGGAAAATAAAAATTTTAATTTACCTCTCCTTTTTTCATTCACCATGCCTAATTTAGTAACAAACATGGTGGGTATTAAATTTATTATGAATATAAAAATATATAATTTAAATTCTGAAATTAATTCCACATATATTGAATCTATAAAAAACACCAAACTATACCTAAAACCAAGATACTCTTGATTGTAATCAAGTAATCTTGCAAGTAGTGAGAAAAATGGTGACCACACAAGATTATAATAATTATAAAATGTTAAAATGACATAATTTTATTACTAAAATTAATTATAAACCTAAATAATTTTAGTGGGGACTTCCAAATAATATTTCCCCCCAAACTATCTTAGATGTTTTTCTCAAAAGAAGGTTAAATCAGGTTCATGTTCATCTATAGTTGGACGTAACCAATTTAAGAACTATGTTTCTACATTATATTTATTTTTAGCTCATATTAATTTTAATGATTAGGATCCCACATAATACATTTCTAGTCTCCTATACCAAATTCCATTTCTTGAGCTTAAAATGACTTCTAAAAGACATAAAAAGTGCCTTATTAACTATTATTTGACATGAACATTCCTTTACCACCATCTATGGGGAAATAAGATACATTTTTTGGGTTTGAGGAGACTATCATGTGAAAATTTACATATATTTGTATCAATTCCAATTTCAAAATGTATACCCATATCTCTAAATTCCCTATTGCATCTATGATCTATGAATAAAATTTCTATTTAATGAATGACCCCCCTTATGTTGTAGTGTACAAATAATTCATATTAGAGTTAAGTTAGCCTTTATTTATGAAGGTTATAACACTTGTGTTTCCTATTTATATTTCATAAAATCCTTAGGATATAATTAAATAAACCTTAATTATATCTATATCATATTCCAAGTATACAATTAAATATAAACACCCCCATTATGATTTATTTTGCTTCTTATCATAGTATGACCCATTGTGGTAAGGATGAAGGTTAGGATATTAAAATTTATTATTTATTCTAACATATGTATTGGTCATCCATAGACACATTTCTTGAGGCCCATAAAATAGCTCACTTTCTAATCCATGAAGATCTATTTACACATTTTATGAGGCCCATAACATCTCTCACTTTCCAATGCATGAAGTTTCCTTAGGTGGGTGCCATTTATAAGGTAAAATGTGATACCAAGTATAAGTTAATTAATGATAGATCTTCTAGTGACAAAGTGGTTGAATGCCTTAATGTGGTCCTTGCAACTATTGAATAGAAAGGGTTAAATATTGTATTTCTCATTATTGTTTGGCTATGCCCAAGCAAAGTATGTGTATAAATTACATTATCATTCCTCCTTTCAATGCATAAAATAAAATATCATTTTCCTCTAATATTAATTGAGTGAATATTATTCATCTTAGTAAACCTACTCTATTATATTTTCCTATTGATTTAAACTAAATATATGCTTCTCCTTCTTTCAATGAGATAACTAATAAATTTATTCCTTATTTAGTTTATATTTCCATTTTTTACATGGAACTAGTTCATGTATTGATTACATGAGTTTCACTTGATCCTTTTGATGATTTGGATGGTATGGAGGTTTTCAATGAAAATCCTAATGAAAGATGTTGTTTTAATGCCTATGTTCCCAAACATGAAAAAAAAAATTCCTTAGATATCATCTCTTTCACCATTTTCACCAACACCAAAGGAAGAAATATTTTGAAATTTTCACAAGGCATTTAGGCATTCATCTTATGAGTGTAGTTTATATCAAACATTTTTAACACAACATAGGTCATAAGTCCAAGTTGCTACCATGGATAGTCAACCATCATGTTCATCTTATCCTAGACACTCTTATTGCTTCAATGAGACCAAAATACATTATTTGATTTATTTTGAGCTCTCTAAAAAAAATTTAAATAAAATTTATTTAATTAGGTTAATGACTTATTTATCCAAACATATTATCACTAAAGCTTACACCTTTATATATCCCCAAGAATGAGGAGGTGCTTTTATTTTGTAATGATTATTATACACATTCAAAAAATATATATCTACCTATTAAACAACATTTTTGACATTTTTTTAGGTTGATGTATTAATACCTCAAGTCACATTCACATAGCCCATCTAGGATGAAGGATAAACCTCCCATATAACCACAAATAAATATTTAACATGAATATTTGTTCCCACTCATATCAAGAGTGTAATATCATATTCATCATCTATATTATTCCCATAATTAGGATCAATTTCCTCATTCTATCACATCTACATTTTCTCTAGAGATCATCTACAAGGATGTCCATTAAAAACTTTTAGAAAATGTAGAAGAGATTATTGTTTGAGTTTGTTATTAATTTAAAGGATATTGAAATATGTTATTGATGATGAGTATAAATACCTTTCATAATATTTATGAGAAGATAGTTAAATATTTAATATGATTCATTTCACATTTGTCACATGATTTTATTTCACACTATTATGCTTATTATGCATCATGGTCAATATTTATATGTATTGTACCATGATATTTAATTTTCTTAAATTTTATTTCACAAAATTATATTTACATTACAATGTTGTTTCATATTTTTATATTTGGTCATTATTGTCTTCATATATCTTTGATACCTTTCATTACCCTTCTTTTCATATCATTTATTGTACTTATAATCAAGCATAGTTTCCATTATGTATATTTGGTACAACCTCTATATTTTTATTTGAATTTGATCTCATTTTAGATACATTGGTATTTTATTTTAAATTATCACATTTATATTTATGGTATTTATTCCACCACATTTGGTATATTGTTTCACTCTCCCTCTTTTGAGATTATATCTTTTATTCGTGCATGTGATAGACCCTATGTGGGTTTGTATGGATTATTTAGTGAGATGATTACAATTTTTAAGTGTTTTACTTATTAGGTTTTATGTTTATGTTATTTATATTACATAATATTGTATGTTAACATCCATTTTTTTTCAAATCCACTTGAGAAGAAAAATTATCCATTCCTATGGTTAGCCACTTGCATATCTCTTCATTATGTAAATTTTTTCATGTGGATGGGTCTTTCAAAATACCCATATATCCATATATTTTCACTTAATAAACTATTTGAATAGTTTATATATTTTATTATTTTCTAAGATGCAAGTATAGGTGCCTTTAAGTGTTTTGGTCTTTAGGTTCTCCTCTATAGTGGTTGGGTGTAGAATATATTGTGCTAGTAGTCTTTATCACTGATTTTGGGGATTTATATATTTTTTTGGAGGAGGAAAGTATAAAAAATAAAAAATATTTCAAACCCATATTCAAGAAAAGTAAATTCTAAACTGAAAACATAAATCAAAATATCACATTAAAATACATGATATTTTTCTTAGCATACCCATATTCTAGTATAATATAAAACTATGTCATTAGCCTCATTATCGAGTTGAGATCCATTGGGGTGAATTAGGAAAACATAGTGGGGTACAAGGTCTCATTAATTATCTATTATTTACATTATGGTGCCACCAAATGTCTTGTGCAAGTAACCAATATTTAAATAATATGTAAGGAATCCTATGAGTGGAAAACATGTTTTTAGAACATAGGATCAATTCTAATTTCTATGTATTTAGACTCAATTATATGATATTTTTATTTCATTTGTTATCCAAAGATTATTTTTATTACTAGGGTTACTTAGGTAATTTGTGTCAAAATATCTTAGACTTTCACACTTAATTAGAATGTCACGTTACCTCTAAAGATTTATATATCAACCTTATGGATCCATGTTTCATTATATATCCATATTATATTTTCCAATGTTCCCTTGATAGATATTTATGTTATGTGATCATATCCATGTTATTTATATTTCCATTTTAAATCTATTTGCTTCATATTTTACTCTTAGATTTCATTTATGACACCTCTTATATTTTTAAGTTGTGAGTTTTATTGTAAGACATTGAGTAATAAGACCAAGACTTCCTACAAAACTTCATTAAATTTTCATGTTTTGAACCATTCTCATCATAACAGTTATATATTTAGATTGTCATTTTTTGTTACATTTTACTTTTACACAAGCATTGATTTTGATTTTTCACTTGTTAGAGTCTTTGATTTCTTTTGTTTCTCATCCTTATTTGATTTTTGTTTTTACTTGTCTTACATTAATTTTTTTTATATTAATTTTATTTTTCCTTTTTTTAATTTAAGATTTTACTTGTCCTACATTGGATGATATTTCACTCATGTCATAACCTTGTTTTCTTATCTTTTGTATTTTATTGTATTATATATCCATTTTTATAATTAGTTTTTTGTATCTTATGTTTTGTTTAATCTTACATTTTTTATGAACTTTATAAATTATTTATTATAATTTTTATAATATTTCCATCTAAATTACAAGCCTAAATTTTAGCCTTTCATCATGATATTATAACCATAATACATGTTAGTACCAAAGCAAAAGCCAATGTAGAAGACAAGGAATAATAACTAATGGTATATGTACATATTTTACAAATCTTTCAAAATCAATAAAAACATATGCATATATAGTTATGGGATTCCTTCATCCCTAGGCATGTGATGCACCATGTTCCATGACAAAGTTTTTGATCTTTTTGAATTTAGAGGCCTCCCCTATGATCTAACCATATTTACCTCTAGATTATCAATTGTATTCATCAAATCCCTCTCAAATTATACATTATCTATGAAATTAGTCATCTATCTATATCTCTCTATGAATAAGGCCACCTATAATATCACCACTTATTTATATGTTACAGTCTCTCCTCTTTTTTGCACTCAAACTATATTAGTAGTAAAAAAATACTCTCCTTAATTTAACTCTGATGTAATATCCCACTTTATATTCAGAAAGCTATCATTTCAATGAAAGAAGTAATTATGGTATCTACCATGGTTTTGGTGTCATTGGTGAGTAACAAGTCATCTAGGATCTTATTATTTGAGGCCTTGAACATTGATATCCATAATTATGTATCCACAGTGACATCTAAAAAAGTAACCTAAATCAACATTTGGTCTCCATATATGTCAAATTTTGAAGTTAAACATATTATTACCTCCTAACACACACACACACAGACACACACACACACACACACACACACACACACACACACACACACACACACACACACACACACACACACACACACACACACACACACACACACACACACACACACACACACACACACACACACACACACACACACACACACACACACTCACACACACACACACGCACACACACGCACACGCACGCGCACACACACACACACACACACACACATAAAAAGATAAAAATAGGAAAGTGATAGTAAACTATTAATATACTTTATACATATCTATGGTAATATATCTATGATGGTTTACATATTTAATATACCTCTTAGGATAGACCTAATGTATTTTCTCAATCTTGGTAGGCTTACCACTATTCTCTTTTTATCAAGTACAATATATTTATGCCATAATGGGTTCACACATCCTTAGGTGACCCATATATTAGGTCTAGCTAGCTTAGTCTTAATAATTTTCACATTTAGATCATATATAACCTTATCCCCTATCCTTACCTCTAATAAATATTAAGGTCATGTCCCCCACTTTAAAAAACAATAGTTTCTCATAAAATGGGATGTCAACTAGTATCTATATCCTACCATTCTTCATGAATATCTCAAATTCATCACTAAATGGGATGGTGTAACTAGTGGCATCACAAGGTGTGGCTATCTGTATTAACCTAGGATATATTCATATGAATGAGGCTCAAACCACCATGTATATTATTTCATGATTATATTCCTTGCTTGTATCTATATAGTTGATGGTCATGTGTGTCACAACTCTACATTACCTTCGTTTGATTTTAATACCATGTCATCCCAACTCATAGTCTCTTGTGATATATTTAAGGGGATGTGTCATGCCATATGACCATAATAACACCTCCTCATCTGAGGTATGTGGTTCTGAATATAATCATGGTGTCCCATTAGATTATACCTAGGAAATATTTCATATATACAACATGAAACCCATTTGATAGGACCCATAGTATGGTGTCCCTAACTAATCATAGTATATAATTCATGAATGAGTTCCACCTAGATTACAACTATCTTATCATACATGGTACCTAGTTATAATATAGACTAAAAATGGTGATAATATATAAACATATAGCTAAATATTACATGTGACATAGAATACAAATGGTCACAAAGCTCATGATGGACTTTTAAATGTATATAATATGAAAACATAGATTTTAAATATTCTCACCATCATTTTACATTGATTGTACTATTCAAAATTAATGTCTCATCAGGTTATTTTCATATGCTCTATTAATGGATTACATGCATTTAAAATAATATTTATACCATATATTTTTAACCATAGTATCACATGTACATATTCCAAGGTGATGTCCACCTCCATTATTTTCCAATAAAATTCCCTCATAATTTTTTATATGATATGACATTTGTGCCCTATAAATATAATGACTAGATCTATGTCAATAGGGGCCAAACACATTTCCATGATGCATTTGAACATTGGTTTGATTATGTTTTCTTTGTATGGATCTATTGACCAATACATCTATTAAATAATTTGCATATATTCTCCTCGATAGTCATTACTACTTATAAAAAGTTTTAAATAATAATACTTATTTATATATATTTATAAAACCTAAAAAATTAAAATATACCAATTTTTAATCAAAAGTGAAATCTTTAATAATAATATATTTTCAAAAAATGTAATATTTTGAGTCATAAGACAAAGGATTGTCCTCTAGCCAACCCCCCTTATCATATTTTTTTTTGGTCAAATAAACCCCCCTCCTCTCTACCACCTCCTCTCTATCCAAAGTGCCTAAAAACCCTTCCTTATATCCATCCACTTCTCTATATAAAGAGCTTGCAACCCCTACCCTAGACGCCCAATTCATTTCAAATGCACTACAAGCCCCCTGAAGCCCCTCCCACCCCTTTTCATCTACTTTCAATGGTTTTCCCCATAAAAACCCACCATTTGACTCATTATTAACCCTTTATTAACTTGTTGGTAATTCATAACATAATAATGTTAACCCTAGTGTCATAGGTGATAGATAAAAAATTACATGTTAGACCTATCCCTCTCTGTGACTCATTGCGTTGTTGTGACTAGGGTATCTTTGAGATGGTTAACCCTAGACCCATTAAAAATTGTGGTTTATAAGATAAAAGTAACCCATATTCTAAATGAATCCCCCTTATGGAAGATGGAGAAGTAATTTTTCTTGGCCAACTTGTCCTATCCCTAAGGGGGTCTCTTAACTCCCATACCAAAAGAATCAATAAGAAAAGAAATAATTAAAGAATAGGGAAAAGGCTCTAGTTCCTCTATCCCAAAATTGAGTACCAATTTAGAAGAAGAGTAGTGAACTTTGGGTAAATCCAAAAATGGAGGAAAGAAAAAAGAGGTGGGGGAAACACCCAAATATTTAGGGAGTGTCTAACCTCTCAGCCACGAAAAAGGAAACTAATAATGAAATAAAAAAGGTAACCATAAAACCCTTAAGGGCCATGTCATTAAATTTAAAAAATTAAACTAATGTCATGGATTATAATGGGGTTAAACAACCCAGTAAATAGAAGCTAGTCAAAACATGAGAAATAAACATAATCCTCTTGTAGTTTTGTTACAAGAAACAAATATGTTTGAGACCATTCTTAATGACTAAATTGATAAGTTATGGTTTAAATAAGGATGTATTAGTGTCATCTCCTATGGGGAATCAAGAGGATGAATAGTGTTTTAGGATGCTCAGTGCCTTGATGGATAACTATTGATGAATAATAATAACCACATATTTATCATGTTTAAAGACAATTAACAAGAATGGACATTAAATCAATTGAAAAATAAAGGTGGGATCCATGATTTCATATAAAGTTTGGCTGATTTATATGAATTCATCACAAGATCCAAATTGGTGGATGTTAACCTTAAAGGAAACCCCTTCACCTAAACTAATAGAATAATGGGGGAGGACCCCATCTAAATAAGGTTAGACCATTTTATGGTTTTTATTAACTAGGATTTACACTTCTCCAACTCCCTCTCTTCCTTGAAAAGATTTGGTTTAGATCGCAACCCAATTGTCTTCAAAGGGGAAAGGATTTCCAAAACTAAAAATTTTCCTTTTAGATTTGAGATCATGTGGCTTCACCACCCAGACCTCTATAAATTGATAAAATAATGGTGGAGATAACATGTCATGGGAATAGACATATTCATCCAGTCTTAAAAAACTCAAGTATATCAAAGCCAAACATAAAGTGTGGAATAAACAAGTGTTTGGGAACATCTTCATCTAGAAGAATGACCTAATGGATTAAATTCATACCCTAAAGGAATAAATTATAATTCATGGATAAAATGAAAACATTTCTATCACTGATAAGGATAATATCAGATCATAACATAACCTATAATATAAAGAGGAATCATTTTGGAAGTAGAATTCTAAATGCACCTAGATAAAGAAAGGAGATAGGAACATAAAATTATTTCCTCAAATTTCATCCAAAAATATAAATTCTAATATAATTTATAAACTACTCTTAGATTATGTAACTAAAAGTAGAGATGAATACGTCATCAATGAAAATAAATAATTCTTCCCTTCAATAAACTAATAAAGGAAACTAGTCTATTGAACCTTAGGGGAGGCTAGTCTCTTTTAAAACCTCCCTTCTGCCATCTCTCAGGTGGATAACTAAGAACTCCATAAACCCCCCTTTATGGATGTGGTTATAAATGTAGTATTCTCTATGGAAGGAAATGCATCATTAGGACCTAGTATTCTCCCCCGCTACCCCCCCCCCCCCACCCCAACTTTTATTTCAAATGTTTTAGGACATCATACACTTATAGGTGGATACCATAGTCTATGAACTCTTTAGGGATAGAACCATCCTGATGGATCTCAATAATACATTTTTGGTTTTCATCCCTAACAAATTAGGAGAAAATAAACTAAAGTATTTTAGACCTATAAGCATATGATCTACTATTTACAATATCTATACAAAAACCTTGGTCAATTGAATCCAACCCATGCTCAATGGGATCATTATTAAACAACAACGTACCATTATGATGGGTAGGTATATCACTGATGGCATCGTAAGTGTACACACAACCCTTGACTCGATGGCACACTCTAATAGGGTAGGCATGTTCCTTAAAATTGGCATGAACAAAGTCTATGAAAAAGTGTATTGGAAAAATTTGGACAAGGTTCTAAACAAGATTTAGTTTTATAGTGGATATTGGGGGACTAATTCATAGTTTCATATCCACCCCCATGTACTCAATCATGATATATGGGGTTCCTAAATGGATTTTATTTGTCATCTAAGAGATCAAATAAGGATACCTATATAACCATATTTATTAATCATGTTGGAAAAAACTTTTCACATAAGTTTACAAGTGGATAGGAATTAAAAATTAACAAAAGGGCTAAATATAGCCTAAGACATAGTCATAATTACTCATCGGTAGTTTGTGTATTAAAATTTAATCCTAAGAGAGGCATGCATGGTATAATCAAAATTAATCAAAATCATCCTCTTATATTATGAATAAGCATTAGGATAATGCATCAACTTCAAAAAAATATCTACATACATATTGAATACCATGTCTAGCTTCCAAAAGAGAATGATGGGTATTATGAGATATAAGATCAGAAACCTAACCTTAACCTATTTTGGCATGCCATTTTTTTAAGGAAAGATGAAAATAAAATTATAAAACCCATTGTTGGAAATAATCTATTAAAAAAATTCTAGGTGTAAAGGGGCACTACTTTCATAGGCAAGTAAGCTTTAACTTATCAAAAACTCCTTAGAAAGCATACTAGTCTAATTTATAAACTTGTTTTGCATTCCCAATAATATCACTAAGAAAATTGAAAATTTCAAAAAACCTTCTCATGGAGAGGAACGAAATAAAAATTTAGATTCCCATTGGTGTCCTAGGAAAAAGTCAACCTCCCTAAGGCCCTGAGAGAACTCAATATAAAAACAGTCAAATATATGAATCAATCTCTCACTAATAATTTTTTTTTAAAGTAATGAAAGAATACAATCAATAGATTAAGATCATCAAAGCAAAGTATCTATAGGGTAGGAAAAAAGATATACTCCTCTGGAAATAGGGTCCCTATATGGTTTCACCTTTTGAAAAGCCATCTCAAGATCAAAATCTCTACTCAGGAAGGGAGGTAGATGATGGGTTAGAAATGGTGAAAAGGTAAAATTATGTGAATATATATGGCTCACACTTTCTCCTCTTTCCTCATCTCCCCATAGAACAACCCAAGTGATACCTTTAAAACCTCCATAGGCCTTAAGGTGAAAGACTACTAGATGACCTCTGAAGGTAGAACAGGATGGAAAACCCTAACTTTAGAGATAAAAAATGCATAAGTTTCTTGGGAAGTTCAAAATCTCAATACTAAACTTTAAAAATCCACATTATATCATTACCTATGGATAGATCCATTCTCTAGCTAGTGAAATATAGTAGGGAGTACTTAGTAAAATTAGGGTTCCTAGTCAACATTGAATAAGAGTATTGGACATGCTAAAGAAACCTTTAGATGAAGCACCTCACCCCTAAGGTCAACATCATTTTATGGATTGTATCCCATGAGAAATTCCATATTATATATAATCTATCCAAGTATGTAATGACCATCCCTAATAGGTGCATTATTTACAAATTTTCTCTTGAATATATGACCCACTTCTTCCTTGAATCTTCCTTCATGTCAACCATCTAAAATATCCTCCTTTATCTCTTTAACATATCTTGTGTTAAGTACATATCAATCCTTGATCTCATCATCTAGTGTAAACCCCTTTTAAACTTCCCTCCTTGTAATTATTATGGTCTATGTACTTTCCACACTTCTTTTAACAAATATGAACTAAAATAAATGCCTAACTTTCTAGTCACAAAATTTGCAATCCATTGAGTTATTTCCAAAGGCTATGGGATATTATTATTGATAACTGGAGATTAGAGATACCCAATGAAAAAATGGTTTCCTTTAAGGATGAACATGTTATCCTTAGCAAGGGGAACCTTACCCCCATTCTTCTCAGGACTAATATGGCTAAAAGCCTCATAAAATGGGAGCACCCCCCAATGCTAGATGAAGATAAATTTTTATGTAACATAAAAGGGAAATATAGGAAATGTGAGTGGTTATGGAGTCATTAGATACATTTCTAGTTAAAATATAATGGCCTACACAATCTATATGGGATTATAAACTAACCATATGGCCAAGGGTAAAGCTATCATCTAGGACATCCATTTGGCAATCCATCTCAACATCTCCAAGATGGAAATTTAAGGAGATTCACTTAACATAATTAACACCCTTTTAGTCTGAATATATTAGTGAACTCATTTATAATGCCATTAGTTTACTCCAATCAACTAATGAGTGTTCATTCACCCACATATACTAAGAGGGCAATGGTATTGATAATTCTCTTGTGAACATTAGAGTCACTAGTCCCAAATTAATAAAGTGGATTAACCCCACTAAAAACACCCTTATATTTCTCCCCTAATAATTCATTGTTTTAATAACTCCCCCATTTAGCCAAGGGTTGGAGGCATATGGATAGTGGAGTTGACACCCAAACAAAGCATTATTCACACTATGTGTCATGATTATGAAACTCATTAAAAATTTAGGGATGATATACATTGACATGAAAAACATCATGGTTATATTAGTTGGACAAAATAAAATTAGAGCATCTCAAACCACCATTCAACACTCTACATTTTTCACTACCTAAGCAAGAAGAAAAGCCTTATCATTAGTGGTTTTAGGGATACGTGTGAGCCCATCTCATGTGATGAAGTCCAAATGAATTACAAGGTCTATAGGAATCTCATAAAAGGGGGACTTATTAATGTTATGATTCATATTAAAGTCCATGATACAATTTTGGTAAAGGATTTAGCTATGGGGTGCAAATAGAGGCAAATCATGTTTAAGGGCATCAAACTTAACATTATTGATGAGCATTTTGGGGAAGTCACATGAATCTATTATGAAGACACCAAATAATTTAAGGAAAAGAGGATAAAATAAGAGTTAATTCAGAATTTATTTGGCATGGACTTGGCTTTCCAAATTGACAAGAAGGGGTATCCTAGAGATACCCTTCCAAGGCATTGGCTAAACATTTTTTTTGTAGGTAATGAGATATTTAACTTTGGAAGTAAAATTTACTCACATATTTTTCCACCACTTGCTACTTCTAAACTAATTTAAGGGTCACTATATCAACCTCTCTTACTACATTTTCATGTCCCTAAAATTCTCTATTTTGACCATAAAATAAAATCCCTCCTCTGACTTGATTCACTAGGCGTTGATCTTTTTCCTCATCAAGAAATGTAAAATAGTGAGGAGTTTAGAGATTAACCTAAGGGAAAACAACAAAGTAAAAAGTATAGGGGAGGCATTGAATAAATCTATTCAGGAATTGGAGGAAGAAACATGTCCTTCCCCTACCCAATCTCCCATCCTCTCCCATAAGTGGTTGATAAGAAGGGAAAAATAAAGTCTTATTACTCTCCCTCCTAGAATAATAAAGTGGATAAGAAGGTTAGAAAAATCTTGTAGCTCCCCTAAGGCATAAAAAACCCTAAATCAAAAATTTATGAGATGAAGGCAATGAAAGTTTAGAGGAGGGTTAAAGAAAAAGAAATGGTATACTTACCTAAAGTTATTAAGTAAAAGTGGTTAGACTTACATGAAAATATACAAAGAATGGGATGACAATTGGACCCATTGATAAAATAATTAAATAGACTAAAGATGAAGGTAGATAGGCTAAGGGAGGTTTATGGAAATCTAAACATAGCGGAAGGCAATAGGCATAGGTTGGATTACACCATGACAAAAGAGGAAAGGAAATCATTACTATCACCTTGGGAAGTTCCCCTACTAGTGTCAATAATAAAGAGAAAGAAAGCCCTGATAAAGACAAAGGGACTTTGGGGCACAAAAAAAACATGGTAGAAGGCCCTAGCCTATGAAATAGAGGTAAGTATAGTGGCATCAATAAAAAATTTGGTGGAAACATTAATTATGTAATGTTTTATAGGATAAATTATGGCTCTAATGTACCTTTTAAAGAAATTTAGTATGTGTCTTATTTTTTGAGTCATATTATTCTTGGGTCCTTTTTTTTGAAAGTTTATTGAATTTTAGTGTTAATTCAATTTATGTGACCTACTTATATTTATTTCCATTTTATTTTTCTATAATTTATGTTTAAAATTGTGGTTCCAAGTCCCTATAAAACCTAAATTTCACCCTATCAAATAAAAAATAATATATTTTCCATTTATTTCCAAAGTTACTCCATTAACCACTTAAAATTTATATTACACTATCTATTTATTTCCTATTCTAATACATGAATTATACATGTATGATATTAACCATATAGTTTTCTCATATTACATTTGATGGATAGATAATATATAGGATATGTTATTTGTTTTCATACACAATTAGATATACTCATAAGGTATAAACTATCTACTTTACCCACTATCATGTCTACCATTATTATGCAATATAAAAAAATATTTAATTTTTTATTTTATTTATAGCCATATATAGTAAAAACTAGCACAATCACATTTCATCACTTAACTACATCAATGATATCATGTGGTATTAGCTAGACTTGAAAATTTCCATCTCTCAACTACATTAGCCTAACTTCTACCATTATCTGACATTGGAAATCTATTCCATTAGACATAATGAATACCCATATCCATAAATTTTATACTTGGTTTTATTTCATTACTCATCAAAAAATTATATACATCTTGACACCTTTGGGGTAAAATTTAATTAATAAGATTTTAATAGGTGTGAAGATATCATAAATACACATTATCTATCCTCTTTTACTTAGTAAAATAATAAATTCATCAATTACCTATATAGATCCTATGATATCAACCTATTGTCTTCACATGCATCTATCTCATTATATTTTATCCATTCACTCTCTTCATGCTAGAAAAGGTCATCCAAATTAATAGGTTTAAAATAAAATAATATGACTAAAATATTTATCTTTAGGTCTATTATACCTCCTAATTCAAGTTTCATATTTTCCTTATTTTTATTTGGTTATTTTTTATTTTTATCATATCATTATTTCTATATATTATTTTAGTTATGAAAAAATATTTAGGATCATAACGAAGTGAAGCTACTTTTTTGGCGCTAACAATATTTTTTCTATATTTGGATTTTTATCTTATTTTTTAGGTCTTCTCATTGAGATTTGATATTGACAACTTTAATTAATTGCATCACATGTAAAATAATCTCTATAATTATTAAGTTATCTAAATGTACATATTTATATTTTATTTATTTTCTTTCATTCTTAATTTCGTTCCTTATAATGTTTCCTACACACACCCAAAAATTACGTTGTGAAACACTACTAAAAAATTCAATGACTATGTAATGATCTACAAAAATATTCTTAGGCCTAGTTATCTCTATAATTTTGTTCCCTGTTATCTCTTTAACAAATTTATGACCAATTTCAAACCTTTAAATTTCCCATTTTGAGTCGTTATGGACTCAGTATCTTAGCTTCCTCATTTGGGATAAAACCACTAGTTTTGGTAATGAAACTAACCTAAATTATTACTAAACTACTTATTTATTATGCACTATACCACAACAATTTTATAAACCATCATGACACAAGCTTCATTTTAGTGGTGGTTACATATTTTTACAAGGCATTATCATCACTTTAAATGGTAGTATCATCACATTATGTAGCATTCCCATCTTTGTCACTTGTAAATAAAAATGGTTTCATAACATGCCCATTTCCCAATTTTAACATTTGAAACTTGAATTCTAAAGCATTTTTCATGATTTTATTTGCAATTAATCCTTTATTTTATTTGTGTTGACCCTCATTATGGAAAAAATCACTCATAATCTTATTTTTATCAATCCTTGTTCCTCCCAACTTTAGATTTTAATTAACCAATAGTTAAACTCATCCTTATAACCTCCCTCCTTGCTCCACAAGTATAACGATTTTAGATTTATTTGAGATCAATTTTTTGTATTTATTATTTGTGTATTATAGGTCTATATAACACAAGCCCACCTAGTTTTTTTTGGAAAATCTTTTTCTCCACCTTTGGTCTTTTTTTGTCAAATTACATAATTTTTGAAGTGATAATTATTCTGATTAGTAACACAACCTAAATGTTATCAGTAGATATTCCAACCACAATAAAACTAAACTATTCTCTAGGGGTTGTGTTTTATTTTTTATACTTCCATTTATACAATCCTTTTTGAGATAATTCATGTCTATATTGAGTAAAGGATTTATCTTACTGAGGAAATTTTATACAAGAAATATCTTTCCTTTTCTTAGTTAAAAACATTGATCAGGTTGGAGTATTTATTTTAGTATTATTATTATTTTGTATATTATAATAGTTTATATTAATTTATTAATTATATTAGATAAATATTTAAAAAATCAAAGTAGATATGAATAAGATAAATCCCTCTCTCTTTCCTCTCTTACATAAAAATATAGTGTAGACCTCTTCCTTAGAATTGCATTTTAGAATCCTAGAAAGAATGTAGTGTTTCATATAACATAGGGTAAATTGATTAAATATTAAATTAGGTAAATACATTATAAAATATTTAATTTTAATTTTTAAACAAAATTTCCATTCACAAAAAAAATTAAATCAAATATTTACAAAAATATAGACAAAAATGATAGCCAAAAACTTGCATGTTAAATCCTAAATCCATTTATTTCATTAGTGAAATAATTTTTTTATAGGAAATTAAAATAATAAAATAAGGTTTAAATAAAGTCATAAATATATAATTTAAATTCATAATCAAGCATTCAGTAGCATCAAAAATCAATTTTAGATGCATAGAAAAGTTAATTTATGAATTTCTAACGAGTATAAGTGCTAGGCTTTGGCATTTGATTTTAATAATTGCATGTTAGTAAATATAATTTATAATATAGTTTCATATAATTTATGTAGAAAAACCCCAAAAAATCCAAATTCATTTATATTACATTTTTGAAATAATCTTACAAACTATACAAAGCATAGAAAAATCAACAACCACACCTTTCTTCCAAAATTCTATTTTTAGCATTACATGTATCATAAAAATGTTAAAAATAAAAAATAAAAAAGGATTAAATTATTTATTTATTTTCTTACTTTTTAATTTCAACATTTTAAAATTCATTGAGTATATTAGTTTGTTTCCTTTCATCAAAACATTGCAAACATTTTTAAAAGATAAGAAATCCTTGTCTAGATGAACACAAGCACTTAAACCTTGATTCCTACATTTCAAAATAAATTATCACACTTAAAATCACCTTATATAAAATTTATAACACTTAAATTTACATTACCATGCCTATTTAATGACACTTGGTGAATGTCCACTCCTTCATAGAGTAGGTCTTTTTGCTAGAGTTATATCTCCAGTTCTTAGGAGTAACATTCAATATAATATTAATGTTGAACTCAAGATATAATTATAAAATTCCACACCTAGTTTTAAACACTATAAATGACATTGATGAAAATTAATTTATTATTTATCCTCTCATAGTAATTATACTACAAATTTTTTTACCAATATAATGTTATCCACACTGAGTCATCCATCTCTCCTTCCCTTTCATCCTAAGGTATAGCCTCATAATATTATCATTTAATTTGGGTATGAGAGTAAATGAGAATAGCCAAATTTATAGGGCTGGCCAAATTATTAAATTTATTAAACCTAACCACACTACTTCATGGATTATAGCATCTATTAAGAACTTCACCTGCTTATAAGCACTAATAGAGAGGAACCTTGGAGTTTTGTATCTTCCCAAAATGATGAACCAAATCAAATTAATTTTGTGTTAGAGATTTTATTTTATCATAAATATCATATCCATTATATATATTCCAAAAACTCATTCCTCAAATAAAACCACCCATTTCATAGTTTCACCCATCCATCTATTCATTATGTCTATTGTCTCGAGTAGACCTCGATAAGTTAAGTGCATAGGTTAGTGTGTTGTTTTATGTATGTAAATAAAAATTTTAACCAAATTTAAAGGATTATTATTATTTTAATTCCATTTTAATTTTCTTATCTCCCTTTTCTTCTTCATTTGTCCCCCTTCTTAAATTTATCTATAGGTATTTTTATACCCCCTCCCCAATGTGTCTAGATAGGTTATAAAATGATATATTGGCCTATAAGGCTATATTATAAATAAATAATTATTTGGTGAATATTCATTAATAGGTTAAAGTAATAGTGTTTCAAACAAAACATATATTACTAGTTTCATGACTATCCCAACCCTAACCCACTAACTATGTCTAGGATACCAATCCATGAAGTGTAGTATATTTTAGATACTAAAAGAAACCATAAAGATCTTAGAAACATTAATTTTAATTATATATATGGATACACTCTTCACATGGTAAAAATAACCTTAGTTAGATTGCAAAACCAAGTATAGAAGGCTCTACTACATATGATCAATATAATGATATAAAATGTTATCTTGAAGATGAAGTAAATAGAATTCAAATAGTTCCCCTAACGCCCTCTTAGAAACAAAAATAAAACCCCTTATATAATATAATAAAATTAATTATTTACCCTCAAATATTATACCAAAAGCAAACCTCTATACTATTACCAACCACTTCTTACAACTCCTTCGACGAGGGAGGTCTCTATACCCAGTACCACTTGTACTTATAACAAACACATCTATAAATTTGTGGGTTAGATTAATAAATAATATATTAAACAACTATATTTTAATAAATTATTTAAATCCAAACATCTTAAACATGCTTATTCATCCTCCATACACATCACAATAATGTCTTACCAGTCACCACCAAAAAATTCTTGACACTTCCACCATTAAATAAGCTTCCAAATTTCTACCTAACTAATTTTTTAACAAATACCTAGGGTATATTATTACCCATGGGATCCATAAAACTAATTATTCAAAAATAAATTCACCTTATAAACCTTTAAAAAATACTCATTTGTATTTTTTTTAGCATTCACTCCTCCCACAAACATGGTGGCCAATAATCTTCCACCCTACATTCCTTCACGTTAAGTGACATCTATGTATACTCCTATAAAATAACATAAAATTTTTTCATATAATATTATTATTTATTATTATCACATGTCTTCTGATTATAGCAAGTTAGACAATTATTTTATGACCTATTCTACACCACCTTATTAAACACCCTCTTTTCATCCTAACAGTTTTGGAAACAACCCCTATGTGAACCCATCCCTTCAAACCTATCATAATATGCCTTTAATAAAATTTGGGGTTGCGTATATTTACACTTGATATCTAAGATATCCCCTTCATAAAAACATAAAAGGAGTTATTCTACCACTTTTCATACTTAATCTTCCTAAATTTAGAGGGTAAGGAGACCCCAATGCATAAATTAAACCATATGCTATTATTGTTAGGGAAATTTTCCCTTGGGATGGGGTTATTGAAAAAATATTTCCCAAAATGATATAAGATATTTCCATTTATTATTATTATTTCCTCCTTAAGGATTATATCAATTCCTTTAAATAGTTGATGATGGAATTCACCAAATCCTTTGATATGAATAATTTATTAATACTAACATTCTATAATTCCTCTATAATAAACAAGAACATAATGAATCTATTGACCATTTAATTAGAATATGGTGGAAATTTCTATATTCATCTACAAGTACACTAAATATGGATAAAAAAGAGCTATGTGGTCTCTTTCTTCACTACCTTAATAATTAAATGAGGAAAAATGTCCAAAATCTCTCTTATAGATATTACGAAGAATATCTTGAGATTAGTTTACATATTGAGCAAGAAAATATTGATAGGGGTCAATGAAACTATGGAGATAATGGGTGTATAGTCACCCCTAACCAAGAATAATAAGAGTTTTACAATGCAAAGCAAAATAATATAAAAACACAAGGCCCTAAAGTTCTCAATAAAAACCAGAATGCCATTATTGATGGTGTGACTAATCAAAATAAATAATAAAATTACATAAACAAAAATATACCATAACCCTTGAAAAATAATAACATGAATAATAATAATTATATAAGGAACAAAAATCATCCCCGTGTGGTTCAATTGGTTGATTTAAATCATCCTCCACAACAAAACATGCAATAAAAATATCAAACTCAATACTAGTTCCAACAAGTTGAGCACTTATTACAATGCCAAAACCTACTCTTTTAATAAATGAACAATGAACAAAGGATGGTTCAACAAGGATGAAATCAAATACCTAGGGATTATGATCCTAATGTTTATAATATTTTTATAGTAA
Organism: Torreya grandis; assembly: GCA_037957365.1. Taxonomy (NCBI): domain Eukaryota; kingdom Viridiplantae; phylum Streptophyta; class Pinopsida; order Cupressales; family Taxaceae; genus Torreya; species Torreya grandis. Next base: position 2,181,112 of record JARHVA010001591.1, read on the forward strand.
TAGGATGTGATACTCATGCTTGTATGGATTATAAAAATGTATTTAGAGGCTCCCTAAATACCAAAGGAAAAAAATATTGACATATTCCTAAGGGATGGAAATGCAAACCCTCAGGCTATCCAAAATGATCATGTGACACCCCATAATAAAAAATTATAACAATATTGAAACCCTTTCCCTAATCACTATATGTGTGTTACCAAAAAACCATTCATAAGTTAAGCCATAAAACCAAACTATCTATAAAAACCAAGATCCATTTGATGGCACTCATGATGTTGAAGATTATACTTCCATTTCAACCAACCTTGATCTAGATCCCAAATTGGCACCCAAAAGGAAGACTAGGATGATAGGGGTTATGGAGTTAGATAAAAATAAAAAAGATAATATTATAAATTGTATAAGGGAATACCATCCCATAAATCCCTCACCTTTCAAAAATTTTGGACCCAAGTGTCATTCCTAAACCTATGGGAAACTATGACTTTGTTTCATATATTATGAATACATTTTTCCATATCTATTTTCCTAAATTATTCACAAATTCTCCTACCCATTGTTTGAAATTAATTTTTTCCATAGGGTTCAAACACCTATCCAATGTTAATCCTATACATTAAGACCATATCAATCATTTTGATCTTGATATGTTTCCACCAAGGTATGATTCTAGGGATGTTGGTTATTTATTTTAGATTAGAAGTCTCCATCTTGATTATAAGATGGATAGTAGGGGATATATAACTTTGCATCTAAAATTATCGATCTATAATAATTATTTTAAATGAGAAATGATAAAAAAATAGGGTAATGGTTAACATATTCCACTTTTAATTTCTCATAAATTTCAAGTATAGATAAATGATTTGTTCAATAACTAGAAACACTCTTCAAGGATATGATAGTCTCAAATCTACATCCACATGGACAATTATCAGTACCATCTCCCAAGGTCCTAATACTATGTTTAAGTAGTAATATGTGATTGATAAAGAGATGAATTACAACATGATCTCAATATGGCCATTGATTCATAGGATGAAGGTGTTCCCTTCTACCCTCTTCCAAAAAATTTGATTCTTCCAGTTTTAAAAATTGTTTGTATCCCAAGAGAATCCCATACCTTTTGATGCCCTTCAAATAACCATAAAAAAACAACTAGGGTTACACATTGATTATAATATACCCACAAATGGTGAAATAAATCCACCACATTTGTTTGAGGTCAAGTATACCCATAAACCCAAAGTGTTTATCTTAAAGAAAGGTGTGGAACCACTACAACCCATGTTAAAGGATAAATATCACAAAAAATAAGATGTAATAATGAATAAAATGTTAAACATATTATAATGATACCATTAATATTAACCATGTCCATGAATAGAATAATTAATATCCTATAAAATGATACACACTTATGTTTCCATTCACCCCATGAGTATGAACCTACAATCTCTATGAATCTCAATACTAGGGAACTTAGGAAGGGTTAGTTATCATACTTGAAATTGGTATGGTCCAGATATCATATAACTAGTAATATCTCCCCAATTTGAATGAATGTTCTTCTTTAATGCATGATTAATGGGTCCTTAACTATACCATCAAAAAATTCATCTTACTATAGGGGTAGGAGTTATCATGATCTATTGGATGTAGTTATTTAGTGTGGGGGTGAATCAATATACAACAATGCACGTTCAATTTTAAAACCATTCCGTCATTCATCAACTTGATATAGAAACATAAACATGAAATAATTCATCCAAAGAATGAACAAGATCATTCAACACATCATATATGTGGGAAACCCTCTTGGGGAATAAAACCCACTCTCAAGCCTACAAACACTTGTACTACTTGTCATATAAGGTATTATAATCCAAAGATTGGTTAAGTCATTTAGACCAAAATTTAGTGAAATAAAAGTTCCATAAGGAACACCAACCCCTAAGATGATCAAGTCCTTTTGACTCCTTGATGTTCAAGTCATTTTGACCTTAAACCTTGATCATGTCCTTTTGACCAAAGGCCTTTAGTGAATCACTTATTTCACAAGGAAAAAATACCCCTAAGGAAGATTAAGTCATTTAGACCCTCCTTTAAAATGAACATATCCACATTATAGCTAATTTCTTCAACACTTGATGATGGACCTATAATAACATAGCCTTCTTCACACACTTAAAATACATCCAAAACCACTTTTTTAATCATTCCACTCCTCAACTCCTACTCAGATCATATAAAACCACCAAACTTGTAATAGATCTATCAAAAAAATAACAACATGGACATGGGGTCATCTACATAAACCACACTTTTATCTTCCTCTAAGATCAACCACCAATATCACACAAACATCATCTATCCTTCACTCATCCATAAAGCATCCAAAACATCATTTTGGATCAACCTAGACCTCTTTCCTCATCTTCAACCTACAAGAGAACTATTTTAACATCATAAATATGACCTAAAATTCATAAAAATAATATTAAATATGATCTACTCATCAACCCATCCATTGGTCACATTATCTCTCCTATCTTCTTCACTTCAACACTCACTACTCTCACACAAGACTTGCACAAGTCTAGAAACCATCTCATTTGCTTTCACTATTTATAGAGCCTTCATGATTATCAACATAATGGTCAGAAATTAGGCATGCATTAACACTTAAGGTATATATCATATAAATCACATCTCAATAAAATCTTCATAGGTTAGCCATAGCATCTATGGGTCACTCTTAGGTAGTTACACCTTTCATTTAGGCCCTTATAGCTCCTGTAGGTTTCATGGAGATCTATTAACCCATTTAACACTTCATCAATAAAAAATCATATGACCATATCAAAATGCATATTTCTAATCCTCATGACCTCTTAGACTTCTTCAAATGATCGCAGTCAACTTTTCTCACATCTGTGTATGATTAATCTACTTAAACACTAACCTGGTGCATAGGATCATTATGAATAAACACACAGTCAACTTTTAATATTTTGTTCATATATAATATCAATTTTTAAAATATCCAAATATCATATAAATATTTAAAAATGAGACCAAAATAAATTTTGATGGCTAATATATCATAAAACATATAAACATCATCAAGATAAGAAAAAATATCCTTATCGGGTTACTTGCAGAGAAAACACGAAAACATAGTAAAATTTGAACCTTCATAACTTTTATCATACACAATTTCATACCTTAAAATATATATTGATAGATTCACATTTGAGTCCTCACAAATCCAGTTTTTACACCATCAACAAATTTTGCTTGTATCAAAATATATGGCCTAAAAACTATAAACTGGTCTTTCCTTTATTAAATTCAAATATTTGAATTCAAACGGTCACAATTAAACTAAAGTTACTTAAAATGAATCTCATGCCCTTGCATATTATATTAAATATGAACCATCATTATTATTGAAACTTTAACTCATAGTGAACCACTACCTAAATATTAAACTTCAAACAATTGACCTCATCTCATGAAATTTTACAATCTTGACCACATACACTCTATTGATCTCTTTGAGATTGTCCTTACTTTAACAATGCTATAAAACTATCACTTTGACCTCTTGAATTTAATATTCACCATTGATCTTGATAATTAAAAATACCCACTCACCATTGATCCTTAGAAGAAGCTCAATCTTTATCTCTACTCAAAATTAATCATCGAATACTTATCCTCATCTTGCTACTTCCTAACATTTTGGAGAAAACACACTCCATCGATCTCTTCAAGAGTTTTTCAAACATTTACCTTATGCAAATTTGACTATGGCAACCTTTGTAATCTATCTATAATGTCAACTTTACACCTTCATATCTTTTTCTTTTCTCAAATATATGTCCTAAAATTTAGATCATATGTTCTAATTTCAAAGAGGAATCTAACCATGTATTAATCAACACCTAAAACCTTCACACATGTGAGATATAATTCCATTAAACTGGTCACTCATATTTTTTTTCCATTGAGCTAATTATGCCTAGAGCTTCTTGGAAGCCCACTTTGCACATGCATATCTTTTAATGCACTTTAAAATTTATTGCATATAAACTAGGCACAAAACTAAAAAAACCAAATTATTGACTTCTCCTAAAACTTCCACACATGAAAAATATGACTATATCAAAATGCCTACTCAAATTTTTTTTCTCCAAGCAAATTTGGCCAAATATGGGAAAACACTGTCAAACTACCTAGGAAACCAACTTTGCACTTTCATATCTTATGTTGTGCTTCATTTCATGACCTTAAATTTAGTTCATATCAAATAGGCACAAATTTTATCACAAACATATGACCAAATCCCCATGACTCATCTAGACATGGTAATTTTAATGTCAACAAATTGCCTACTTAGATTTTCTACCACTAAACCCAAAATGTCTATATGAACATAATGATCAACTAGATGAAATTGACTGATGCACACAATCAATCAAAGAATATAAACCCTCTTATAGGACCCCTTAAACATGATAAATAATTTAAACTCATCCCTAATCATATCCAAATAGCAAACTTTAAAGATCAACCAAGCCTACTTCAAGTATACTAGGATAAACATATTGCACACTTTGTCATTGTCACTTAGGCTATCAGAGAACTTCATCCACTCATCAGAAAACCTTCATGACATCACTATGACATCATTTAAAACTATCAAACATGATTTTCCCATAAGGAATAATTTTCCATTGAATTTTAAACTTGACTTTGAGCATACTAATGATGGGGCCAATCCAAGAAGATTTATTATTTGGAATGTTCATTGCTAAATAATTTGGGGTATAAAACATAAAAATTCAATGTGACTCATAGTTATTAAATAACCAAGTCCCATATATTTATAATCTTAAGTTTGAACACCTCCATCTTTATAAGACTATTGTGCATGAAGTTTCCAAGGATTTTTGCTCCATTTACATATAATTTGTTCCTAAAGAATGTAAATAACTTGTCAAATCTATGGTTTCTTTCTCCTCATGTTTTGATCCTTATAATACCATAATTAGCATTTATATTATCCATTAACATATAATCCATCAATAAAAAAGCGTCTAATGACCAAAACCTTGATTGTATTGTAAATGATATTATCCCATTGGTTTCTGACCTAATTGATAATGACGAGGCCATTATATAATTCCTACATGACTACACTGATCTCCAATCTTTCCATCATAATAGTGGGGTTTCTCTCAATATTTATCCCACATGTCCACTTGGATGCAATTATTATTATTCCTATTACATGGTTTAATACTATTTGTTTTGTAATGAACAAATTGATGTTTTTAATGTATAAGGTGAAGATGCCTATATTCCAATTGCTCCTAATGAATTTTAAGAAGCTAATTCATACCTCATTTAGGATACCATTGATATTAACATTGGGGTTGAGGATAATCCTAAAATTCTCAAGATTGGATATTCACTCTCATAATATGAGGCAAAATATCATAATAAATTACATATCAATCTCTCTAAATTTTGACTTATCCTATGTAAATGTGTTAGCTATCAAATTTGAATTATTCATTCATAATGTCATAAAAATTCCTGATGCATAACCCATAAAATAAAAAATTAATTGAATAGAATAAAACTAAATAATAGTGAAGGAATACATTATCAAGCTTACAGATTATAAGTTTGAAATTTCATCATGATTTTGAGTGAATTATAACTCATGTATGTTAACCAAAAGTTCATTAAAGGATAAATCATCACTGATTGGTAGGAAGATTCTCCTAGAAGTTAGATATCTCATTGATATCAAATTCCTTGATTAACTTATTTTTTATATACGTAAACCTAAAATTCTTTCCTCTCCTTGTTATTTAGATATCATTAATTATTTAATTGACCATACCTATCCAGAGGATGCCAATTCATAGTAGATGATACTCCTTCACATCATTACATAAAAATTCATTATAATAAATGAGTTTATCTATAAAAAATAGATTGATATAAATTTTATAATATGCACCAACCAACAAAAGTCATAAAATATCTTCTTTCATTTCCAAAGTAGTGTGTACAGTGGATGATTCGATCCCCATGCAATGGCATACAAGGTCCACCAAATGGGATAGTTTTGGACCACTCTCAAATATGATGACGTTAATTATGTGAAAAATGTTATAAGTGTCAACACATCTCCCATCAAATCCACACCCTTATTAGATATTTTATACCTATCATTACTCCATGTACCTTTTCCATTTGGGGTCTAGATTTGATAGGTATACTTTCTCATGATTCCTCATATGGTCATCATTTCATCATCATAACCTTGAATTATTTCAATAAGTGGTTAGAATCTATGCCTATAT